>CM021100.1:657375619-657939639 GCA_007115665.2 Sequoiadendron giganteum
TTTAACATTTAGATGTAAATTTAAGTCATGTCACTAGTGCAAGCATTGTTGCAATATATAATCATATGCCAAAGAGAAAAGACAGGGAAGCAAGGGAACATGTCCCTTAATTATACTTGTAAAAAGGAATTGTTTAATACATTCAGTAGATTAAGCTAGCAAATCAGAATAAGCATTTAAATTTTTAAAAGCCATTAAGATCTTGCATTTTATTCATGTCTAATTAGTAAATTTCAAACTATAGATGAAATCACCAATGCTTTCCATGATTTTTCTAGTCTATGGAGGAGAAAAATGGATCACAGAAAAGTCTAAGATTTCTTTCCTGCAAATTCTTTCCTTTATATTATATTTATCTTTTTATTGACATGTTATTGCTTTTTAAAGTCACTTGTAATGTCCCCTTTTTAGCTTGTTCCAGTTTCTTGATGGTTTAGCCTATTAGCTGACCCTTGTAGGCTAATGGAGATGGTTGAAGGGTCCTGTTTGGCAGTTATCTGGTTGTTTTCTTCTCCAGAGCATAGTTTGGTTCAGGATTGGCCTTTGAATGGAGTTTTGGGGCTCAATTATACACACTTACTATTTATAGTAAGTCATCAGGTCATGGGAGTCCAGTGTTACTATTTATAGTACGACACCTAGACGTGTCATGGATGCAGTGTTGATCCCCGGGTTCAATTGGTATGGTGAATTAAGGTTTATTGAGGAAATTATATCATTTAATTATTATTAAAGATGGCTTTAAGAATAATTATTATTTTAAAAACATAATATAAAGTTTATAACTTCACTTTATGTCTAATGGGGCCATGTGACTTTAAAGTACATTAAATGACTTCTTGATTTGGGCGCCGATTTACGAGGATATAATATAAAGTCAACAAAAGGAACTTGAGATGCATTTTAAATGATTAAAAAAGCTACTTGAGGGGATCAACCTCATCTTGGAGAGTATTTAAAATTTTAAAGCTTCATCAAAAGCAAATAGGAATTCATTCAATCATATACACTTATGCTTTTTGGTGATTTTGCTGTGAGGAGAAGAAGAACTAGGGTTTCTGCAATTTTGGTCATTAAGAACGTTGTCTCTCTCTGATTCTTGCATCTTGAGGTTGTGAAATAACTTCTGAAGGATTGCCTATCAGTTGGCTTCATACAGAGGTCAAGATCGTGCAAAGTTGGTGAAGTATATGAAGGTTTTGACAGAGTTTCATTGCTAAAAATTGAAGATGTTAATTCTGCTAGCAAGTTCTGCTTGTAATTCATTGTTGAATTCATCATTGTACCTCCATTCTGGCCGTACCACCTATAGCAGCTTAGCCGTACCATTCCCAGTTGCTAGGCAAGTTTGTTTTAGGCTGAAACACCTATCATTATGAGCAACTATCACATCATTGCTGGGCATCCAGACCACTAGGAGAGTTTACAAGGGTTTTAAAGGCGAATAAACTTTAATTTGCTGCAGTTCGATCATTCCTGGGGTTTCATTTTGCTGCTGTGAAGTTTATTCCAGAATTGAAGATCATTCATTCTCTCTATGTTCGGGTATGAATATTTGTAAAGCTTTAAATAAACAAGAGAATATCAATACAATTACAGTTTGCTGCATTGATTGGTTTCATTGAATTTATTAGTTACATCTCCTTTCATGTATTTGCTTTTACCTGGCATCTTCATTAAAAAAAATACAAAAACCATATATCATTCAAAAACACAAAAAAAAAAACATCAGTTGCATTGGTAAACTCATCACAAGGACAGGAGGGTTATTGTTTTTTAATTTTGTTGAAGTAACTAGCAGCTTTTTTTTTTTTTGCAGATTATTGCTAGAAACCAAGCACCGGAGATTACCTGTTGTTGACAACGATGGGAAATTGGTAGGTCTTAGTTTACTTAATGTGCATGACATTGTGTGATGATGATCCATTTAGAGAAATGAATTTCAGATTGCATCTTGTAGTTTCAAAACCTGTGTAGTTATGTGACAAAAGATTTCTAAATCAACAAATAAATGAGTTTGAATATGTTCATTCTCAGGGGTGGGGAAAGAAAAATAATACATGCACGTTCATCCTGCCAAATCTGACTTACTCTTTCTTGCTTATTTCTGGGTCGACCTTATCCCCCAGATTATTTATGATCGCTCCTAAGGAATGCTGAGTTACATATCCTACAGTTTTGACCATGAATGCATTTTCATTTTGAGACTAATGGTTGTTTGGTACCCAATCTAAATATAATTTCTTGGAGGAAGCATCATCAGATAAACGACTTTCATGTTTGTACTACTTTCCTATCCTAATGTACAATAAGAAAAAATGGGCAAGACGTTCTTGTTATTCATGGAAATTTGGGGTAATTGCATATTGCAGAGGTCATATGTACTTAAAAAGGAAGGAGAATGAAATCTTATCCACAAAGAAAACTCTTAAATTACAGACTATATGTCTAGCTTCTGCACGAGTGATATTTAATCTGCACTGGCCTTGTTTTTGGGATTCAGGCTTTTACTATTTTTTACAGACATATTTTCTTACTTATTTTTTTCTTTTGAATGATAAAGGTTGGGATACTTACCAGGGGGAATGTTATAAGAGCTGCACTGCAAATGAAGCGCACAGTTCAGCAGGAGGCTAAGAATTAATTATATTGAGGCTGTAAACTGGGATGTAGTGTACAGTATGGGTTAATGGAAGATGTGCTGCCAATGTGGATAGCATAATTCATTTTCCATGGATTGCACATAAGGTCAATATTCTGTGATTCTGTTTATCTCAAAAACAAAAATAAGGCTAAATGTATTCATATGATAATTTTATTGGCATAATAAATGTTTCTAGCAAACACAGATGACAAATCTATTTGAATGAAATTCTTAGGTTTTTAGATCTTATATTCAGCAAGCTTATTTCTGAAATGCATCAGTGTTTTATCATAGTTTCTATTCAATGTATCTTTGATTTCAAAGCAGATGTAAGATTGCTTCAATCCTACAAAATTCAGTCATGCACATAGCACATTAAATACTTGCATTTAATCTTAAAATTATATGTTTTTCCTTTTTGTAAACAGTCTCTCCTGACGTTTTTTGCAGCCATTGAATTGCCTATGTATTTTGTGAATTCTATAGATATTGTGCCTTTAATAGTTTAGCATGATGTATACAGTATTTAAAACTAATGTTAGGGGGACTTGAACACTCCTTCAAGTTTCAACCATCTGAGAATGCTAGTATTGATCAGTTCAAAGTTCTATTGACAGTTAAAGTGTTCCATCTGCATCACTTTTCAATTGACATGTGTAGAACAAATCTACAGTTGAAGAAAGAAACGTTTGGATAGCCATTGTTAACATTAAATGATGATTCGGGTAAACCATTCTATGATATACAAGACCTATCACAGTTGTTGATGTTAATTCAGCGTCGGTCTTCACTAATACATGGGCCGACCTTATAATTAAGTTATTCAATGTACTTATTCTGGCCGACTTTATTTGTTATTAAATGTTTATCATAAGGCCGACCTATATGAAGAGGCGCCAAGAAGGTATATATACAAAGTCACCCTTTGATGTTGATGCACATTCGAATATACACAAAGAAGTTCTTCATTATTTCAGCAGAGCAGAATTCGCATCATAGAAGAAGGCTCATAATTGATTCGCGATACCTAGAAGAAGTTCATGACTCTTGAACAGCAGATCATCATTTCTAGCAGCAGACCGATTTCAAGGAGAAACATATTCATTTGTATATCTAGGAGAGATGCTATTATTCATTGTATCAAATTCGGCATTGTGTTGGGCCTGAGTTCAAGCAGATTTCTGCTCTTATTCCTTCAATATATAAGAGATATATTTGCTGGGTTTTTCTCCCTCAAGAGGAGGGTTTTCCCAGGTATCTTGTTGTGTTCTTTGTCTTATGTTTTGCATTTCTTTTATTCAATTGATTAAATAATCTGATCTAAGAAACACTAACATGGTATCGAGCGGGTGTGAAAAAGATCGTGATCAGATTTAGTTCGCAACACTTATTCTTTTTCAGTCTATCTTCCAAATTTCTCAAGATGGTGAACGGTCTGAAAATCGAGGATAGACTCGAAGGGATCTCGAACTACATATCATGGAGATTCAGGTTCATGCTAACCTTGGAAGAGAATGATTTGGCTGAGTTTGTGAAAACAAAAGTTCCTGAACCGAGGGGGAAGAAGAGAAGCTGCAATGGAGGAAGAAAGACACTAGGGCAAAGAAAGCATTGGTTGATTCCGTCAAGATCATATTGTACCAATTATCTTCAAGTTGGATACAGCAAGAGAGATGTTTACAACCTTGGAAGAGATGTACGAAATCAACAACACCAGTCGTGCCCTTGCTCTGAAGCAACAACTTCATCATGTGAAAATGGAGAAAGGAGAATCTGTTATTACATACTTCATGAGGATTTCAGAGATAAAAGATCAGCTCTCCACTATTGGACATATGATTGATGATAAAGAACTAACTATGCTTGCTCTCAATGGTCTTCCGCTTTCATGGGAGGCATTCATCCAAGGAATCAGTGCAAGATCCGAACTTCCTAAGTTTGATCGATTGAGGATTGATTGCATTCAAGAAGAGTCAAGACTAACAGCAAGGGGGATTGGTCAAAGCTCTAAGAATGAAGAATTACAAGTTCTTACCTCTCATTCATCAAACAAAGGAAAAGGCCTTAAGAAAGGATTCTTCAAAAGGAATCGAGAAGATGGAAATGATGATGCTCCTACCTTCAAAAGAAAACGAGACATGTCCAAGATTCAATGTTTTCGTTGTGATAAGTATGGTCACTTTGCGAGGGTGTGCCCTCAACGACCTAAGCTTCAAGTTGCCACTGCAGATATTGAAGAAGTCACTCCACAAAAGGACTCCAGTAATTATCTATTTTATTCAGCCTTGTCTAGCAATGTTACTACGGACTCTTACACTTGGTTGATTGACAGTGGTGCTTCTAGACACATCACCGGATTCAGGAGTCACCTTTCAAACTTAATGGAAAGCAACTCTAGTGATCAAGTTGTTATTGGAGATGATGCTAGATATTCTGTAAAAGGGTTTGGAAATTCCACTCTTCACTTGGATTCTGGAATTTCCTTGGAATTGAATGATGTACTGTTCGTACCAGGGATAAAGAGGAACCTTGTTTCAATTTCAGCATTAGAAGACAAAGGTTATCAAATTGCCTTCTCTAAAGGGAAAGTTCTTATATGGGCAAAGAACTCCAGCTTCAAATCTGCTCAAGTGATTGGAGTTAGACATGAATGTCTCTACATGCTGTGCACTCGTCCTCTTCAAGCACTTGTGCATAACAGTACCAGCATGTGTGAACTTTGGCATCGAAGATTGGCTCACATTCACTTTCGTGCTCTACCTATCATGGAGAAGATGGTCACCGGTCTTCCGAAATTCGATCAAGAACATGAAGGTACTTGCAAGGGATGTGCCCTAGGCAAGAACACAAAAGGTATGTTCCATTCCAGTGAAAGTAGATCTAAATGTATTCTTGATCTCATTCATTCCGATTTATGTGGTCCAATGTCTATTGCATCATCTAGTGGTTTCTTGTATTATATTATTTTCATTGATGATTACTCTAGAAAGACTTGGATTTATTTCTTGAGATCGAAAGAATCAGAAGAAGTATTAGTAAGATTCAGAGAATTCAAAGCGCAGATTGAAAATCTGTCTGGGAAGAAGATCAAAGTATTAAGATCGATAATGGTGGAGAATACACTTCTGGCACTTTTCGAGACTTTTGTATTGAAGCAGGGATTAAGAGGGAGTTCAGTGTTCCCTATAATCCACAACAAAATGGTATTGTTGAAAGGAAGAATAGGTCTATTGTGGAAGCAGTGAAAGCTATGATCCATGATCAAGACTTACAAATCTCTTTTTGGGCTGAAGCATCAAGAACAGCCGTCTATGTTCAAAACAGGAGTCCCCACAGGATCTTAGAGAATAAAACTCCTGAAGAAGCATTCTCAGGCGTGAAGCCTGAAGTTAGTCATTGAGGATCTTTGGCTGTCCAGTCTATGTTCATATTCCAAAGGAAAAGAGAACAAAGCTAGAACCTTCTGGGAAGAAAGGAATTCTTGTAGGCTACAGTGAGACATCAAAAGCTTACAGGATCTACATTCCAGGACAGAAGTCTATTGAGATTAGTAGAGACGTCACATTTGAGGAAGATGTTGCTTATAGGAAGTCCAAAGGCACTCCGATGGAGGTCGATGAAGAAGAACCTCCTCAAGATATGGAAGTTGACCATATCCCAGAGAATCTGAAGGAGGATACAGAACCTAAAGAAGATATTGATCCAGCTGAGCCTTTGGATCCTACTGATGGGCCTCTAGACATTGTGATTGGAAAGAAAAGACCCCTTTGGGCTCGCAGGACAATGCAGGAAGCAGAAAGGTTTGTAGCTCCAAGAGGAACCTTTAGAGAAAGCAAGAGACCTCACAAGTTCTCTAGCTATGTTGCCTTGATGAGTCAGATTATTGAGTCAGAACCTTCAAATGTTGAAGAAGCTTCTAGTCAACAAGTATGGAAAGATGCCATGATTGAGGAGTATCAGTCTATACTTAAGAACAATGTTTGGGATATAGTTCCTAGACCCAAAGACAAATCTGTGGTATCTTCTAAGTGGCTCTTCAAGATCAAACATGCAGCTGATGGGAGCATTGAGAAACACAAGGCTAGATTTGTGGCTAGAGGGTTCTCACAAAAAGAGGGAGTTGACTATGAAGAAACTTTTGCTCCTGTGGCTCGTTACACGTCTGTTAGAACCATCATTGCTATTGCCGCATCTAGAGGATGGAAGATTCACCAAATGGATGTAAAGACAACTTTTCTAAATGGCATAATAGAAGAAGAGGTTTACATTGAGCAACCAGAAGGATTTGAGGTACATGAGAAAGAATCTCATGTCTGCAAGTTGAAGAAGGCCTTGTATGGTCTTAAACAAGCTCCTCGTGCTTGGTATGAAAGAATTGATCAGTACCTTTCAAGTTTGGGTTTCTCAAAGAATGATGCAGATTCTAACCTCTACTTCAAGGTAGTAAATGGTGAAGCATTGATTTTAGTTTTATATGTTGATGACTTGATCATTAATGGTGAAGAACATCTAATAATAAATGCAAGAAGGAATTAGCTTCAGAGTTCGAGATGAAGAATCTAGGTCTTATGCATTACTTTCTTGGCTTAGAAGTTTGGCAAAAGCCAAATGAGATGATTCTAAGTCAAGGCAAGTATACTGTTGACATTCTCAAAAGGTTTGGTATGCTTGACTGCAAACCCATGTCTACACCCATGGAGTCTAATTTAGATAAGTTGAAAGAAGCTGCAGCTAGTTCAGAACCAGTGGATTCTACGATGTATAGACAGTTGATTGGTTCATTGATGTACCTAGTTAACACTAGACCTGATATCTGCTATGCAGTGAGTGCACTTAGCCAGTTTATGTGTGAACCAAAGCAAATACATCTTGTAGCAGCTAAACATATCCTGAGATATTTATGTGGCACAATTGGATATGGTTTGAGATATTCTTCAAATGTGAATTTGGAGCTGCATGGTTTTACTGATTCTGATTGGGCAGGATGTGTCTCAGATCGAAAGAGTACTTCTGGTTGTTGCTTCAGTTTGGGGACTGCTATGATCTCCTGGTGTAGCAGGAAACAGTCTTCAGTGGCCTTGAGTACAACTGAAGCAGAGTATATTGCAGCTTGTGGGGCAGCTCGTGAGGCAGTGTGGCTTCGTAAGCTCCTTGCAGGATTGTTTGGTCAATCAATGGAGCCTACTATCATACACTGTGATAATCAAAGCTGTGTGAAGCTTTCTGTCAATCCTGTGTTTCATGACAGAACAAAACATGTTGAGATCAAGTACCACTATATTAGAGATATGGTGCAAAGGAAAGCTATACAGTTGAGGTATATCAGCACTGAAGAGCAAACGGCAGACATTCTCACCAAGCCTCTCGCCAGGATGAAGTTTGTATACTTCCGAGAGAAACTTGGTATGGTGGAGAATGCAGCCTTGACTGAGAAAGAGTCTCAGTAATCAGTGATCCTTATTGAGAATGCAACTCTCTGCTGAGTGAGAGTTGAGGTGCAAGCCCTTGTTAATACAATTCTCTGCTGAGAGAGAGTTGAGGTGTAAGTCCTTGATAATGCAATTCTCTGATGAGAGAGAGTTGAGGTGAAAGCCCTTGTTTCCACCCTCTGGGAGAAGCTATGGTGGATGTCATGTGTGTGACTCCATGACAACATCACGTGAGAGAATCCGTGATGAGTTTTTACCATCTATGGGAGTAGCCATAATGGTTAATATCACGTTGAGGTGATATTTTATTTTGTTTTCATTCTAACATAATGTGTCTTGTGCAGATGGTAGTTCATCCCTAGCTGAGAGGGAGTGTTGATGTTAATTCAGCGTCGGTCTTCACTAATACATGGGCCGACCTTATAATTAAGTTATTCAATGTACTTATTCTGGCCGACTTTATTTATTATTAAATGTTTATCATAAGGCCGACCTATATGAAGAGGCGCCAAGAAGGTATATATACAAAGTCACCTTTTGATGTTGATACACATTCGAATACACACAAAGAAGTTCGCTATTTTGGCAGAGCAGAATTCGCAGTCATAGAAGAAGCTCATACTTGGATTCGCATACCTAGAAGAAGTTCATACTTGAACAGCAGATCATCATTTTGTAGCAGCAGACCGATTTCAAGGAGAAACATATTCATTTGTATCTTTGCATCTAGGAGAGATGCTATTATTCATTGTATCAAATTCGGCATTGTGTTGGGCCTGAGTTCAAGCAGATTTCTGCTCTTATTCCTTCAATATATAAGAGATATATTTGCTGGGTTTTTCTCCCTCAAGAGGAGGGTTTTCCCAGGGTATCTTGTTGTGTTCATTGTCTTATGTTTTGCATTTCTTTTATTCAATTGATTAAATAATCTGATCTAAGAAACACTAACAACAGTAAACAAAAATAAAATAAAAACAATTGTATTGTTATTCTTGGCTTTCCTATGACCATGTTCTCATCATTTCGAAGGAAAAGAGAAAAAAACAAAATTATTTGAATTCTCCATTGACAAATTACATAATGGTTCTTATAGCACATCCGGTGTTCCTAGGATAAATACTTCAAGATTAATACAAAATTATTTGAATTCTCCATTGACAAACTACATAATGGTTCTTATAGCACATGCGGTGTTCCTAGGATAAATACTTAAAGATTAATACGTTGTGATTTTTAGCTCCATACAAGTAGTTGGACTATTTCAGAAGCAAAGAAATGAAATATGCACTCTATGAACTATTGACGTTCATCACAGATCAATTGAAAAAGACAAGCAATGAATTAGTATGTGTTTACATCATTCACAGCTAAGATTGGTCAAGCTCAAATATTCTAATTAGGAAGGTTGGCATTATAGCTATCCTAAAACTTCCACTTTCAAGAATTTATTTGTCCAGCACCACACTGTCATAAGAATTAATTATATGAAGGCCATCAACAGTGAAGCAGCATAGAGTAGGTGTCAATAGAAGATGCACTGGCGGCATGATTTATTTTCCATAGATTGGACATCAGTTCAATTTCTGTGATTCCAGTTTTTTTCAAAAACAAAAACAAAGGGAAATTATTCATATGATAATTTTGTTGGTTTAACAAATGTTTGTAGCAAAGATGGATGACATGTATTATTTGAACGAAAGCTTTAGGTTTTCAGATCAAATATTCAGCAGGCATACTACTGAAATGTATTAATGCTTTACCATAATTTCCACTAAACTAAATGTATATTTGATTTCTATTCAGATGTCAAGCTGTTTGAATCCTTCAAGGATTAGTCATGCATATATCACACCAAATACTTTTATATAATCTTTAAATTGTAACTTTTTCCATTTTGTAAATAGTATCTATCACCTTTTTTGGCAGCCATTGAATTGCTTTATCTTGCAAATGCTAGAGATATTGTACCTGTAATTTCTTACCATATTTAAAACTAATGTTAAGGAGACTTGAGCACGCTCTCAAACATCTGAGAATACTAGTAGTGATCAGCTCAAATTTCTATTGATAGTTAAGGGTTAATTGGTATCACTTTTCAATTGACGTGTAAAACAAATCTACTTCTCATGAAAAAAAATCATTTGGTGTCCAGGGGGTTGAACTTAATTGGTTAAATCATTGAGTTTTCATTAAGTTCAAATCCCAAAGGGACATCTAATGTGGAATTCTAAGTGACTATTGGTCTTCCATAGTTGACTTTTAGTGTGGTGGTTTCTAGATAAATGAATTTTCAAGTTGTGACTCTTGGTTTTCCATAGGAGACCATAGGAGGTTTCTAGTGTGGTTGAAAAGGAGCTAATGTTAGTCTCATGATTGTGTTCACAAGAGCTTGTATTGGTCTCATGTTGATGCTTGTATGAATATAATATTTGTAAATGATTCACAATAAAAAATAAAATCACTTGGATGGACCATTTTATGCTATGCAAGACCTATCATAGTAAACAAAACAAAAACCAAAATAATTGTATTGTTATTCCTAGCTTTCTTATAACTACTTTCTTGTTGTTTCAAAGGAAAAGAGAATTAAAATTATTTGATTTAAACATTAACAAATGAGATCATGGCTTATATAGCTGCATACAACTATGTTTGACTATCTTGGAAGCAAAAATAGAAAATATGCACAAAGAACCACAAGCATTCATCACTGGTCAAGTAAAAAAAAAGGCAACGAGGGTTAGTATGTGTTTGTATCATAGCAGCAAAAATCATTTGGGGAAAAAATTGGCAAACCAAAAAGTATAAGGTTTTTTGAAAAAAATAGGAAAAAAATTGAGAAAAAATCGGATTTAAAAAAAATCATAAAAATTGTAGAAAAAGAGAAACTATTTAAAAAAAAAAAGGGGCATTTTTGTAGCATATAGATATTGAGAGCAAATAAAATAGAGAGTTTAACCCATGAATTGTAGAAAATATGATTTTATTGTTCATGTTCATCTTGTTGATTACATTGCATTGCACAAAACATACTTCATAGTGCATAAATAATAATTAATAACTAGATCTCTTCATATAATCACTTCTAAGCACATGAAAGATATGCTGATTAAATTAGATATTAGCAAAGCATTTGATCGTGTAAACTGGGACTTTCTTTTGGCAGTAATGTCCAGATTTGGCTTTTCGTCACATTGGTTGGAAATGATTGGTACATGTATCTCCTCTCCCCGCTATTCCATTAAGGGGGACTTTCTTTTGGCAGTAATGTCCAGTTTTGGCTTTTCGTCATATTGGTTGGAAATGATTGGTACATGTATCTCCTCTCCCCGCTATTCCATACTCGTTAATGGATCCCTTTGTGGGTTTTTTGATGCCAAAAGTGGGCTGCGGCAAGGTGACCCCTTGTCACCATTTTTGTTTGTTATCATGGCCGAAGTGTTGAGCAGACATATCGGGAGACTTCGGACCTTGGGTGATTGGAGAGGCATTCCGATCTCTGATGACTTAGAACCAGTGACTCACTCCCAACTTGCAGATGACACTATGTTATTCGTAGAAGCCACATTGCGAGGCAAAAATAATTAAGGAAGTTTTGGATCTATATGTTGGGTTATTTGTCCAATTAATAAATAAAGAAAAATCAGAATTTTTTCTTCTTCAATACAGTTGGACCTTTGTGTAAAGGGATCATTGGTCTACTTGGTTTTTCAATTGCTACACTCCCTTCCAAGTACCTCAGGGCTCCTCTCTTCCAAGGTATTTGTAGAATGGACCATTGGCTAGACACAATCAATGGTTGTAGGCGGAAAGCGGAGGCTTGGAAAAATAAATGGCTTACTCTCGCGGGTAGGATTCTCATGATAAAAGTTGTTCTCTCGACGGTTCCCATCTACATGATGTCATGTTTCAGGCTCACTCAGAAGGCATTGTTAGATCTAGAAAGTTTCATGAAAAAGTTTCTATGGGAAGGGGCTAAGGACGATAAGAAGATTCCTTTACTGGTTGGGATATGGCTTGCAAAGCTAAGTTGGATGGTGGTGCAGGTTTGTGGAAGTTGGATTTGCAAAATAAAGCTTTAGGTGCAAAGCTTTATTGAAAGATATACAGGGAGTCAAAGAAGCAATGGCGCAAAATTGTACAGAGGAAGTACTTGGATGATCAAGATGCAAGCAAATTTCTCACCATGGCTGACTTGTCTAGTGGGTCACCAATTTGGAAACTCATCTGGGAGAGCTGACCCTTAATCACATACCATTTGACCTAGCGGATTGGAGATGGAAGATGTGCTAAATTTTGGCTCGACTCGTGGAATGGGCACCTCGCTCTGGTCGATATCTTGGGCTATCGTGACTTAGTGGATGTCCTAATTGCATTCCACGATAGATGCGTTACAGACTATGTGAAATAAATGGTGAATGTGGTGTTTCCTACAGTTGGAAATCTATTGATTCGTTTGTCTTGCCAAATTGGATTAAGGCTTAGCTTAGAGAACAACTTGCTTTGCGTAAAATAAACTTGTCTCGTTTGGCCAATGAGATCATTTGGTGTAGTTGAAAATTTGGTGAATACTTTGTGAGGCTGGGGTACAAATTGCAACGGGTTAGCTATGGGGGTGAAACTTGGCCTATGGGCATCTACTGGAAGAAGGGTACCCTCCCTAAGGCTGGTGTGTTTCTTTGGATAGCGTTACAAGAGAGAATTTTGACAAACGACAAACTTGCCTCTTACGACTTTCAGGGTCGAAGCATGTGTGTTCTCTGTAAGAAGGATGTGGAAACTGCCAACCACCTGCTACTCAACTATCCTTTCTCCTTAGCTTGTTGGTACTAGCTAATGAATTCATTGGGGTGGTCTACGTCGAGACAAAACAACCTTTTGCAATTCTTACATGGTTGGCCATGCTGGAAACGTCAAAATGTTTGGGCTGGTGTGTGGGTTGATGCTCCTTCGATGTTGGTTTGGCACATCTAGAAGGAACACAACTGGTTCATCTTTTATGATGTCTCCTTGCCACTACCTAAAGTCATAAAAAAAATCGAGCTCGACATTGTTGAAATCCTCAATGCTAACAAGGCAAAGGTCCGGGCAACTTGCTTCTCAGAATGGGACAACAACTTGCAAAAGACGTGGACCTCCTTGAAGCCTATTGGTCTATTGTGTTCCAACAAAGCGATTAACAGATCAAAGGTTCAGTGGGCTCCTCCTAAGTCGGGCTACCATAAGCTTAATTTCGACGGCTCATCAAAGGGGAACCCGGGCTTGTTCGGGGTGGGGTGTATAAAGAGGGACAGTGCTGAAAGATGCAAATTTGCTTTGGCTCGGAAGATTGGTCTCACCATTGATAATGAAGCTGAAACTGAGGCTCTGGCCCATGGTTTATGGCTTTGTTTAGAGAAAGGTATCAAGTTTTTGGAGATCGAAGGAGACTCACTAGTTTGCATCAATGCAGTATCCCAATGGGAATCTTTGAACTGGAAGCTTAAACCATGGGTAGTCAAGATTGCAGATGCTTTGGACAAGTTCAATGGTTTCTCATTAAAACATGTGTATAGAGAAATCAATGGTACGACTGATTGGCTGCCTAACTTGGGAGTGTCTCAAGTTGGTGAGGATTTAATTATGGATGGGTCTGCACTCCCTAAAGAATTATTGTCCATAATTGAGAGGGAGATTGGTGAGGCGAACACCATGACTAGAGAAATGGATATGTGCCTGTCTTGATGAGAGTAGCCCCTTGGTTGCCTCTAGCAAATGGATGTGTTGTAAGGAAGAATCAAAGTAGTTTCAAATGTTTCGTTTGTATTGTTGTTTCCAGAGGGTCATTCCTCCCTCTTTGCTTTGTAATCTTTTTGCAGTTAATTTAGGGAACTACCCCCATAAAGGTAGTGCTTATCTATTAAAAAAATAAATTAATTATAGTTGATAAAATTTCAATTACAATATACTTTGTACAAGTCAACCTCTAAACTAAGTACAAAGTTACAAACAATCAAACGTAGCCAATGACTCTTGCTACTACAAATAGAGTTATGCTAGAGGGATGAAGGCTTTGATGATGATGCTCTTGGTTCAAAGCATCTCCTAAGTCGTTCCATCTTATGACTATCCAAGTTGGCCTTCAAGATCTCAAAATCCTCAAGCTCAAGAAAGTCATTAAAAAGACAATTTTCCTTTATTGAGCAAACATTGTAAATTACAAAATGGGAATCAATTGGTTCATATTTGTGATTTAATAGTACTTCCAATTTCTAGAACAATGTCAAAGAGAACTATATGAAGAGTGTGAAAAGGAAAATTATTTGGCAACGAAAGCAATTGCAAAGTTCAACTTAATAGGTTTTGAATCAAATAGCTCAAGATAGGGTAATAGAAAATAGCTCAAGGTAGAGTTTCGTTTTAGTTTAGTCTGACTTTCTATATTTACTTTTGGCAAGTACTCTCGTAAGTTTTATATATGTTAAAAGAATAAGATTAAAGCCATATTTAGTATTTATGATATTGTCTACTACTTCCCACTAAATTGTGTATTTGGATTTATATATATGGAAAGCATTACTATGACCCTAAGGAAAATGAAAATAGTGTGAAATATAAAGAAAAAAACAACACATCTGTCAACCATTCCATGTTAATGTCCTTAACATAAATTATAGAAGCATGCCAAAGAATGTGTCTATTTAAATGTCCTTAACATCTATTAGAAATATACGCCAATTCAAGGTCACCTACTTTTGATTTGCCTCAACAATTTGATGAAATCTAGCAAATCTTTGATGGTGAATCACATCCCAATGGCCAACACTTAGTTTTGTACATGGTTAGGATTCCATAATGAGTTGGTTGAGCAATTTTTTCACGATTTAAACCCTTAATCTTTGAAAATCACGATTGATTAAATTGAGATTTTTTGGAGAAAAAATTGGTTTGACCAAAAATTCTTTAAAATCAAGATTGTTGCGGCTTTTTGAGGATTCATGTTTTTATGGTTTGTATCATTCACGACCAAAAACGACCAAACTCAAATATTCAATAACATTTTACATCTATTTAACCATAGATCTTGAGTATATGTATTCTTTAAAAAAAAAATCTATTGTTGGTACTTGTAGACATTGAAAAATGTCTTGGTCTGCGAGCATCATGATTCCATTGTCTTGGTCTTCTCCCTTGCATAATTAAATAATTTTAATTATTTAATTATTTTCTTTGATCACATTTCTCTATTAATTAAATAATGTTAATTATTTAATTAATTCATTTTTTATGTCTTTGTTCTCCTTTGATCAATTAAATAAATTAATTTATTTAATTATTTGCTTGTCATTATTCGACTATAAAATATATTTTTTAAATATTTGTCTATTCATTAATCCTTTTTGTCCTTCCTTGGTTAAATAATTATTTAAATTATTTAACTCCCTCTCCACTTTCCCTCTATTAAATAATTAATCTAACTTAATTATTTAATTACCTTTTTCCATTTGCTTTTATATTTAATTTAAATGGTTGCATAATCATTTAAATTAAATATGTATCTTCTCTTCCTTCATAAATAAATAATCTAAAATGATAAATAATTTATTTTATTCCTCCAATTCCTCTCCTAAATTAAATAATAATATGATTTAGTTGTCAAGATTCCCTTCAATTAAAAATTATTATTTAATGGCCCACATGCTCTCCCAAATTAAATAATTATCTACTTTCCCTTCACTTTCTCATTTCAAATCTTGACCGTTGATTCTCTTTGGTCTTCTTTCAATCTTGACTGTCTATCCTTAGCCGTCCCTACCCCACTACTTTGTGGTGCATGAATCCTCGTATGTTGATCTTGGCATCCTTGTAGAAGATTGATCTCATCTGTCCAATAAAATGACTTTTTATAAAAGAAGGCTTTCTCCATCAATTTGGCTTAACAACCACATATCTTCAACATTCGTGCTTACATTTGAAGGTACTTGCATACAACAAAAACTGAGGGCAACTTGCAAAGGCAGATTTGAGGAGAGGCAAGGAAGGTTATTCAAGTTCAACATGGTGAGTTTTCTTTGATTTTGTTCCTATTTTCTTTCTATGTTGATTGTTCTTGCTTGCTTTGGATTTGGGTTTTTAGTTTAGATTTAATAAAGTGATTGTTATTATCTTTGCTATTTAGATTTGGATTCTAACCCCTATCTAATAGTATTGAGTTAGTTGTAAAACATTTTAGATGTTTAGTGCTCGATAATCATCTTCAATCCTACCAATCGTATCACATATAGGATAGATGAGTGGCTTGAATAGGAAGAGTAGGGCCTCGCTTGGAGACATACATGTTTCTCTCCAGGGTTATGTTGACCTTTTGAACACAAATAGTTTCAATATAGAATAGATGGGTGGCTTGAGTAGGAAGAGTAGGGCCTCGTGTGAAGACGAACATGTTTCTCTCCATGGTTTGGCTGACCTATTGAACATGAAGAGTTTCATTGCCTACCTTTTTGTGGGGACTATATATATTTGTTTGTTCCACTACACTCCCCTACCTCACCAAGCCAAGAACCAAGCACAAAATACATGGACGAATCACACAATAGTCTGTCATGTATTATTCTACATTAACCCCTAGAGCTAAGTACCCTAATCCTCTCAATTGAATTTTAGTGCTTATTTATGAATATGTTTTTCTAACATAATTTGTATCGGTTTATAAATCTAGGGTGACTTTCTTATTATGCTAGTTTATTTGTATATGAAACTTTTATTTTTCATACATTATTGGTTACTTGAACAATCTTACACCCCTAGGGCTTTGATTTCTAATTTCAATTTTAAAGCTTTAATCATTCCAGATTATTTTATTTTAGATTATATGTGAACTTTACAATGGATCGTTATGTGCTTTTTCATGACCATTATTCCTCTCATGATGATGTCACAAGCAATGATTGCATTTCCATATTTGACTCATATGATATCTTGCCTAGGGTTCATTGCTAGATGTAAGTTGTTTATGATGTATATATATTTTACAAGCCTAACTAGCATGAGATTTATGATGCTACATGTGTGCTTTATATGTATATTTCATTTATACATGTAGTGTAGGAAAATGTATCCCTTTACATTTTCGCACTCGTTTGGACCCTCCCTGCTAAAGTTGGGTTTCTTTATGCCTTAATTGGTCCTATTTTGCATCCACAAGCGTTAATTAATGCATCTTTCCAAGGATAATCCTGACATATATCAATTGACCAATCATAAATTAATGATTTTGGATTGTATGGCCTAGATTTAGTGATCTGGGACTCATACGCCACCTTGGGCATATGGGTCCCACCTAAGTTTTAGGGCTTAGATATGAATTTGGCATTAAACTAAGCATTTCTTGACAAATGTGTCCCAAGCTTAGCCTAATGGGGCTCATATGCCCCAATTGGTGTATAAGTCCCGCTTAGCTTAGACATAATTTAAATTCAAATTCTTGGTGAGATTTTTCTCTCCTAAAGTTGATGTTGGCTTGTAGTGTTATAATTTTGGGAAATTTGGCATAAACAAGTATAAAACTTTAATCTCTGGATGCAATACAACTTCAAATTAAAACTAAGCAGTAATTCCAATATTCTTATCTTGTCAAAGCAAAGCCTAGGAATACCAGCATGATATAGCCAAGTGACAAACAAGGAAGCTCATAGAGGTACAAAGTCGTTTCGTAGTTTCCGATAGCGGATTCTTCAAAATAGTAACCAACGTTGTAAAAGAAGCACAAAGTCTTCAATATACTTCACAATTAATCCCATGAACAACATGAATAAATATAAGCAGGAATTCTTATAGTGAATTCACCAATAGCATCAGCAATAGCACAATTTCAAGCAATGGGTGTAGCTCAAAGTATACACAGATTTACTCAAAAGCTCTTTCAATCTCAACTACTAATCATTGTCAATTCAATCAAACAAAAAGATAATTGTCCCCAACACAAAGTCTGGTGTGAAACTTCACTTCTTTATTGATCAAAAATAGATTCGCAAACATGAACTCAAAGTTCCAATATTTTGCTTCACAATTGGGCATCACTTCGTTGCATAAGATAAAAGATGACCATTACAATAGAATCCTCTTATTTATAGATAGGAGAGGACAACTAAACTATAAAAACCCTAACCAATTAGTTGACTTATTCAAAAATGTCATCCATGAATATAGGAAAACATCTATGTTTTTGCACGTGATTACATTTTTTAAAATGACATGTAAAATGTCAAAACCTATTTACACAAACCATAGAAAAAGCTTATGAACTATCTAAATTTGGATATACAAGAATATTTCATGGTTCCCTGCTCTTGGCTTGGAATTCTTCATATTTCTTCTTAATCTCTTGCATGACTACTTCATCTGGTCCAACGGTGTAGTCAATGATTGTGTGAACTTTGGTGATTGACTTCCTTGCAGATGAACAAATCTTTTTGCACCTATCTAGATGCGTTTTGAGCTTGTCTAGAAAGAGCTGCACATCACACAGGGCATGCATTGAAGTCTTTGAAAAGGCTTCATTTTCCACCTGCTTCATGATGACTTATTTTAACATCAAAGCAATCTCACTTATAGAGAGGAAGGTATGATCATCATCAAGGAGTTTGTCCGAAAACTCCTCAATTGCATTCACCATAACAATATGATTTTCTTCGACATCTTCTTGAACCTGTTGTATATACTTGATGAGAGAGTTGATAACCTATATGCGGTTCTTAAGAGATTCTTTTATTTCCACATACTTCTCTTTGTCAGGAATTACCCCAACTTCCACTACTTTGCTCAGTTTTGTCTCCTTCATTTGTAACCAAAATGAGAGACTTCGTTCCATTTATTTCTGCTCCCTAGAAAGTGTGCCTTCTTCTTTTTCCAACTCCAATTTTAGCTTAGATACTTGAGCAGTCTTTTCATCAGCAACATCTATGAGTTGCAAGCCTTGCTCTATTATCTCATCAACAAATTCATACAACACTTTTCCTTTGGAGATTTTTTTTTCCACATACTAAATTGTTGGTTCTTTAACATTTACCATGGACATAGGTTGCACATTTCTGAGGAACCTATGATTCTTCCCAAAATTTTTGCATATCGCTCAACCTTCTGCTTGTACATATCCCTGGTTTGTTCCATTTTATCAAGTTTGTCGGATAATGCATTCAAAGTCACTTGTGCATCCTCTTTGGCACTTGCATTAGTTACCTTCCCAAGTTGAACCCTTGTTATAATGTAATCTTCCATATTCGCATCACCCTTACCTTGTGGAGGTATACCAATATCCACATATTTACGACTTGACTTATCCACATGTAGTCTTGAATGAACCTTTTCCTTTTTTTTCCTTTGGATTTTGGAAGAACTATCTCCTCAAGATCTAGCTCATCTGGGGAAATCATATGTTTATTACACTTAGATACTTGAGAGACTAACCAAGGAGGGAGAAATGAAGTATCACCTTGACTTATTGCCAATTCTTGTGTAACAAATACATTTGTGGAAACAACTGTTATGGTAACAATTGGTAGAATTTCGGTCATGATTGCACTAGGATTTTTTAAAATGGGTGGATCCTGCAATGATTCCTTCATAAACCTATCAAAATCAGCTTGGGAATAAATTGCATATGATGGCGAGGATAGACTCAGAATAGATGACGAGGAGCCTGAAGAGAGATCAAGACTTTGCAAGATGGAACCAACAGAGGGAGTGGAAAGGATTGGTTGTGTCAAAGGAGGACTGGTTACCTTTAATGCATGTAAACTATTTGTAGGTGGAGGTGAAGTAGGAAAAGGAGGTGGAGGAGTAATAGGATTTGGAGGGGTATGAGGAGTAGTGGTAGTAATAGGATTTGGAGGGGTATGAGGAGTAGTGGTAGTAATAGGTGATGATGTATGAGGGGGGCTGCCAACAATGTTCTCATGGGCAGATAATCTCATTTCCTCATCATCCCTTTCTTCTTCCTCATTCATTTCTCTTCTTTGTGATCCTCTTCTGAATGATCATCCTTTGTAGATTCTTTAGATTTAGACTTCTGATTCTTCACTCTCATTTCTTTCTTCTTCTTCTGATTGTTCCTCAATTGCAAGTTCTTTTTCCTCAATATCCTACTCTTCCTTAATTGATTGCACTGTACTCTTCCCAGAAGTGAATTTGATCTTTCGAGCTCTATGGGAAGAAGAGGGGGCAGTGACAACTCTATGTTATGTTCGAAGTTCTTGTTGACGACTAGCTTCACCTTCTAATGTTTCTCTTTTAGATTCTATTATGAAATATTTCATTTGAAAGCCATGCCTCTATAACCATTCATTTGTGTTATGCAAAATGGGAGCAAATCTTTCCCTAATGGATATGCTCTCTTTCTTGGACCATTGAATCAAGGGTAAGGGCTTCCTGGAAATCTCCTTTTCTTCATATGCATAATCCATAATATCACCAAGATCTTCAAAATTGTGTAGAAAATCAGCTATGCCTAGATCCTCGATTTGCTCCAGTGTGAACCTACAAAAGTCCATTCTTTGAATGTCTTCTTTGTCTCTACATTCAACCCAGATATCCTCAAAACAATAGACATGGCGATAGTCCTTCTTGAGTTTTTGATTGACATTTATGTAGTCAAAATCAAACCTGTATCTATATGTCCTTATTGTCATAATTTTCATTTCATTTTCTACTGTTTTTTCTTTCTACACACTCTGAATAGTTCACCTTCCAATAGTAAATGGAAACTTAAAGCTTGTCTTATGGATTTTATGGCATTCTTTATGAATCGAAATTAACTATCTGCATAACTCCATTAATATCCACTTGTCAGAAGGATATCTAGGTAACATGTATGGCACCTAGTGTCACAACCTACTCTCAAATATGTGAAAGTAGGAAAATGCAAGAAGATACATCCAAACTTACTAGCAACCTTGTAGGATTCATCTGATACTCTCTTCTTTTCTAGAGTTGGATCAAAAGTGAAAAGAAAAGGTACAAAGAAGGCATCAATGACTCTTCTGAAATGCTTGATACTATTCCTCAAAGTTATCTGAGAATTAAACTCATATACCGACACATGACTTCTATTTCATTTTGTTGAAAACCCCAGAAACTGTCTCATAACAATAGAACATATACCAGGTAAGAGGTTATGTAAAACTTCAAGGTGGTTGGCACATTGATTAGCTGCTCATGGATCTCATTGCTAATCTGTGTACCCCAATCTATATGTACTTTTCTCCTCTTGATTATTCAAATGTACTCATACATCCAAGCTTGGAAATAGCCTGAAACACATAAACCTTTCACTCCGCTCAAAAGAATAATCATATCTCGAACATATTCCTTGAAATCACTTCAAGGTAAACCTTTATGCCATCTTGAGATAGTGGGCCTTCGAGTCTCCAACAATTGAGAGTTAATCAATTGTTTGGATCTATTTGGATCTTTATAATAAACCTATTGTGCTTGCTGAATAGAAATAGTGGTATACTTCTCCATGTGTGGAACCCAAAAAACTATATCAAAGAATTCAAGATCCAATATCATCATGATTTGTCCAAAAGAATCTCACACTTTTGTCCTCCCTGATATAATGTGAGAAAACTTGTAAGACAAATTTTGAACAGTGAGCAATAATTAAAAATGAAGCCACTAGGTGCATGTTACTATGAACGATTGCAAACAAATTTTCTTCTAATGTCTGCTTTTGAGTTCTTTTCACAAAATCCTCCATATCCTAGTGACCAATCTCTATGTCCTTGATTTCATCAATTTTAGAGGTAACAACAGTGGGCAGATAAACGTCTTTGTACTTATACTTAATTTTGTCCTTTTTAGAAGATGATGAAAGTTCTTCTGTTGTCATTTAAGAGCACAAAGCACCACTGAAAATCACCTCTGAAGAACACCTGATGAGAATTGAGAGCAACTACAAGGAAACATGGATTAATCAAATGTTAAGAGCATATGTGTTGTGCGGGAAAATGAAATGAGTGAAGCTGGACAAGCATTGTGGAATGAGAAAATGTGAGCTATGACACATGAAAAATGGAGCAATAGCGATGGAATGATGTTCAAAAATAAAATGGAATGATTTTTTGAGTGTTTAGTGAAAAACTGTCTTTTGTGCAAGGGCATTGAAAATCAATGCCCTTACATCTAGGAAGTTCAGCTTTTGGTATAACAGTGC
This sequence comes from Sequoiadendron giganteum, assembly GCA_007115665.2. NCBI lineage: Eukaryota > Viridiplantae > Streptophyta > Pinopsida > Cupressales > Cupressaceae > Sequoiadendron > Sequoiadendron giganteum. Next base: position 657,397,884 of record CM021100.1, read on the forward strand.
CGAAAATTAGCACTCTAGCATTTCGTAAGAACTTGAAACTTAGTTGCATAGGTGCTAAAAATTAACACTATGACATATAAGAAGAAATTGATTGCATGTATTAGGTGCTGAAAAATCCCACTTTTACATGCTAAGGATAATATTGAGTCATGTGCAAAAGAGGACTCTTTTAGCACTATGACATAAAAGGGGGAAAATCATTCTTTGTAGGAGCAATGATTTTCACCACTCCTACATCTTGGAAGATGGGAATAAAATATGGATGCGAGGGCAGTGAAAATCACCACTCCTGCATATGGAGTTTAGGGAAAATCAATTGATAAAGCGAAACCTTTCATTGCTAATACATATTTCAAACTTCTCAAAAACATGTTGCGAAAACGTTGAAAAATCCTATTATACCAGAGAAAATACATGAATAGACAACGAGCTATAATAAAAATCATTCATACAAGACAATCGGGAAAAATATGAAGAACAACATTGAAATAAAAGGCTACAACAACAAAAACAACAGATGACAATAACAAAAAAATTGATAGGATAAATCTCGAGCAAAATAGAAAGAAACCCTAGAACAAAAACGAAACAAAAGAAACAAATCAAAGAATTGTTTTTTTAAAGGTAAATAAAAACTTAAGAGAGCAAAGTAAACTAAAACCCCAAAGAAAATTAGGGGAAATACAAAATGTACTTGAAAGGGATGAAAGAAAAAGAAGAAAACCCTAATCGAGTCACCCACAAAATCCGCCAACACAAAGTTTTCTTGGTAAGAATTTAGACGAGGAAGAAGGAATAAAACAAGTTTAAATGAGAAGAAATGAACTTAAAATGACCTTAATAAGTCACTTAGAAATTTTGAAAACTGAACCCTTAATAAACTCGAAGTATTAATTATCATGTGTGCGAAATGAGGGATAATGTAGGAGTGGTGATTTTCACTGCTCCAACATTTTCAAAATGTTGAAGATGCATAAGTAGTGAAAAAGACCGCTTGGACATGTCCAAGTTAACCTTGAATGTAAAAGTGCTAAAAATCAGTGCTTGCACATCCGGTGGATAAGTGAGAAGTGTAAGAGCTTTGAAAATCAGTGCTCCAACACTTGGGGGCAATTTCATAACCTGACTTATGTAGGAGCAGTAAAAATCAACGCTCTTACATGAGCTAAAAATTTTCTAACTCCTAGAAGATGAAAATTAACAAAACATTCATTTTGAAGATTTTTAGGAAATGACTAATGACGAACACTCAAATGAAAAATACGAGGCTTAGGACTACGTATTAAGGCCAATCAAAATTTACCTCGTTTTGCGTGTTTGAAGTACACTAACCTACAAAACAAACAAGTTTCGTAGGGGGTTATCTTGTGAATCGAGCACAGCTGGATTGAAGGATAAAAACTAGCTCTAATAGGGGAGCTTCCTTTAGTCATTCTTATAAACAAATGAAGGGAGAAGAACTCCAGACTCCAAGTGCCTTTATCCATCAATTGGGCATAAAGTCAGGTGACCAAAATAAACTCAAAAAGACTCAAAAACAAAAAGATGCAAAGACTGTAGAAATGTTTACATTGAGCATCTATCACCTCATTGTGTAAAGTGCTTCAGATGCTTCCCATTATGTGGAAGAGCAAATGGTGTCCCATCTTCATATGTCAAAAGAAAGCTATTTTCACCATGTAGCTGATGAATCTTACACGGTCCTATCCATAGTGAATCAAACTTTCCATGCATACCTTTTGGCTATCTTCGCTTATCCCACAAGAGAACGAGACCACCAACTTGAAAATCACAAGACTTGGTCTTCTTGTCAAAAAGATTTTTAACCTGTTCTTGATACTACGTGATACAGTTTTCTACTCGAACTCGCTTCTCCTTTAGTTCAGAAAGATACATGATTCTCTTATCAACCGAACTGTCAAAAGTCTCTTCCTCGATGGCTTTAGCCAACTTGAGGGTAGGAAGTTCTAATGTAATTGGAATTTCAACATTCATCCCATACAAGAGCTGAAAAGGAGACATTCCTATTGCCCACTTTGGAGTGATCCTATCTGACCACAAAGCATCAAACAAAGCTTTGTGCCACAAACACTGATTTTCATCCACAAGCTTGCAAATAATAGTCACCAAGTTTTTATTGTTGGATTATGCCTGGCCATTACCTTGTGGATAATAGTCAGATGAATGTGATAATGTAATACCATGCTCAATTTTTTTTATTAATCTCGCTTGACGAGAAAGCAAAAGCATTATCAACAACAATTTTGTTCAGCACACCAAACCTAGATATGACATTTTCCTTCAAGAAATTACATACCACTTCATAAGTAGCATGCTTAACCGGAATTGCCTCCACCCATTTGGTAAAGTAATATGTTGTAGTGAAGACATAGGTGTGTCCCGCACTTGAAGGTGGATTCACTGCACCAATGAAATCAATCCCCCACTACTGAAAGGGCTCTTCAATGATGATAGTTTTCAAAGGTAAAGCTACCAACTTTGGATTACCTACGACTTGCCGACATAGCTCACATTTAAACACCCATGAGTACGCATCCTAAAAAGGTGGGCCAATAATATTTTTCTCTCAAGATCTTAAGAGCTATAACTGACGTTGAGTAATGTCGTCCACATGCTAAGTCATGATAAGACTTCAACAAATTTTCCTGTTATGTTTTATCAACACAACATAAGAAAGTACCATCTAAAGCACTCTTGTACAAACCATTGTCCCATAAGACACAATTTACTGATTTCAGCTTAATGGTTCTTTTCTCCTTTGAAGTTAAGTGATCCAAACATTCTCCATTTGTAATAAAATGAGCAATGTTTGAATACCATTCATTAGTTGTACTAACAAACAACACCATTGTAAACTCATTTGTACTTACCTCTTCAGATTCCAAAATTTCTTCATCAGGAATATTATAAGCAATGAGTTGATGCAAACCTCACCCACACACCAACTAGGTGGACTTAATATCCATGTTGTATTCTTGAATTTTGGCAATCCAATTGCCCCTCTTTGTATCAAACTCCTATTGTGTCAAGATAGAATTGACAATTGAATCTGGAACCAAGACTTTAACATGGTTGTTAAGGATGTAAAACCTGAAATTCTTTACTGCCTTCACCACAACAAAAGCATGCTTCTCCATTTGGGAATATTTCAGTCCATGATTCTTCAAGGAAAGCTCATGAACACAATCAGGGATTCAAACCCTTCAATATTCTCTTGCACCAAAACTTCTGAGAGTGTATGCTCTGAAGCATAACTATACATGATAAAATCCTTTGAGTAGTTTGGAAAAACTAACATGGGTGCATGAGCAATAACTTCTTTGATATCATAAAATGCAACTTCTCCTTTTGTTGTCCAATGAAAAGTGGTAGTGCCTTTCATCATATTGACAATATGACGAGTCTTCTCTGCAAAATCTGGTACAAATCTTCACAAAAAATTTACCTGTCCAAAGAAAGAATGAACAACTTTCTTACTTGATGGAAAAGTAAGAGATTGAATACTTTTGACCCTTTTAGAATCAATCTTGATACCTTCCTTGGACAAAATGTGACCAAAGAGCTTACCTTTTATAACCCCAACAATTAACTTCTTGGGATTTAAGGAAATGCCATGTTGTCAGCATCTCTCCCAGATTTTCCTCAAATGGTAAAAGTGCTCATGACATTCCTTAGAAATGATCAGAAGATCATCAAGATAAACTACGATGAACTTACCAAGTACATCACAGAAAGCTAAATCCATAGCACATTGGAACATGACACCAACATTAATAAGACCAAAAGGCATTCTGTGATATGCAAAGGTACCCCATGGATTTGTAAAAGCTATCTTGTGTTGATCATCGGGGCTAACCTCTTTCTGGTTGTAACCGGAAAAACCATCCAACATAAAAAACATTTCTGATCTAGTCACAATTTGAAGAACTTGGTCCATCACTAGGAGATGATAATTATCCTTGAGTGATAGGTGGTTTAGATTTTAGAAATCTACACAAATGTGAATCTCACCATTCTTTTTGTGAATGAGAACAATATTGGCTATCCATGTTGAGTGATGAATAGAAAATATAATTCACACATTCAACATCTTTTGAATCTATGCAAGAATTGTTCCAAAAAACTTTGGATTATATCGCCTTTTCTTTTACTTGTAAGGCAATGCTCCAACCTTGAATGGGATTTCATGCTGCACCTCTTTTGGTCGAAAAGACTTTAGATCTTCATATGAATATGCCAAGACATCCATATATTCTCGTAACAATTCAACAAATTGTTTCTTTTCTTCAACTGTGCAACACTTACCAATATTTACCATCTTAGGATTTTCTATAGTTCCTAAGTTTATCTACTCAATCTTATTTGATGAGTCAGAATCTAAGAGTTGCTTCTTAACATAACGATCAGGCTTGTCAAAAAGTCTCTCAAGGGATACCAATCCCTTAAGAATTTTATTTCCTTTGAGCTGTAGGAATTCTTCACTTGTATTTGAATCAATCTCGAAGATTGACTCTCGAGGTAGAGAATCACTTCCATCAAAGTATAACTCATCAAAATTTTCCCGCTTTTCCAAGAAAGCAATAATTTGATGATCATAATTAAGAATTTTCCAATTATCTGAGTTATTAGGAACACTTCGGTGGAAGACCAACTCAATGGTATAGGTCGAGCCATGAAAATCCTTGTGAGGTATCAGGAGAGTGGCTGAGACTACTAGAGAATCAGCCCTACCATTGAATTCTCTTGGAACTATAGAAATATCGAAAGCATCGAATTCCTCAATGCAATCCTAAACAAGATTGTGGTAATGCCTTAGTTTATCATTTTTTGTTTGATATAAATTCCTTACGTGACATACTATAAACTCAGCATCACCTTATGCATGAAGATTCTTGATCCCTTTCTTACATGGAACTTACATTCCTAACAACAAAGCTTTGTATTCAACTGTGTTATTATTATTATTATTATTATCAAACTACAATTTAAAAGAGAAAGGAATTTTTTCCCTTGGGTGATACAAAGACAATTCCAACTCCTGAACTAGTGGAAGAACAACTGCCATCAAACTCAATTACCCAAACATCGTTTGGATCACCAAGACCGTGAGTATCAAAATCTACAGGCTCATCATCAAATGAAGCTTCATAATCTGAAATAGATAAATCATCTAATGATGACTCATTCTGTGGTGAAGAAGAGCCAACACTTTCCGACTCATAATTTTATGAAGACCCAACATCTCCATGAGTCTGAAGATAATATGTTCCAACACCTGATGAATCAAATAAAATTTAAGCTCTTGGATCATCATATTTTGTCACTAAGAATTTTGACTCCCTTTCAGGAACCAACTTATGCATCACTCCCTTTATAGGTATTCTAGCCTCTAACATGTCCATGTTAATTTCTCCTCCAACATCTTTACAAAATTTGTGTCCAAGGATAATTCCATAAGATGCTAGCACATCTTCTACTAGAACCGTCATCTTGATCTTCTTTTTAGGATATACAACAAATGCAAATTGTGTGTCCTTAATCTGCTTGATTAGGGGTACTTGCTTATTCTCCATGGAGAAACATCGGCTATTTTTTTTAAAAATTCAAACCTAAATTAGTAGCTAACTTAGCTGGCATCACATTTTTGGAGGCACCATAATCTATAACACAATTTCTTAACTTAAAACCATTAACAAGTAAGGAGATAAATAATGAATCAATACGTCCAAAAATAGTTGGAGGAATAGAAACTAGGTTATTCTATGGAGTTTTAGGATTTGGAGCAACAAGAATATTAGGAGATGAATCCTTACTATGAGTAATTCCTTTATCCTTAACAAACTTGACAAGCCCGCCAAATTGGTCTGGACTCTCTTTGAGATATTTCGCTTCGAACATCTGAAATTTCATCTTCTTTGCATGGTCAATGATGTTGAAAGCTTGAAAGTAACTTCGCAAAGAAGATGTAGTAACTTCATTTATGGGTTTAAAAAAGGGAACACTAGTCTTAGGAACTTGGAAATTAGATTTTGGAATAGCATGAACTACGTGAGGAGGACGGGGATCACTTACTTGTTTATTTGTTGTGTCTTCAGTTACCAAGGAAAAGGAGTTCCTCTTTCCTCAATAGTAACCAACGGATTATCATTCAATTGTGGAGCAATATCTTGAGCTTGATCCATATGATTTTTTTGTGACCACGTAAAGACATCATATCTATCTGTCACCAAGTCCTCATCATCAAGTTCATTTTCTATTTGTAAATAGCCAATATTGGAGTTGCTAGTTGGCTCTGTTTCTGCATCTTGAAAAAGATCAACATTTTCTTTCGTGGGATAATCAAGCTATGCAAATTCATCTTGTTCAACTTCATAATACCCCACTATAGTATTGGTTGGTCGAGTTTCCAAAGCAAACCTTCCTTGTGGTAAAGGAAGACTATTCTGATTTCTATTCCCAGAATAGTTAGGAAAAGTCCTTCGTGGAATATCCTTGTAAGAATTATTATTGGCAACCTGCTTCTTTAAAGCCAAGATTTCATTTTCCAACCTTTGAACCATAAGATCAGAAAAGTTGGAATTATTATTGGAGGTTGAAGATCCCAACACTTGTACTTTTCTTTTTGTGTTCATTCTTATTTCTCCAACAAGAATCGTATCACCCTCAAGACTTGTAGCTAATTGATGACCTTCTTCAACATTAGCAAGTGTTTCTCTATGCAAAAGAAAAATCACCTTGGGGAGTTGTGTATTGATGAAGAAACACTTTAAATTATGATCTATTGGTCTCTCCACGGTAGGAATTCTTGTCACCAACTTATTAAACTTAGCCACAAATTCTCACATGGGTTCATGGGATTCTTTTCGCATGGTTGTAAGTTGTGCCAACAAAGCATGTGCATCTTCAACAGGTGTGAATCTTTCCTCAAACTTGGTGTGAAGAGTATTCTAGTTAGTGATTGCAGCAGAAGGAAGAGTATAGAACCATTCTACAACTATCCCTTGTAAACTATTAATGAACAATCTCATAGAAACATCTTCATGTTCTACGCCAAGAACACCACAAACAATGTAAAAGGAAACAATGTTCTCATCATGATGTTTTTGGTCACCATGAAACTTTAGGATATTATTTTGTGAGACATGTGGAAGTTCATGAAGAGGTCCTACCAAACTAATGGGACCAACAACATTTCCCCAAGGTCCTGGTGGTGGTGCAACCATGCTATTGGGTACAACAAGGACTTGAGTTGGAACTCTATGAAAGATATAAAATTAACTTGGAAGAGGAGATCTTAGCTTCATGGAGGATAAATTATAGTTCACTGCAATGAAGACCTTTCTCATGGAGGAGAAGGAAGAATGTTATGTCGCTACAATAATTCAAAAAAATTATCCACCACTCCTTGTTCCCTCAAACCTCATCTATAGCATCTGTCGGCCAGGATGTAGACTTGAAACAAGAGAGATATTAATAATAACAATACACAAGATCACAATAAGAAATTGGAGTGAAAATTTTGTAATCCCTTTTAACAAATTACAAAACTTAACTTTAGCCACAATTATGTAAGCTAAAATCTCTCCTCTTGGAAAGAGGAGGCACCCTTACCACTTATTGAAACTAAGGAAAACTAATCAAATATTTACAACAATGTACACTACAATAACGATTTGGGGGTGTGTCACATTCATGATTCTCTCCTATTTTAGAGAATATGTTTTATAATATTTCACAATTTTAATCTCTAGATGCAATACAACTTCAAATTAAAACTAAGCAGTAATTCCAATATTCCTATCTTGTCAAAGCAAAGCCTAGGAATACTAGCATGATATAGACAAGTAACAAACAAGGAAGCTCACAAAGGTACAAATTCATTTCATAGTTTTCGATAGTGGATTCTTCAAAATAGTAACTAGCATTATAAAAGAAGCAAAAAGTCTTCAAAATACTTCACAATTAATCCCATGAACAACATGAATAAATATAAGCACAAATTCTTATAGTGAATTCACCAATAGTATCAACAATAGCACAATTTCAAGCAATGGGTGTAGCTCAAAGTCTACACAGATTTACTCAAAATCTCTTTCAATCTCAACTACTAATAACTATAAATTCAATCAAACAATAATATAATTGTCCCCAACACAAAGTTTGGTGTGCAACTTCACTTCTTTATTGATCAAAAATAGATTCACAAACATGAACTCAAAGTTTCAATATTTTTTTTCACAATTAGGCAACACTCTGTTGCATAAGATAAAAGATAACCATTACAATAGAATCCTCTCTTATTTATAGATGGGAGAGGAGAGCTAAACAAGAAAAACCCTAACCAACTAGTTGACTTATTCAAAAATGGCATCCATGAATATAGGAAAACATCTTTGTTTTTACATGTGATTACATTTTTCAAAATGACATGTAAAATGTCAAAAACTATTTACATAAAGCATAGAAAAAGCTTATGAACTATCTAAAATATGGAGATACAAGAATATTTCATTGTTCCCTACTCTTGGCTTAGAAGTTTTCATAATTCTTCTTAATCTCTTGCATGACTGCTTCATTTGGTCCAACGGTGTAGTCAATTATTTTGTGAACTTTGGTGATTTACTTACTTGCAAATGAACAAATGTTTTTGCACCTATCCAAATGCGTTTTGAGGTTGTCCAAGGAGATCCGCACATCACACAGGGAATGCATTGAAGTCTTTGAAAATGATTTTTTTTCCACCTACTTCATGATGGATTCTTTGAAGATCTAAGCAATCTCACTTACAGGGAGGAAGGTATGATCATCATCAAGGAGTTTGTCCGACAACTCCTCAATTCCAATCACCATAACAATATGATGTCCTTTGACATATTCTTGAACCTGTTGTATGTGCTTGATGAGAGACTTGATAACCTGTATGTGGTTCTTAAGAGATTCTTTTATTTCCACATACTTCTCTTTGTTAGGAATCACCCCAATTTACACTAGTTTGCTCAGTTTTGTCTCCTTCATTTGTAACCTAAATGAGAGACTTCATTCCATTTATTTTTTCTCCCTAGAAAATGTACCTTCTTCTTTTCCAACTCCAATTTCAGTTAGATACTTGAGAAGTCTTTTCATCAACAACAACTATGAGTTGCGAGCCTTGCTCTATTATCTCATCAAAAAATTCATACAACACTTTTCCTTTGAAGAATTTTTTTTCACATAATGCATTGCTGGTTCTTCAACATTTACCATGATCATAGGCTGAACATTGTTTGAGGAACCTATGATTCTTCCCAAAATTGATGTGTACTACTCAACCTTCTCCTTGTACATATCCTCAGCTTGTTCCATTTTATCAAGGCTATCGAACAATGCATTCAGAGTCACTTTTGCATCCTCTTTGGCACTTGCATTAGTTACCTTCCCAAGTTTAACCCTTGTTATAGTGTAATCTTGCATATTCACATCACCCTTACCTTGTGGAGGTATACCAATATCCACATATTTACTATCTGACTTATCCACATGTAGTCTTGAATGAACCTTTGCCTTTTTTTTCCTTTGGATTTTGGAAGAACTATCTCCTAAAGATATAGCTCATCTAGGGAAATCATTTTTTTCTTACACTTATATACTTGATAGACTAACCAAGGAGGAAGAAATGAAGTATCACCTTCTTGACTTACTTCCAATTCTTGTGTAACAACTACATCTATTATGGTAACCATTGGTGCAGTGTCAATCATGATTGCATAGGATTTTGTAAAATGGGTGGATCTTGCAATGATTCCTTCATAAACCTATCAAAATTAGCCTTGGAAGAAATGTAATATGATGGCAAGGATAGAATCGGAATAGATGATGGGGATCTTGAAGAGACATCAACACTTTGCAAGATTGAACCGACAGAGGGAGTGGAAAGGATTGGTTTTGTCAAAGGAGGAATGGTTACTTTTAATGCATGTAAACTAGTTGTAGGTGGAGGTGAAGTAGGAATGGGAGGTGTAGGAGTAATAGGATTTTGAGGGGTATGAGTGTTGTAAAAACAAGGATAGACAATTGAGAGGGTGGGTTGAATCAGTTGTTACCAAAATCAAACTTATTCAACATTAATCAACCTTAAATCTTAGATCTAATAATTAATAGTGCAAGCATAAATCAATAACACATTAAAGACAAATGAACACCAAGATTTTATACATGGAAATCCTATTAGGGGAAAAACCATGATGGATTTTAGTCCACAAGATTATACCCTGTTAGAAGTATAATGAAGAATGAAAAAGGGAATGCACTTGCATTCAGGCACATTGCTCAGAGGAAGGATCACTAACTTTAATACAATAATTAGATTAATTCCATTTGATGAGTTTGAACTGAAGTAATAGCTTCTACAAAAGCTTGATTATAGTTTCGGTTAGGCACACAAAAGCTTCTACACACTCTACTTAATCTCTTTCACACTCTGCTCTACTCTTGAATGATCTGACCTTTATTCACACATGTACATGACTTGCACACACTGAGCATACCTTGAGCACACTTCAAAATGAGTAAACAATCGCTCTTTTATATACACCACACAAATTTACATCAACAATTCTATTGGCCAAAAATAAATAATGAATTACAATTGTTGGCCTCAATACATGAATAAATCTTAATGTGCACCAACACAAGTCATTCACAACATAGTGAGGACCCAAAAAAACACCTTAGAACATGCCAAACAATAAAATATTATTCCTTATGGATCCACAACATGCTACTACCATCATGTCGGCCAAGAACATGAAAAATTCAAGCATACAATGAAAAATATTCAATCACAAACACGTCAGCCAATGCAGACATACCAAACTAATAGAGCATGATCTAGAAACATCTCTGAACATCATAGCAACATATGCAACAACTGAAATTACCAAAATTTCATCCTCTTCTTCCAAGAACACTTGCTACAGTAGCTGAATAACTGTAGGAACATAGAACTTCATAACTTCCTTAATTCTTGATGCGTACCATTGAAACTTTCAGACAACACACTAGATAGGCTCAACAATAACCCTTTGATGCGCGCCTTCAAATCTTCAATGTACAAAAATTTCCAACATTCTGATCTTCTCAGCTCCACTGGCTGCTTGTAAAATATTTATTACAATCTTCTCAATATCTTCGACATATACAACCTTAAGCATCATCAATGCTAATAGTGTTGACATCAATGACAACCACTTATCAGAAATGCAACCACAACATCCAAAAATCTCCCCCTTTGAAATTGATGGCAACACATAATGTGAAAAATAATGCCATCAACCCAACTAGCTCTTCTCCAACAATCTCCCCCTAAGATTGTGCACTCTTTTCTTGTTTCCTTCTTCTCCTATGTTTTTCACATTTCTCTTCTCTCCCTCTTTGACATCAATGGAAAAGGTACACATGCTCTGATCACATATTTAAATCATATGACTACTCCCCCTGAGTAGCAACCACCACAACATCAATCCAAAATAAGATATGGCTATGAATTCACGAACTGATGCAAAGACCTGCATCACTTAGTTCTGATTAGGAGGGGAAATCACCCCTAACTTGCCTCTGAGATACTCAAAAGTATCCTTAGGAAAAGGCTTAGTAAAGATATCTACAATTTTCTTCTTGGTAGGTATGTACTCCAATCTAACTTCTTTGTCACTTACTTTTTCTCTCAAGAAGTGATATTTGATGGATATATGCTTTGTTTTTTAATGCAACACTAGATTCTTAGAAATATTTATGGTACTTGAATTGTCACAAAATATGGCAATGGGTTCTTCATACTCAATTCTGACATCTCTCAACATTTGCTTCATCCACAATACTTGAGTACAACTGTTTTCCGCAACAATATATTCTGCCTCAATAGTAGACAATGAAACATAATTATGATTTTTTCTTAGCCAAGATACCAACTTCTTCCCTAAGAAGAATGCACCGCCACTAGTACTCTTCCTGTCATCCACATCCTTTGCCCAATCAACATGAGTGAAAGAAATTAGGATAAGATCATCATCCCTAGGATACCAAAGACCAAGATCAACTGTCCCTTTAAGGTATATGAAAAATTCTTTTCTTAACAGTCACATGAGACTCTTTAAGATTAGCTTGAAATTTAACAACCATGCATACAACATTCATTATATCTAGCCTGGTCTGAGTCAAATAGAGTAATCCACCAATCATTGAACTATATCTTGTTTGATTTGCTTTAGGAGAATCATCATTCTATGTAAGTTTTCATCCAGTTACCATAGGTGTACCAACTGGCTTTGAATCTTCCATGCTAAACTTTTTCAGTAGCTCTCTCACATACTTAGACTGAGATATGAAAATTCAATCATCTAATTGAGTGATTTGTAGTCCTAAAAATAATTTCAGCTCTCCTATCATTGACATTTCACCAGAAAACTTCATGCACAAATCATCATTACCTTCAAAAATAATATCAACAAAGACTTCAATGATCAATTCTTTATTCTGATCCAACTTGAAATACAGATTACTATCAACAATACCTTTATTGAATCCAAGCTTCAATAAATGTTTATCCAATCTATCATACCAAGCTCTAGAAGCTTGCTTAAGTCCATATAGAGCTTTCTTCAATTGACATACCATGTCCTTTTCATCAGTCAATTGAAATTCATCTAGTTGTTCAACATAGATTTCTTCTTCTAGCTCACCATTTAGAAATGTCGACTTTACATCCATATAATAGACTTTGTAATTCTTAAAATTAGCATAAGCAAGAAATAATCTTACAACTTTAATTCTAGCAACAAGGGAAAGAGTTTCTTCAAAATCAATACCTTCCATCTGTGAGTACCCTTTGCAAACCAGTCTTGCTTTGTTTCTGACAACTTCACCTTGCTCATTTAGCTTATTCCAAAACACCCATTTGTTTCCAATCACATTTTTGTTTTGAGGTCTAGGAACAAGATCCCATGTATCATTTTTCTCTATCTGCATTAGTTCTTCTTTCATGACTTCCATCCAATATTCATCTTTGCATGCTTTATTGATATTGTTGGGCTCAACTTTGGAAATTAGACAATACTCTTCCAAAATTCTTCTTCTAGTTTGCACACCTTTGCTCTTGTCTCCTATGATTTGACTATCAGAGTGATTTCGCCTTACGTACTTAGGAGTTTTAGGATTTTCTCTAAATTCTTGTTCTTGTGTTCTTTCTTTTGCACTTCTGCTAGTCTCTGCCTCTTGATTCCCTTGGTTCACCGAAACAATCTGAAGTTGATTATGTGTCTGAACATTATTTCCATTGTTAGTATTATCATGTTGATCATCTGAATCATATCCACTACATCTGGATGGTCTAACAATATCTTCATCAACTTTGACATTTTCACTTTCAACCATTTTCTTTAACCTCTTATTAAAGCATCAATAAGCTTTGATTTTAGTAGAGTAACCCAAAAATATTTCTTCATCACTTCTAGCATCAAACTTGCCTATATCATCATCTCTCTTGATGTAACATTTTCTTCCAATTTTTTTGAAATACTTGACAGTAGGCTTATAACCAAACCATAGCTCAAAAGGTGTCTTACCAGAATTACTGTTGACATTCACCCTATTAATGGTGTACACAACAATACTTACAACTTCTCTCCAGTAGAAATGAGGAACATTTGCTTCTAGCATCATGGTTCTAGTAGTGTCTAGGACAGTTCTGTTATTTCTTTCAACAACTCCATTTTGTTGAGGGGTTTGGGGAGCAGATAATTGTCTTTGGATTACATGCTCTTCATAGAAAGAATTAAATTCTTGGGAAGTGAATTCACCACTTCTGTCTGACCTAAGGCATTTGATCTTTTGACCTGTCTCATTTTCTACCATAGCTTTGAAGCTTTTGAACTTTTCTAATGCTTCATTTTTTTCTCTTAAGGAATCAACCCATATCATTCTAGAATAATCATCAATGAACAACATAAAATACCTTTCACCTTGTAGACTTCTAATTCTGGATGGACCACATAAATCAGTATGTATCAAATCTAGCAATCCATTAGAGCTATACTGTTTTCTCTGAAAATAATTTCTTGTTTTCTTTCCCATCTGACATTCCTTGAACATAGTGTTAGTAGGCTTCACTAACTTAGGAAGATCTCTGATTGCTTGATTAGATCTTATCTTGATTATTTTATCAAAGTTCACATGACACAAACTCCTATGCCATAACCAACTTACACCAATTTGAGCAATTAAACAACTTTCACTAGCAACACTCAAATGAAAGATATTACCTTTTGTCTTTGTACCTGAAGCAATCATATTTCTAGAACTTCCCCTTATTCTGCACTTACCATCCTTGAATTGAAGATTGTAACCCTTGTCTACCATCTATCCAACACTTAACAAGTTATGCTTTAAGCCTTCTACATAAAGAACATCATCAGTATTGTTCTTACAACAAAAAGAAATAGTGCCTCTACCATGAATCACACCAGAAGTGTTGTCTCCAAATCTTACAACACCACCATCGTAGTATTCCAAGCTTACAAACTTGATTTTGTCACCAATCATATGATGCGAGCATCCACTATCAATTACCCACTCATCTTTTTCTTCAATTTTTGATGAAAGAGATTTCTCAACATTCACATTACTAGTAGATTCAGTGGACACCTGACCATTTTATTTGATGGCAGTGAATACCCATTCATCTTCATTTCCAGTTTCTTTATCATAATCTTCATTAGTTACACCTTCTTCAACATAATAGCATTTACTTTGAAATCTAGTCTTCTTAGGTTTGTACTTAGAAACTCTTTCAAGATATCTAGATGCAAAATGACCTATTTTACTACAAGAAAAATATTTGATAGGTAACTTTCCTTTGTACTTACCATGACCTCTGGCTTCTCTTTTCACAATCAATGCTTCCATTTCTTCTAATTCTCTTTCTTCATCTTCAATATTTTTCATCTCATCTTCATATTTGAATGTCCTTTTGGAATTCTCTCCCAGATTGTATCTTTGCTAGCTTTTCCCGGATACGATAGCTTTGAATGCAAATTCAGTCTCAGGAGTAGATTCACCAAATTCACTTAACTCAAAGGAAACAAGTTCTCCAATCAACATGTCTCTTGTCACATTTGTCACTCTCTTGAGTTCATCAATAGCATAAGCTCTTGTTTTGTAGGAGGGAGGCACAGATCTAAGTATCTTAGCCATAATTTCTTCTTCATACAATGTTTCACCGACACATCTAATGCTCATCACCAGTTCATTTATCTTTTGAGAAAAAGAGAGGATGTTCTCATCTTCACTCATCTTCATGTCTTCCCACTTTCCTTTTAAACTTTGTAGCTTAGCACTTTTCACTAGTGCATCTCCTTCATACAATGTTTCCAAATTTTTCTAGATTTGGTATGCAGTCTTCAATCCTAACACATTTTTCATCTCCGAATCTATCAAAGCACTCAACAATGCTTCAATAGCCCTTGTATTAGCTTTTGCTTGCTTGATCTCATCTTCAGAGGATAGACCATTTTGAGGAATAGTATATGCACTCTATGTGATCTTCCAGAAAGGTTCTCCAATGCACTTCAAATGACACTCCATTCTGAATTTCCATAAAGAGTAGTTTGTAATCAAATCTAGGACTATCCTTCTTGTATGATTCCATCTTGGATCACCTCAAGTTGTTAGGCTTCTTCAAAGGAACTAGCTTTGATACCAATTGTTGGAAAAAAAAGGATAGACAACTAAGAGGTGGGGGGGGGGGAGGTGAATCAACTATTACCAAAATCAAACTTATTCAACATTGATCAACCTTAATTATTAGATCTAATAATTAATAGTGCAAGCATAAATCAATAATACATCAAAGACACATGAACACCAATATTTTATATGTGGAAATCTTGTTAGGGGAAAAACCATGGTGGATGTTAGTCCACAAGATTATACCCTGTTAAAAGTATAATGAAGAATGAAAAAGGAAATGCACTTGCATTCAGGCACACTGCTCAAAAGAAGGATCACTTCCTTACATAAAATAATTAGATTAAGTTCACTTGATGATTTTGAAGTAAAGTAATAACTTCTACAAAATCCTGATTACAGTTCCGATTAGGCACACAAAAGCTTCTACACACTCTTCCACACTTTGCTCAATCTCTTTCACACTCTGCTATGCTCTTGAATGATTTGACCTTTATTCGCACATGTATATCACTTGCACAAACCAAGCATACCTTGAGCACACTTCAAAATGATTAAAACATCGCTCGTTTATATCCGCCACACATATTTACATCAACAACCCCGTCGGCAAAAAATAAATAATGAATTACAAATGTCGGCCTCAATACATGAATAAATATTAATGCACAAATGCAAGTCAGTTGCAACATAGTGAGGACCCAAAAAAACACCTTAGAATATGCCAAACAATAAAATATTAATCCTTATGGATCCACAACATGCTACTACCATCATGTCAGCCAAGAACATGAAAAATTCAAGCATACAATGAAAAATATTCAATCACGAACACGTAAGCCAATGCAGACGTACCAAACTGATAGAGAACGATCTAGAAACATCTCTGAACATCACAACACATACACAACAAATTGAAATTACCAGAATTTCATACTCTTCTTCCAAGAACACCTGCTACAATAGCTGAATAACTGTAGGAACACAAAAATTCATAACTTCCTTAATTCTTGATGCGTACCATTGAAAATTTCAAATAACACACTAGATAGGCTCAACAACAAACCCTTTGATGCGTGCCTTCAGATCTTCAACGTACAAAAATTTCCAACATTCTGACCTTCTCAGCTCCACTAGCTGCCTGCAATATATTTATTACAATTTTCTCAATATATTCGATATATACAACTTTAAGCATCATCAATGCTAATAGTGTTGACATCAATGAAAACCACATATCATAAATGCAACCACAACATCTAACAATGAGGAGTATTGGCAGTAATAGGTGATGATGTATGAGGCGGACTGCCAATAATGCTCTCACGGGGAGATAATCTCATTTCCTCATCATTCCTTTCTTCTTCCCCATTTCATTTCTATTATTTGTGATACTCTTCTAAATGATCGTCCTCTATAGATTCTTCAGATGTAGACTCTTCTAATTCTTCACTCTTATTTCTTTCTTCTACTTTTGATTTCTCCTCAGTTGCAAGTTCTTGCTCCTCAACATCCTGCTCTTCCTCAGTTGATTGCGCTATACTCTTAACACAGGTGAGTTTGATCTTCAGACCTCTATGTGAAGAAGAGGGGGTAGAAGTAGCTCTATGTTTTTTTTGAAGTTCTTGTTGACGATTGGCTTCACCTTTTGATGTTTCTCCTTCAGATTCTGTTCTAAAATATTTCATTTGAAATCCATGCCTCTGTAACCATTCGTTTGTGTTATGAATAATGGGAGCAATTCTTTCCCTGATGGAAATGCTCTCTTTCTTGCACCATTGAATTGGGGGTAAGAGATTCCTAGCAATCTCCTTTTCTTCATATGCAAAATCCATAATATTGCCAGGATCTTCAAAATCATCTGAAATATCGACTATTCCTAGATCCCTAATTTTCTCCACTATCAACCTACAAAAGTAAAATTTTCAAATGTCTTCTTTGTCTCTAAATTCAGCCCAGATATCCTCAAAATTTTAGAAATGGCAATGGTCCTTCTTGAGTTTTCTATTCACATTTTTGTAGTCAAACTCAAACTTGCATCTATATGTCCTTATGGTCATAATTTGCATTTCAGTTGTTACTGATTTTGATTTTTGCACATTCTAAATAGTATAACTTCCAATAGTAATTGGAAAATTAAATCCTGTCTTATGGAGTTTTTGGCATTATTTATGAACTGAAATTAACTATCTACACAACTCCATTAATATCCACTTGTCGAAAGGATATCTGGGTAACATGTATGGGAACCCAGTGTAACAACCTACTCTCAAATATGTGAAAGTAGGAAACTACAAGAAGATACATCAAAACTTACTAGCAACCTTGTAGGCTTCATCTGATACTCTCTTCTTTTCTAGAGTTGGATCAGAAGTGAAAAATAAAGGTGCAAAGAAGGCATCAATGAATCTCTTGAAATAATTGATACTATTCCTCGAATTTATTTGAGAATAAAACTCATATACCGACACGTGACTTCTGTTTCCTTTTGTTGACAACCTTGAAAAATTGTCTCATTATAGTAAAAACATATCCCAGGTAAGAGGTCATGTAAAAATTCACGGTGGTTGGTACATTGATCAACTGCTCATCGATCTCATCACTAATTTGTGTACCCCAATCTATATGTAATTTTCTCCTCCTAATGATTCAAATGTACTTGTACATTGAATCTTGGAAATATCCTAAAACAGGTAAACCTTTCACCCTACTTAGAAGAATAATCATATCTCAAACATCTTCCTTGAAATCACTTCGAGGAAGACCTAGAAACTTTTAAGACAAATTTTGAATAGTGAGCAACAATTAGAAATGAAGCCACTAAGTGTAGGTTACTATGAACGAGTGCACACAAATTTTCTTCTAATGGTTTCTTTTCAATTTTTTTCATAAAATACTACATATCCTAGCGACCAATCTCTTTGTCCTTGATTTCATCAATTTTAGAGGTCACAACAGTGGGTGGATAAATACCTTGGTACTTGTATTTCATTTTGTCCATTTTAAAAGATGATGAAGGTTCTCTGTTGTCATTTAAGATCACAAACCACCACTGAAAATTACTTCTGAAGTATACCTGATGAGAATTGAGAGAAACTACAAGGAAATATGGATTAATAAGATGTTAAGAGCATATGCATTATGAGGGAAAATGAAATGAGTGAAGCTGGACAAGCATTGTGGAATGAGAAAATGTGAGCTATGATGCACAAAAAATGGAGCAATAGTGATGGAAGAAGGTTCAAAAAGAAAATGGAATGATTTTTGAGTGTTTAGTGAAAAACTATCTTTTGTGCAAGGGCGCTGAAAATTAGCGCCCTTACATCTTGGAAGTTTAGCTTTTGGTGTAACAACGCTGAAAATCAGCGCTCTAGCATTTTGTAAGAACTTGAAACTTAGTTGCACAAGCGCCAAAAATTAGTGCTATGACATATGGGAAGAAGTCAATTGCATGTAAAGGAACTAGAAAACCTCACTTTTACATGCTAAGCAGAATATTGAGTCATGCACAAAAGCAAACTTTTGTAGCGCTATGACATAAAAGGGGGGAAGATCATTCTTTGTAGGAGCGGTGATTTTCACCGCTCCTACAACTTGAAAGATGGGAAGAAACTATGGATGCAAGAGCGGTGAAAATCATCACTCCTACATATGGAGTTTAGGGAAAATAAATTGATAAAGTGGAACCTTTCACTAGTAAGACATATTTTGAACTTCTCAAAAATATGTTGCAAAAGCGTTGAAAAACCTCGCTATACCAGAGAAAAGACATGAATAGATGGTGAGCTATAATAAAAATAATTCATACAAGACAATCAGGAAAAATATGAAGAACGACATTGAAATACAATGCTACAACAAAAAATACAATAGATGACCATAACAAAAAATTTGATAGGAAAATTTTTAAGCAAAACAGAAAGAAACCTTAGAACAAAAAGAAAATAGAAGAAACAAATGAGAGAAAAAAACTTTAAAGGTAAATAAAAACTTAAGAGATCAAAGTAAACTAAAACCCCAAAGAAAATAAGGGAAATATAGAACGTACTTGAAAGGGATGAAAGCAAAAGAAGAAAACCCTAATCCAGCCACCCATAAAATCTGCCAACACAAAATTTTCTTGGTAAGATTTCAGATGAGCAAGAATAAATAAAACAAGTTAAAATAAGAAGAAATGAACTTAAAATGACCTTAATAAGTCACTTAATTTTTTTGAAAAATGAACCATTAATAAACTCAAAGTGTATTAATGATCACACGTGTAGAAGGAGGGAAAATGTAGGAGCGGTGATTTTTACCGCTCCAACATTTTCAAAATGTTGAAGATGCATAAGTGGCGAAAAAGACCGCTAGGACATTTCCAAGTTAACCTTGAATGTAAAAGTGCTAAAAATAAGTGCTTGCACATTCGGTGGATAAGTGAGAAGTGTAAGAGCACTGAAAATCAATGGTCAAACACTTTGAGCAATTTCATAACCTGGCTTATGTAGGAGCACCGAAAATCAACGCTCTTACATGAGCTAAAATTTTTTCTAACTCCTATAAGATGAAAATTAACAAAACATTCATTTTGAAGATTTTGGGGAAATGACTAATGACGAATTCTTGAAAAAACAATCCGAGGCCTAGGACTACACATTAAGGCCAATCATATTTTTCCTTGTTTTGTGTGCTTGAAGTACATAAACCTATAGAATTAACAAGTTTCATAGGGGGTTATCCTGTAAATCAAGAACAACTAGATTTGAGGATAATAACTAGCTATAGCTAGGGAGCTTCGTTCAGTAATTATTAGAAAAAAATGAAGGGGGAAGAACTCTAGACTCCAAGTGCCTTTATCCATCCATTGGGCATAGAGTCAGGCAACAAAAATAAAAAGACTCAAAAAGACTCAAAAACAAAAAGATGCAAAGACTGTAGAAATGCTCACATTGAGCATCTATCACCTCATTGTGTAAAGTGCTTCAGATGCTACCCACTATGTGGAAGAGAAAATGGTGTCCCATCTTCATATACCAAAAGAAACCTATTTGCACCATGTAGCTGATGAATCTTGAACGGTCCCGTCCATAGTGAATAAAACTTTCCATGATTACCTTTTGGCTCTCTTCACTTATCCCACAAGAGAACGAGATCACCAACTTGAAAATAAGAAGACTTGACCTTCGTGTCAAAAATATTTTTAACTTGTTCTTTACACTTCGTGATACAGTTTGCTACCTGAACTCACTTCTCCTCTAGTTCATAAAGATACATGATTCACTTATCAACTGAACTATCAAAAGTCTCATCCTCGATGGATTTAGCCAACTTGAGGGTAGGAAGTTCTAATGTAATTGGAATTTCAACATTTAGCCCATACAAGAGCTAAAAAGGAGACATGCTTATCACCCACTTTAGAGTGATCCTATTTGCCCACAAAGCATCAAACAAAGCTTTGTGCCACAAACGCTAATTTTCATCCACAAGCTGCGAATAATAGTAACCAAGTTTTTATTGCTAGATTCAGCCTGGCCATTACCTTGTGGATAATAGTCAGATAAACATGATAACGTAATACCATGCTCAAAACAAAACTCAGTAATCTCCCTTGACAAGAAAGCATAAGCATTATCAACAACAATTTTTTTTGACACACTGAACCTGGATATGATGTTTTCCTTCAAGAAATTACATACCACTTCAAAAGTATCATGCTTAACTAGAATTTCCTCCACCCATTTGGTAAAGTAATTATTTTTAGTGAGGACATAGGTGTTTCCCACACTTGAAGGAGGATTCACTGCACCAATGAAATCAATTCCCCACTGCTGAAAGGGATTTTCAATGAAGACTGGTTTCAAAGGTAAAGCTGCCAACTTTGGTTTACCTATGAACTGCTAACATAGCTCGCATTTACAAACCCATGAGTATGCATCCTAAAAAAGTGTAGGCCAATAATATTTTTCTCTCAAGATCTTATGAGTTGTAACTAGCATTGAGAAATGTCCACCACATGCTAAGTCATGATAAGACTTCAACAACTTTTCTTGTTGTGCTTTATCAACACAACACAAGAAAGTACCATCTAAAGCACGCTTGTACAAACCATTGCCCCATAAGAAAAAATTTGTTGATTTCAGCTTAATGGTTCTTTTCTCCTTTGAATTTAAGTGATCCAAACATTATCCATATGTAAGAAAATGAGCAATGTTTGAATACCATTCATTAGTTGCACTAACAAACAACACCATTGGAAACTCATTTGTACTTACCTCTTTAGATTCCAAAATTTCTTCATCAGGAATATTATTAGCAATGAGCTAACACAACCCCCTCACCCATGCACCAGCTAGGTAGGATTAATATCAATGTCGTATTCTAGAATTTTGGCAATCCAACTACCCCTCTTTGTACCAAACTCCTGTTGTGTCAAGATAGACTTGACAGTTCAATCTGGAACCAAGACTTTAACATGGTTGTTAAGGATGTAAAACCTAAAATGCTTTACTACGTTAACCACAAAAAAAAGCATGCTTCTCCATTTGGGAATATTTCAGTTCATGACTTCAAGGGATAGCTCATGAACATAATTGGGGATTCAAACCCTTCACTATTCTCTTGCACCAAAATTTCCAAGAGTGTATTCTCAGAAGTATAACTATACATGATAAACTCCTTTGTGTAGTTTGGGAAGACTAACACTAGTGCACAAGCAATAGCTTATTTTATATCATCAAACACAACTTTTCCTTTTGCTTTCCAAAGAAAAGTGGTAGTGCCTTTCATCATATTGACAATATGATGAGTCTTCTTTGCAAAATATGGTACAAATCTTTAAACCCAAAAAATGACACCTTGGGATTCAAGGAAATGTCATGTTGTCGACATCTCTCCAAGATTTACCTCAAATGGTATAAGTGTTCATGATGTTTCTTAGAAAAGATCATAAGATCATCAAGATAAACTATGATGAACTTACCAAGTACATCATGGAAAGCTAAATCCAAAGCACATTGGAACGTGGCACCAACATTAATAAGACCAAAAGGAAATCTACGATATGCAAAGGTATTCCATGGAATTGTACAAGATTTCTTGTGTTGATCAGTGAGGCTAACCTCTATTTGGTTGTAACCAAAAAAACCATCCAACATAAAAATCATTTCTGATCCGGTCATGGTTTGAAGAACTTGATCCATCACTGGGAGAGGATAATTATCCTTGAGTGATAGCTGGTTTAGATTTCATAAATATACACAAGTGCAAATCTCACCGTTATTTTTGTGAATGGGAACAATATTGGCTATCCATGTTGAATGATGAATAGGAAATATAATTCACACATTCAACATCTTTTGAATCTCTACAAGAATCATTTCAAAAATATTTGGATTATATTTCCTTTGCTTCTGCTTGCAATACAATTCTCCAACCTTGAGTGGGATTTCATGCTGCACCTCCTTTGGGAAAACATACTTTATATCTTCATGCGAATATGCCAAGACATCCATATATTCTAGTAACAATTCAACAAATTGTTTCCTTTCTTCAACTATGCAACACTTACCAATATTTACCATCTTAGGATTTTCTTCAGTTCCTAAGTTTATCTGGTCAATCTCACTTGATGAGTCAGAATTTGAGAGTTGCTTCTTAACATGACTATCATGCTTGTCAAAAAGTCTCTCAAGGGATACCAAACCCTTACGAATTTTATTTCCTTTGAGCTGTAGGAATTCTTCACCTATAAATGGATCAATCCTGGAGACTAACTCTTGTGGTGGAGAATCACTTCCTTCAAAGTACAACTCATCAAAAATTTCTACCTTTTCCAAGAAAGCAACAATTTGATGATCATCATTAAAAATCTATCAGTCATCTAAGTTATCAAGAACACTTGGGCAGAAGACCAACTCAATTGTATAGGTAGAGATATGAAAATCCTTGTGAGGTATCAAGAGAGTGGCTGAGACTGCTAGAGAATCAACCCTATCATTGTATTCTCTTGGAACTATAGAAATATCAAAAGCATCGAATTCCTCAATGCAATCCCAAACAAGATTGTGGTAATACCTTAGTTTGTCATTTTTTGTTTGATATAAATTTCTTACCTGACATACTATCAACTCAACACCACCTTGTGCATGAAGATTCTTGATCCATTTCTTAGGTGCAACTTGCATTCCTAACAACAAAGCTTCATATTTAGTTTTGTTATTAGTATTGTCAAACTACAATTTAAAAGAGAAAGGAAAATCTTTTCCTTTGGGTGATACAAAGACAATTTTGGCTCTTGAAATGGTGGAATAACAACTACCATCTAACTCAATTACCCAAACATCATTCGGATCATCAAGACTAACAATATCAAAATCTGTAGACTCATCATTAGATGAATCTTCATATGTTAAAATAGATAAATCATCTGATGATGACTCATTTTGTGGTGAAGAAGAGCCAATAATTTTTGACTCATAATTTGATGAAGACTCAACATCTCCATTAGTCTAAAGATAATACGTTCCAACACATGATAACTCAAATAAATTTTGAGCTTTTGTGTCGTTATATTTTGTCATTGAGAATTTTGACTCCCTTTCAAGAACCAACTTATGTATCACTCCCTTTACAAGTATTCTATCTTCTAACATGTCCATGTTAATTTCTCCTCCAAAATCTTTACAAAAATTGTGTTCAAGGAGAATTCCATAAGATGCAGGCACATCTGCTACTAGAATGATCATCTTGATCTTCTTTTCAGGATACACAACAAATGCAAATTGTGTTTCCTTAATCTATTCGATTAGGGGTACTTGCCTATTATCCATGGAGAAACATCAGCTGAATTTTTTTGTTAGATTCAAACCTAAATTAGTAGCTACCTTAGCTAGAATCACATTGTCAGATGCACCAAAATCTGTAACATAACTGCTTAACTTAAAACCATTAGCAAGTAAGGAGATAAAGAAAGGATCAATACATCCAAAAATAGTTGGAGGAAAAGAAACTAGGTTATCCTGTGGAGTTTTAGGCTTTGGAGTAGTAGGAAAATTAGGAGATGAATCCTTACTAGGATTAATTCCTTTATCCTCAACAAACTTGACAAGCCTATAAAATTGGTTAGGTTTTCTTTGAGATATTCCGCTTCAAACATCTGAAATTTTAACTTCTTTGCACGGTCAATGATGTCAAAATATTGAAAGGAAATTTGCAAAGAAGATGTACTAACTTCATTTATGGGTTTAACAAAGGGTACACTAGTCTTAGGAACCTAGACATTGGCTTTTGGAACAACAAGAACTATAGGAGGAGGATAGGGAGTACTTGTTTATTTGTTGTCTTTCAATTGCCAGGGAAAATAAGTTCCTCTTTTCATAATGGTAACTGACGACTTATCCTTCACTTGTGGATTAGCAGCTTGAGTTTGATCAAGTTGATTTTTTTGTGACTACATAAAGATAGGATATGTATCCATCACCAAGTCCTCATCATTAGTTTCATTTTCTACTTGTAAACAACCAATATTGGAGTTGCCAGCTAGCTCTGTTTCTTCATCTTGAAAAATATCAACATTTTCTTGGGATAATTAGGCTATGCAAATTTATCTTGTTCATATTCATAATACCCCACTATAGGATTGGTTGGTGGAGCTTCCAAATCAAGCCTTCCTTGCGATGTTGGAAGACAATTTTGATTTCTATTCCTAGAATAGTTAGGGAAAGTCCTTCATGGAGTATCCTTGTAAGAATTATTATTGGAAACCTTCTTCTTTAAAGCCAAGATTTCATTTTCCAACCTTTGAACCATAGGATCAACAAAGTTTCAATTATTATTAGAGGTTGAAGATCCTAACGCTTGCACTTTTTTGTTTGTGTTCATTCTTATTTCTTCGAAAAGAATCATATCATCCTCAAGACCCGTGGCTAATTGTCGAGCTTCTTCAACATTAGAAAGCGCTGATCTATGTAAAAAAAAACTCACCTTAGGGATTTGTGTAGTGATGAAGAAACACTTTAAATTATGATTTGTTGGTCTTTCCACTATAGGAATTCTTGTCACCAACTTATTAAACTTAGCAACAAATTCTCACATGGGTTCATGGGCTTCTTTTCGCATGGTTGTAATTTTCACCAACAAAGTGTGCACATCTTCAATAGGTTTGAATCTTTCCTCAAACTTGGTGTGAAGAGTATTCTAGTTAGTGTATGTAGCAATAGGAAGAGTATAGAAACATTATGTAGCTACCCTTTTAAAGTTTCAATGAACAATCTCATAGCAATATCTTCATGTTCTACGCTAAGAACACCACAAGAAATGTAAAAGGCAGAGATGTGCTCATCAGGATACTAATATCTATCACCATGAAACTTCAGGATATTTTTTCATGAGATATGTGGAAGTTCATAAATAGAGCCTGCCAAACTGAGGGGACCAAAAGCATTTCCCCAAGGTCCTGGTGATGGTGCAGCAATGATACTGGGTACAATAGGGACTTGAGCTGGAAGTCTATGAAAGATAGGAAATTCACTTGGAAGAGGAGATATTAGCCTTTGTGGAGGATAACTTGTAGTTCGTTGCAACAAAGACCTTGCTCATAGAGGAGAAGGAAGAATTTTATTTCACTGCAATAATTCAAAAAAAGGATCTACACTCCTTGTCTCCTCAAACCTCGTGTATAAATTTTATTAGCTAGGATGTAGATTTGAAACAAGAGAAATATTAATAATAACAATACACAAGATCATAATACTAAATTGAATTTCTTATTCATTTCAATCAAAAGTGTGTGGCTTTGATTTCTTGTTTTGGTCCCCAATAGAGTCTCCAAAAAACTATTGGGTGAAAATTTTGTAATCCCTTTTAGCAAATTAAAAAAATTTACTTTAGCCAAAGTTATGTGAGATAATATCTCTCCTCTCGAAAATGGGAGGATCCCTTCTTACTACTTATTGAAACTAAGGAAAATTAATCAAATATTTACAACAATGTAAACTACAATAATGATATGGGGGTGTGTCACATTCATGATTCTCTCTTTTTGTAGAGAATATGTTTTATAATGTTTCACAATTTTAATCTTTGGATGCAATACAAATTCAAATTAAAACTAAGTAGTAATTCCAATATTCCTATCTTGTCAAATAAAATCCTAGGAATATCGACATGATATAGACAAGTAACAAACAAGAAAGCTCACAGAGGTACAATGTCGCTCCATGGTTTCCGATAGTGGATTCTTCAAAATAGTAACCAACATTGTAAAAGAAGCACAAAGTCTTCAATATACTTCACAATTAATCCAACAAACAACATGAATAAATATAAGAAAAAATTATTATATTGAATTCACTAATAGCACCAACAATAACACAACTTCAAGCAATGGGTGTAGCTCAAAGTCTACATACATTTACTCAAAATCTATTTCAATCTAAACTACTAATCACTATCAATTCAATCAAACAAGATAATTGTCCCCAACACAAATTTTTGTGTGCAACTTCACTTCTTTATTGATCAAAAATAGATTCACAAACATGAACTCAAAGTTTCAATAGTTTTCTTCACAATTGGGCAGCACTTCATTGCATAAAATAAAAAAGATAACCATTACAATAGAATAATCTCTTATTTATAGATGGGAGAGGAGAGCTAAACTAGAAAAACCCTAACCAACTAGTTGACTTATTAAAAATTATCATCCATGAATATAGGAAAACATCTTTTTTTTTACATGTGATTACATTTTTCAAAATGACATGTAAAATGTCAAAACCTATTTACATAAAGCATAGAAAATGCTTATGAACTATCTAACTCTAGAGATACAAGAATATTTCATGGTTCCCTGCTCTTTGCTTAGAAGTCTTCATATTTCTTCTCAATCTCTTGCATGAATGCATCTGGTCCAACGGTGTAGTCAATGATTGTGTGAACTTTGGTGATTGAATTCCTTGCAGATGAGTAAATATTTTTGCACCTATCCAGATGCATTTTAAGGTTGTCCAGAGATAGCCACACTTCACATAGGGCATTCATTGAATTATTTCAAAACGCTTCATTTTCCACTTGCTTCATGATGGCTTCTTTGAAGATTTGAGAAATCTCACTTACCGAGAGGAAGGTATGATCATCATCAAGGAGTTTGTCCGAAAACTCCTCAATTCTATTCACCATAACAATATGATGTCCTTCAAAATCCTCTTGAACCTTTTTTATGTCCTCTATGAGAGACTTGATAACCTATATGTAGTTCTTAAGAGATTCTTTTATTTCCACATACTTCTCTTTGTCAGGAATTACCCCAGCTTCCACTAGTTTTCTCAATTTTGTCTCCTTCATTTGTAACCAAAATGAGAGACTTCATTCCATTTATTTCCACTCCCTAGAAATTGTTTCTTCTTCTTTTTCCAACTCCAATTTCAGCTTAGATACTTGAGCATTCTTTTCATCAGCAACAACTATGAGTTGTGAGCCTTGCTTTATTATTTCATCAACAAATTCATACAACACTTTTCCTTTGGAGAAAATTTATTCCCTATACTGCACTACTGGTTCTTCAAAATTTACCATGGACATAGGCTGAAATTTTTTTGAGGAACCTGTGATTCTTCCTGAAACTAATACATATTGCTCAGCCTTCTCCTTGTACATATCCCTTGCTTGTTCCATTTTATCAAGTCTATCAGATAATGCATTCAGAGCCACTTGTGCATCCTCTTTGGTACTTTCATTAGTTACCTTCCCAAGTTGAACCCTTGTTACAATGTAATCTTCCATATTCATATCACCCTTACCTTGTGGAGGTATACTAATATCCACATATTTACTACTTGACTTATCCACACGTAGTCTTGAATGAACCTTTGCCTTATTTTTTCCTTGGGCTTTTGGAAGAACTATCTCCTCAAGATCTAGCTCATTTAGGGAAATCCTCTATTTCTTACGCTTAGATAATTTAGAGACTAACCAAGGAGGAAGAAATGAAGTATCACCTTCTTGACTTACTACTAATTCCTATGTAACAATTACATTTTTGGAAACAGTTGTTATGGTAACAATTGGTGTAGTGCCAATCATGATTGCACTAGGATTTTGCAAAATGGGCGGATCTTGCAATGATTCTTTTATAAACCTATCAAACTCGGTCTGGGAAGAAATGTCATATGATGGTGAGGATAAACTCAGAATAGATGATGTGGAGCCTGAAGAGAAATCAAAACTTTTCAAGATGGAACTGAAAATGGGAGTGGAAAGGATT
Organism: Sequoiadendron giganteum; assembly: GCA_007115665.2. NCBI lineage: Eukaryota > Viridiplantae > Streptophyta > Pinopsida > Cupressales > Cupressaceae > Sequoiadendron > Sequoiadendron giganteum. Next base: position 657,426,865 of record CM021100.1, read on the forward strand.
GGTTGTGTCAAAGGAGGAATGGTTACCTTTAATGCATGTAAACTAGTTGTAGGTGGAGGTGAAGTAGGAAGAGGAGTTGGAGGGGTATTAGGAGTAGTGGTAGTAATAGGTGATGATGTATGAGGGGGACTACCAAAAATGTTCTCATGGGGAGATAATCTCATTTCCTCATCATCCCTTTCTTCTTCCTCATTTCCTTTCTCTTCTCCATGATCCTCTTTTGAATGATCATCCTCTACAGATTCTTTAGATGTAGACTCTTTTGATTCTTCACTCTCATTTCTTTCTTCTTCTTTTGATTGTTCCTCAGTATCCTACTCTTCCTCAGTTGATTGCATTGTATTCTTACCAAAAGTGAATTTGATCTTTGGATCTCTATGTGAAGAAGAGGGGGTAGCAACAACTCTATGTTTTTTTTGAAGTTATTTTTGATGACTAGCTTCACCTTCTGATGTTTCTCCTCTAGATTCTGTTCTAAAAGATTTCATTTGAAAGCCATGCCTCTGTAACCATTCATTTGTGTTATGAAAAATGGGATCAACTATCCCTAATGAAAATGCTCTCTTTCTTGGACCATTGAATTGGGGTTAAGGGCTTCCAGGAAATATCCTTTTCTTCATATGCATAATCCATAATATTGCAAAGATCTTCAAAATCATCCAAAATATCATCTATGCTTAGATCCCTGATTTTCTCCACTATCAACCTACAAAATGATAGACATGGTGATGTTCCTTCTATAGATTTATATTCACATTTTTGTAGTCAAAATCAAACCTATATCTATATGTCCTTATGGTCATAGTTTTCATTTTAGTTTCTACTGATTTTTATTTTTGCACACTCAGAATGGTATACCTTCCAATATTAATTGGAAACTTAAATCCTATCTTATGGATTTTATGGTGTTCTTTATGAATTGAAATTAACTTTCTACACAAATCCATTAATATCCACTTGTTAGAAGGATATCTGGGTAACATGTATGGCACCCAGTGTAGCAATCTACTCTCAAATATGTGAAAGTAGGAAACTGCAAGAAGATACATCAAAACTTACTAGCAACCTTGTAGGCTTCATCTGATACTCTCTTATTTTCCCGAGTTGGATCAAAAGTGAAAAGAAAAGGTGTAATGAAGGCATCAATGACTCTCTTGAAATACTTGATACTATTCCTCAAAGTTATATGAGAATAAAACTCATATACTGACACATGAATTTTGTTTCCTTTTGTTGACAACCCCAAAAATTGTCTCATCACAACAACAAAATATACCAGGTAAGAGGTCATGGAAAACTTCAAGGTTGTTGGCACATTGATTAGCTTCTCATGGATCTCATCACTAATCTATGTAATCTCCTCCCAATGATTCGGATGTACTTGTACATCGAATCTTGGAAATAGCCTAAAATAGGTAAACCTTTCACCTTACTTAGAAGAATAATCATATCTTAGACGTCTTCGTTGAAATCACTTTGAGGAAGACCTTTAGGCCATATTGAGATAGTGGACCTTAGAGTCTCCAACCATTGAGATTTAATCAATTGTTTGGCTCTATTTGGATCTTTATCATAAAAATCTTGTGCTTGCTAAATAGAAATAGTGGTATACTTCTCCATGTGTGGAACCCAAAAAACTATATCAAAGAATTCAAGATCCAATCTCACTATGATTTGTCCAAAAGAATCTCTCACACTTTTGTCCTCCCTGATATAATGTGAGGCAAATTATAAGAAAAACTATGAATATTGAGCAGAAGTTGGAAATGAAGCCACTAAGTGTAGGTTACTATGAACAATTACACACAAATTTTCTTCTAATGGTTTCTTTTCAGTTCTTTTCACAAAATCCTCCATATCTTGGTGACCAATCTCTATCTCCTTGATTTCATCAATTTTAGAGGTCACAACAATGGGAAAATAAATGCCTTGGTACTTGTACTTAATTTTGTCCTTTTAGAAGATTATGAAGGTTATTCTATTGTCATTTAAGATCACAAACCACCACTGAAAATCACCTCTAAAGAACACCTGATGAGAATTGAGAGAAACTACAAGGAAAGATGGATTAATTAGATGTTAAGAGTATATGCATTGTGAGGGAAAATGAAATGAGTGAAGCTGGAAAAGCATTGTGGAATGAGAAAATGTGAGCTATGATGCACATAAAATGAAGCAATAGTGATGGAACGAGGTTCAGAAAGAAAATAGAATGATTTTTGAATGTTTAGTGAAAAACTATCTTTTGTGCAAGGGTGCTAAAAATCAACACCTTTACATCTTGGAAGTTCAAATTTTTGTGTAATAACGCTGAAAATCAGTGCCCTATCATTTCATAAGAACTTGAAACTTAGTTGCAAAAGTGCTAAAAATTAGTGCTATGACATATGGGAAGAAATCAATTGCATGTATAGGTGCTGAAAAAACCTCGCTTTTACATGCTAAGCATAATATTGAGTCATGCACAACAGTGGAATTTTTTTAGCGCTATGACATAAAAGGGGGGAAGATCATTCTTTGTAGGAGTGGTGATTTTCATCACTCATCCTACATCTTAAAAGATGGGAAGAAAGTATGGATGTGAGAGCAGTAAAAATCACCGCTCCTGCATATGGAGTTTAGGGAAAATCAATTGATAAAGTGGAACCTTTCACTACTAAGACATATTTTGAACTTCTTAAAAACATGTTGCAAAATCATTGAAAAACTCTAATATACCAAAGAAAAGACATGAATAGATGGTGAGATATAATAATAAAAATTTTTACAAGACAATCGAGAAAAATATAAAGAATGACATTAAAATATAATGTTACAACAACAAAAACAATAGACGACCATAACAAAAAATTTGATACGAGAAATCTTGAGAAAAACATAAAGAAACCATATAATGAAAATGAAACAAAAGAAACAAATGAGAGAAAAAATTAAAAGTAAATAAAAACTTAAGAGATTGAAGTAAAATAAAAGCCCAAAGAAAATAAGGGGAAATAAAGAATGTGTCTAAAAGTGATGAAAGAAAAATAAGAAAACCCTAGTCCATTCACCCACAAAATCTACCAACGCAAAATTTGCTTGGTAAGATTTCAGACGAGGAAGAAGGAATAAAACAAGTTAAAATGAGAAGAAATGAACTTAAAATGACCTTAATAAGTCACTTAATTTTTTTGAAAAATGAACCATTAATAAAATCAAAGTGTATTAATGATCATGCATGCAAAAGGAGGGAAAATGTAGGAGCGGTGATTTTCACCACTCTAACATTTTCAAAATGTTGAATATGCATAAGCATCGAAAAAGATCACTTGGACATGTCCAAGTTAACCTTGAATGTAAAAGCATTAAAAATTAGTGCATGCACATCCGGTGGATAAGTGAGAAGTGTAAGAGCACTGAAAATTAGTGCTCCAACACTTTGAGAAATTTCATAACCTAGCTTATGTAGGAGCGCTGAAAATCAATGCTCTTACATGAGCTAAAATTTTTCTAACTCTTAGAAGATGAAAATTAACAAAACATCCATTTTGAAGATTTTTGGGAAACGACTAATGACAAATGCTCAAATGGATAATCCAAGGCCTAGGACTACACAGTAAGGCCAATCAAAATTTGCCTCATTTTTCATTCTTGAAGTACACAAACCTACAGAATAGTCAGGTTTCATAGGGGGCTATCCTATGAATTGAGCATAGTTGGATTCATGGATAGCAAGCTATTTATCCTTCATCTTTCCTTCACATTGGATATGCTCTTATTTTATATATCTCTTTGTTAATTGATATCTAGAATGAATTTCAACTCTCTTTATATGGCCTTTGATGTGAGGAGTTGTGTCTCCTCATTGAATCTCTCCCCAACTAATTGCACCTCCTCCATCTAATCAATGCTTTTCATATTTAGGTCTTTAATTAATATTGATCATATAAATATTAACTTTCTTTAATAAATTATGTGTTTCCTGATCGGGTAATTATTTCAAGCTCTCAATAACTTAGAAGGACATGCCTTGCTATTTTGGATTTTATTGGCAAAAAGATTTGCTTGCTTTGACTTAGCTACTAGCTTTCAATTTCCTTCTTGAATATTGCTCATGGATTTTCAAGATGTTGCATAGCCTTTAAGAGTAGCACTTAAATATAAATTCTTTCCTTGACTTGACCCATTAGAGGGACATGCCTAATATGTGAAATATTGGAATTGGTTGAGATGGCTAATTTTCCTACCTCACCTCGACATATGCTTCTACTGGAGAAAGGTTATCATATCCGAATCTATTAATGACTCCTCATAGCTTCACGTCAAAGTCCCATTAGCAAGGACAAAGTGGATGGAAAGTAGTGAACGAAAAACTTATCCATTGGTTGTGGTGATGAAACAACTCCACAACTCGATAATGTGAAGGTGTCTCAATAATATATTGAAGTGCATTGAAACCTTGAAATATGCAATTACATTAATCCTTTAAAGGTATTCATTGTATCTTCCATCAAATAACATTGATAAAGTAGTGCTTCATTGTTGTAAGTGTAGAATAAGTAATAAGTAAAATAATAAACAACACTTCTTAATAAGACATTATATCAAGAGAATCAACAAACATTAATCTAATTAAAACAATAAAACTCTTGAAAGCATCATATTGCTCTCTATTTCCAAAGATTTATTAAATCACAGGCTCTTAGATTTTGTAAGCATTATGATTGTTAAAATGCCAATCTAGAGAGAATGAGATGCTACTAAATGAAAGAATCTAATCCTATATGATGATGGTTAAATGAAAATGATAAAGCTATTGTAATCTAAATTGACATGAAACTTGATAAAAGAAGCTACAGTAAACTATGATGCAACTAAATGAAAAGCCATGATATTGATTCTATGCTAAAATTCTATGATAATTCTATTGCTAAATGATAAAATGTTTGATTGCTCAATTTCTATTCATGTAAAGTAAGTTTGCTCAAAGTTGGGATCCTTTTCCTATAGAAAGAGGCTGTATTTATAGATTCCCGATAGCATATTTGTGAAAGTGCAGCACAACAAAGGTCTGGATTCAATCTTGAGGATTCAATGGTGAAGGATGAAGGAGTTTGAGCTGATTATGGAGATTGTTCCTCCCCACAAAAACATTCAGCCAGATGATAGGAAGAATCCATGGAAGAATATGAAGGAGTTGCCTGCAAATTTGTCTCCAAATTTTCCCATGAAGGTTGAGATGAATTAAATTAGACATTTCATAGCTAATTTGGTAGGTGGATATGATTAGCTATAGAATATTTGGATTTATTGAATTTAGGAAAAGAAGATAATAAAACAAAACTATAGAAGTCTATGTTTATTAAATAAATATGGAAGAAGTATGATAATTAATAGAAGAATTTAATAATGATAATTAAATAAAACAATGTATTAAATTTGTTTATTTAATTAAGAAGCAATAATATAATAAAGATAGAATTAAAAGTTGAACTATATAAATAAATATTTCTATTTATTTAATAGTAGAAGAATTAAAGGTTAATTAATTAAATAAATTTTATTTAATTAATTAGATTATATAGACCATTTTTAGGTCTATACATTTTCCCCCTCTTTGAAGTGATGTGTTTACGCATTGCTTCAAATTTTTTTTTGCTGCTGCTGCTAGTATCGACATTTTTTTTTAGATATGCCCCAGAAGTTGATTTTTAGGCGATGATGAAATGTATGCCCCCTCGGGAGATAAATTGATGAATTTTTTTTTTTTTTGATTTTTAGAATTTTTTCAAAATTTTCCAATTTTTTAAAGGTTTTATGATAATTTGATAAAGGTTTTGATGATGAAATAATTTATCTCCCGACAAAGAGTTATGAAAATGCCCCTATGATGAAGTATGAATTAATCCTCTAGTAAATAGAATAAATAAATCCCACCAAAATCCCTTTAATTAATCTATAAAAGGTTAAAAAGGGGTGAATTGAATTCATTTGTGCAATTGAAGTTTTCAAATTTGAGAGAGAGTGATTTTTGAGAAAAATGCCCTTACCACACTCACCGTTTCAAGCGCATGCATCGACACAACTGCCTGACCACTTATGGACCTTCAGTACTTACCCGTGAACCTCCTCATTTTTTGTGTTTTTTTTGTTTTTCATGCACTTAATTCAGCTTTTAAATTTTTGAATTCTTCTAGTGCATTAGAAGCCTGAAGTAGCGCATTCAATTTCTGTTTTGGTGCACCGATTAGAATAGCACATAGGTAAACTATTTTAGCATGTCGATAAGATGAATTATCACATCTGTAGTTTTAGTGCCTAGGTCAGATAGTGTTGTGCATCAGTAGGATAAAGTAGCGCATAGGTTAGTTCAGTGCATAGGGCAGATTTTGTAGCACGTAGGTTAGATGAAATGGTGCATCTGATGATTTAGCACTTTGACCGCTTGAAGTGGCGCGTTGACCTACTGAAATGGCACATTGAATGTTTTAGCGCTTTGATCGCCTATTTTAGCGCATTGAATATTCTGGCACATAAAAACTTTCTTTTAGCACATCTAAGTCAGAATGATGTATTATGATCCTTGATTTTTATCGTTTATGATCGTGTCAGCCGTTGATTTGATATGATTGATGATATCAATAGAGTAGATTATGTTGAACCTCATGATAGGCGAGGTTGATGATTTGATTGATGATAATTAACCTCATGATAGATGAGGAATAATTATAGTATGATTGATAAACCTCATGATAGGCGAGGTTGATTTGATTGATGATTGACCTCATGATAGGCAAGGTTGATTGAGAGTTTCTCACAAGATTTTATCAAAGTCTCACTAGAGCTATTTAGATTTTATAGGCTAATTGATGTTTGATGAATTGAAAAAGATTACTGGCTTTCAATATTTCGTGATGACAGGAGGCATTAACGAACCTATAGGTTTGAGAGCTATTTCCTAGGACTTTTGATTTGATACCATAGCTAGTGCAACCTAAGATAATAGTGATTACACATTGTGGCTTGTCCTCTCTCTTATCTATGCCCCAGATTAGGATTAATCAGGGTCTCTTGAAAGATTTAGTAGAGAGATGGCATAGCGAGCACAATACCTTCCACCTTCCTACTGGCGAGATGATCATCACTCCTAAGGATATATGGTGGATTTTGAGGATTCTTGTTGTTGTTGACCTTGTGCTATATGATTCTTCAGAGCAGGGCAGGACTGATTCTCTCCATAGAGTATTCTAGGATGATCATTTTTTTGGGTACGAGATTCCATGGTGTGATATGGTGGATGCCTATGCTACCCTACCTTCGGTTCTTGCTGGTTTTATTAGAGGGTTCCTTTGTCTTGATTGCAGGTTAAAGGGACTTTCTGTTGGTTGGGGTCATGCATTGGAGAGTATGGTAGTGCATGGTACTAGATATGCATGGGGCATGTGTATGCTTGTCCATCTTTATCATGATTTACATTTGGTTGTCTACCTCCGAGGTCACAGTTTGTCCGTAGGGGTTACATTATTATAGGTGTGGGCATGGGGACCTATAGTTGTTACACATCCAGTGATGGTGAGACAATGGCCAGCTATGAGTTCATATGTGCACATTTATGTAGGTCATCTTACTTAGCCTAGACTGGGTAAGTTAGAGCATTGGAGGAGAGTGTTGGATGATGTTGAGGCTATCACATGGCGACCTTATCTAGAATGTGAGCACTGGGATGATGATGATATTTAGTTGTTGTATCTCTCTTAGTCATTGCTATTGATTGGTTAGATTCATTGGGTATTGGAGAGATTTTTATTCTGAAGGGTGCTTAGGTAGTATGGTATCGTACAAGGCATGCCCCAAGGTGTTTCTCATTATGGTCGTCGTTAGATAGATTCTACAAATTGGGGACCCTGTCTTTCATCTAATGTTGCCATTCAGGAGTACAAGGCTCTAAAATCTTTAGTTTGGGATATTTGTCTTGATATTATTGAGGCTCTTGTCACAACGGATTATGTAGAGTATCTGGCTCCACATCCTTTTCCTCAGATTACCGTTCCTGATGATCCGGTTCCATTAAATTTGGAGGAGGAGGATAGTAGCGATGATGAGGAGGGAGATGATGATTGTGGAGATGATAGAGGAGGTGGTGATGATGGAGGAGGTGGTGGTGATGATGATGAGGGAGATGATGATAGTGGTGGTGAGTCGGGTGCAACTGTAGATGTGTGGGAGTTTATGGTGCCTCATAAGAGGTGATCACTGGTAGCTCCTTTTGAGCATCATGTGCATATTGGGGTACAATCACAACATCAACAGACTTAGATTGTGAGTTTATAGGTGCAGGTATAGACCATACAGGGTAGTTGGTATAGGCTCAGGGTTTATTGGTTCGGACATAGACTTAGATATAGACACAGTTCCAGGATCATGCACAAAATCTTGCTCAGGTACATGATAGTTGGCAGCCGGTTAGGCACATATTACCTCATTGAAAGTAGAGTGAGATGCAGCTAGACAGGTTGTAGAGTAGGCATAGACTACCGTAGAGAGGTTACAAAGATTAGCAAATGGTGCCACCATAGAAGATTATATGAGAGAGGTTCTCTGTGTGGGTAGAGAGGTGGAGTTTTATAGAGGTTGATACCATGATGTAGTTCCTTCTGAGGAGAGAGTTAGTTATGTATAGTCTCGATCAGGTAGGACTCATTCTAGGACTGTTAGCATGGGTGTGACTCGACCTCCACAAAGAGATTTGAGAGATCCTAGTACGTTTGGTGGTAGAGGGACTAGTCCAAAGATGTTTGAAACTTCTGGAGGTAACACCACATAGCTGCATGATGTGACTCTTATGATATATGAGACATGATGTATACGTTGGTTTTTGATTCACAACCATTTTTGATGTTGGATCTCCTTTTATTTCAGACATCCTTGTATACTTGACATTATGATTTTTGAAATCTATATGATATGCGATGGACTGATCTATTTATATGTGTTTTATATGGTTTTATGATGGATGCATTTAATTTCTCTATTCTATATGTTATGTGATGATCTATATGATAATGTTATGGATGCATTTAATAATCATGTGATATGCTATGATTTATGATGTTCTATGTATGATTTTCAAATGTGATAACTTGAGTAATGATTATTTATGGATGCATGATGTATGTATGGATCGGTAGATGTATGATGATGTGTATATTTGAATTACATGATAATGTATCATATGCATGATTATGGATTTTTTGTTTCAATGATATATGAGTAATGCAGATATATGATACAAGAAAAGGATGAATGAATGATGACTATAATGATTATTTTAATGTATGTTTTTATGATAAATGGATGAATTAAAATGAATCTAATATAGAGATTTTTTTTGATAGTTTTTCTCATGCAATTTTATGATGTGATGCAAAAATGAGGAAATGACATGATTAATACAATTTATTTGATGAAATTCTATAATAATGTTTTCTAATGTATGTTTTATGATATGATAAATTCTATAATATGATAATGATGATGTTTTTGTTAATGTCAAGTATACTCAATCCATTACTAAGGAAAGTTAACATCGTTGATGAAATGGATACCCGTCTTTGTAAAAAATACTCTCCAGACACAAAACCAACATAAATGAAATCTAATGTAATCATGAAAAAGTACATATGTAAAAATTGTCACCTTAACAATCCCTTTATCATGATTTTTATCATCATTGAGCCTTTAAAATTTTGAAAGTGAGTACAAGCATCGATGGTATGAGTTAGACCATGATGACCTGAGTACTACTTTCATGATTTTTGATATTGCAAGTTAACAAAAGCATCTAGGTATAATTAAACCGAGATGTACTGAGAATTTCTTGCGTAAAAAGACAAGAATTAATCATTATAGTGTGTGAATTCAGAATGTCATTAGTGATACTTTGTAGAGCATGTCTCGTGACAATTCACCCAATAAATAATTAATTCACAAACAACATAAAAAGAAAATATCATTCTCCTTCCTAGCTTCTCTAGTTCAATACATCATCGAGTTGCTCCAAAGAAATGATAACAATACAAAGTACAACATGTTGAACATTCAATCTTATAGTGATAAAATCATAATTCAAAAGAATATCATCCCCCTAAATTTTGTCTTAATTTGATTTTGATTTCAGCTATTTGATATAGATGGTTGATTTTACTGAATATTCTGATGTTCGATGTGTGTTCAATTGTTGGGTTCCACTGTGATCATTTTTTTTTGCGTTTGACATACTGTTGTTTTCCTATTTGTTTAAGCTCAAGTTTATTGGCCCTAGTGAGTTCAGGATTTTGCGCCCAAGCTAGGGTGAGACACGACCACATTTGCAATGATATGATATTAAATGGAAATGATGGTGAAAGTGAATGACCATGACATGCCTCTAATAGATGGAACTACTGGTTTAAATCACAAGTAGTGCTTGTTTCTAGGTTTTCACTACATGTTTTTATTACAATTTTTTAGACTATATGATTTTTGTTTTTGTTTTTTGTATTTCTTTCCTTTTCTGATTTTTTTACTTTTTGTGTTTTTCTATCACCAAGACGCCTGTTTGCTAGGTTTTCATCAAGGTAACTATTTTTCCAAGACTTGAACCATGCACTAGTTGATTCATGTGTAGAAATTTTTGAGATGGATATTGTTGATAGGTTCATCGAACAAATCCCCTTCAGGTGTTGAACGTTGATAGACTCCAGATCCATAGACTGATATGACAACAAAAGGACCTAGTCAGTTAGGTTCAAAATTTCCTTTCTTTTCTCTGTCCTAATGATTTCTAGGGTTTTTCTTTAGGACCAAGTCACCAACTTGAAAGACTCTAGGATTTAACCTATGATTGTAGCTTCTAAAAATTCTCTGTTGGTATGCCTTCAAATGATTGACAACTTGTTGATGACGTTCATCCAATAATTCTAGTTCTTGTAGTCTAGACACTCTATAATCCTCATCTAAAATAATTCCCTTTAGTGACACACAGAGTGATGGAATCTCAACCTCAATGGGTAGGATGGCCTCTGATCCATATACTAAGGAATATGGTGTAGCTCCTATAGGTGTTTTAATGCTAGTTCGGTATGCCCACATAGTAGGGTTTAGTTGACTATGCCAATCACATCCAACATCATTTACCATTTTCTTTAGAATTTTCAAAACTTTTTTGCTGGAGGTCTCTGCTTGGCCATTTCCTTGAGGATAGTATGGTGTTGAAAAATGATGTTGGATGTGAAACCTTTCACACAATTCTTGGAAATCCTAATTTTTAAAAGGTTTACCATTGTCTGTGACAATGGACTGAGGTATGACATACCGACAGATGAGGTAATTCAGTATGAAAGAATAAATTTGCTTCCTAGTGAGTGTTGTTAAAGGAACCGCTTCTATCCACTTTGTAAAGTATTATGTTGTTGTGATTATGAACTTGTGTCCATTGGATGAAGACAGATTAATCTTTCCTACTAGGTCTAGTCCCCACTAACAAAAATGCCATGTTGAAGTAAATGGTTGCAATTCTTGTTTTGCTGCATGGATTAGGTTACCATGTATTTGGCACTTCTAGCACTTCTTAACAAACTGATAAGACTCCTCCATATTCGACCAATAACACCCCAAATGGAGGAGTTTCTTGGCTAGAGTTAGCCCACTTGAATGAGTTCCACAAATACCTTCATGGATCTCATCTAATGTCTCAGATTCATTATGTTCTAGACACTAGAGAAGAGTACCATCTAGACCTCGATGGTAAAGTATGTCAGCAATGAAGGCATGTCGTGCGGTTTGGTGGATGAAGTTGTGTTTCTAGTTTCTGGAAAGATCAAGAGGAAGGATATTGTCTTTTAGATAAGCATAGGTCTTTCCATAGATTGAGGGTTCAAGATCATCTAAATGGCATATGGTTTGAGATTTAGGATTATCATAAGCAGGATTAGACACTTGTTCTACCATAAACTCATAATGACCATATTTTTTGGGCAACTTCAACAAAGAAGCAATTGTCACCATTGCATCTGTAGCTTTGTTTTCTACCCTTGGAATCTATTCAAACTTGATATCCACAAAGTATATTTTGATATCATCAATCAAATTCTTATATGGAATCAACTTCTCATCTTTCGTCTGATATTCATCATTTACTTGATAAATGACTAGTTGTGAATCTCCATATACTTGTAGCTCTATGATCTTCCATTCAATTGCTACCTTGATGCCAATGATTAGTGCCTCATACTCAACTACTTTATTGGTACATGGAAACATGAGTCTATAGGACATTGGGATGGTGTGTCCTTGAGGTGTAACAAACAAGATTCCTACACCAGACCCCCATTGTGTGTATGACCCATCAAAATAAAGCCTCCATTGTTGTGTTGTCATAGTAAGAATTTTTGCATCAGGAAACTCAATGTTTATTGGAAGATCATCAAATAATGGAGCTTCAACTAACTGATCGACAATCACTTGGCCTTTGATGGCTCTCCTATCCACATACTGGATATCAAATTCACTTAAAATCATGACTCACTTGGCTAGTCTTCCTATTAAAGCAGCCTTGCTGAGTAAATATTTTAATGGATTAATGTTTTCTATGAGCATAACTGTATGAGTCAACATGTAATTCTGCAACTTTTGGGTAGAAAATACCATCACCAAACAAGATTTATCGATGAAGGTGTAATTTATTTTATAACCATTCAGAGTCTTGCTGATATAGTAAATAGCTTGTTCCTTTCGCTTAGGATCTTCCCATGCTAATAGAGCCCCTAAAGAAATCTTTGTTGTTGTAATGTATAGTAATAAAGGTCTATCTTCTGTAGGTGGTATGAGTGTGGGTGGTGACATCGGATATTGTTTCATTTTATTGAAAGTAGTTTCACACCCTTGATCCCATTTGAACAAGACATTTTTATGTAACAAATGATTAAATGGATGAATCTTGTCTGCTAATTGGGAGATAAACCTCTTGATTGATTGTATCCTGCCTTGTAGAGACCTTAGTTGATTGATATTCTTTGGAGGTGGCATTTCCATTATAGCCTTGAACCTTGCGGGATCTACTTTGATACCCTTCTTTGAAACTATGTATCCTAGGAGCTTTGCTGATCTAACACCAAAGACACAGTTCTTAGGATTTAATCTGACATTGAACTTCTCGAACCTTGTAAATGTTTTTCCCAGGATCTCTAGATGTCCTTCTTTGGAATATGACTTTGCTAAGATATCATCCACGTAATCCTCCATAAAGGTATGCATCATATCATGGAAGATGGTGGTCATTGCTTGCTGATATGTGGCCCCTATATTTTTCAACCAAAAGGGCATGACATTCCAGCAAAAATTTCCGCATGGACATGTGAATGTTGTTCTCTCTTGATCATCTGGTGCTATCTTCATTTGATTGTAGCCTGAGAAACCATCCATTATTGATAGCATGGCATGTCCTGCTATTAAATCCACAATGATTTCAATGTTTGGTAAAGGAAAATAATCCTTTGGACATGCCTTATTTAGATCTCAAAAATTTGTGCATATTCTGATACTATTGTCTGGTTTAGATATAGGTACAATATTAGAAATCCACTCAGCATAATCGATAGACCTGATGAATCCTGCATCTAACAACTTTTTTAGCTCAGCCTTTACCATCAAGGCGATGTGCAGATGCATTTTCCTTAGTTTTTGTTTCATAGTTTTATTCTAGATGGTAGAGATAAATGATGCATTAGGAGATTTGGATCTAAATCTGACATATCTGAGTATGACCAAGAAAAGATAATGCTTTTTTTGTCAAAGAACTTGATGAATTCTAGCTTTTATTATTCAGTCATAGATGCCAGATGTAAAATATTTTCTTTTTCTACTATGCCAATATTAATAGACTATGTAGGCTCCACTGGTGCTATCTTGATTTGATTGTATCCTGAGAAACCATCCATTATTGATAACATGCCATGTCATGCTATTAAATCCATAATGATGTCAATATTTGGTAAAGGAAAATCATCCTTTGGACATGCCTTATTTAGATCTCAAAAATATATGCATATTCTGATACTATTGTTTGGTTTAGATACAGGTACAATATTAGAAATCCACTCAGCATAATCGATAGACTTGATGAATCTTGCATCTAACAACTTTTTCATCTCAGCCTTTACCGTCGAGGCAATGTGCGGATGCATTTTCCTTAGTTTTTGTTTCACAGGTTTTATTCTAGATAGTAGAGATAAATGATGCATTAGGAGATCTGGATCTAAACCTAACAAATGTGAGTATGACCAAGAAAAGTTAATTCTTGTTTCCTTAAAGAAATTGACAAATTCTAGCTTTTCTTGTTTAGTCATAGATGCCAGATGTAAAATCTTTTCTTTTCTGCTATGCCAATATTAATAGATCATGTAGGCTCCACCAGTACTAATGATCTTTCATGATAGTGCTTTGGAAGGGTGTCAAATCTCCCATATTTTAGTGCCTCAAAGAGGTTTTCAGTGTTAGATGCGTTCTTTATTTTTAAGTTTTCGAGATTCAATGCTGCCAATAAATGGTTTTTACCATTAGATCCATTATTCCTATTTTCAATTTTGCAACTGGAAGTTTTGACACCCTCCTGACTGAACATGTCATTATGAGATTTATGACTCGAGCTTGTGTTAGGGTCATCACAACAAAGGAAATTAATGATAGCGACATCATCACAAAGATGGGTACATCGATAGGTTCACTTGGTTCCCAGTCGATAAGTTCAAGATGTATTAAGGGTAAAAAGTCATCAAATTGATTAAATTCAATCACAATGAGGGTTCAAATAACTATGTTGTTAGGGTTGTTAATAGTGATGTCAAGGTCTATGATATTACTTTCCTCCAATTCATCTATCTCACTCGATGTCTATCCATCTTCACTTGAGTCATCGATATTTTGTTATTCAAATACAAGTGGTCTAGTCCTCGAGCTTTGTCCCTCCTTGTGTGTGGGTGCATACTATTTAATGAAGTCAATTTGTATGTCTATGTATGATATGTTAGATAAAATATCCCACTCATATTCATTGGAATCTGTTTCAGAACTATCTCTCATTTGAAGGATTCTTTCAACAACTTTTTGAGTCATTTCTTGTTTTGTTTCCTTTGAATAACCTAGTCCTGTTTTGTCCTTTGACTGAAGTGTAAGGGATTGAATGGGTTCTATGATGCTTTTCTTTTTCCTATAGGTCCTTGTCCTTCATACCCCATTTTCTCTAATATAGCCTTTCCTTTTCCATACTGATCTATTTTTATGTTGATATTTGCTGATGTTGATGCTTCATCTTTGTAGAGCCAATTGAGGATGGCCTTGTATTTTGATTCATCTTCTAGAGTAATTTCTTTTACAAATATTTCATCCAGAACTATGGTAGGTTGTGATGATTATTGTGTTTTTTTTTCATGGTTGTCCATATGACCTTGGAGATGGTAGTAACTGTGAAAGACATAAAGATTCTCAAATGGAATATTCTCCCATGCCTTTGTCGGTTAACTGGATCTTTTCTTGAAATTGATGTGATAGAGAATTCAGGTGACCCTCATTGTCTGATAAAGTGGAACCAAACAAATTTGTATCTTTTGATTGGACCTTTTTCTCAAACCATTTAGATATAACGTTCAGTTGCTTTTCTCCATTGGATGAACTAGAAGTGCTTGCTTCTCTATTATGGGGCACAAAAGTGTCTTGAGTTGTTTTAAGCGTGTTGCAATATTGGGGATTGTTGTAGTTAGTTGATGTAGTTACTTCTTGTCCATTGATTGGAAATTTTTAACATTGATGATAATTTGAAGGCATCGCTTGCATTTCATGAATTCATGGATGTCCCAAGAGTATATTATAAGTTAGCTCTTTCTTTAGCACTTGAAAAACTATATTATTCACAATTGGTCCCACTTGAATAGGCAACACAATCAATCCATTGGAGGATCTCTCTTCTTCATCATAGGATTTTATTGTTATTTTCCTTCTGTCATCGATAGTATTATCAGAATAAATTAGTGCACAAATAAATTTTAAAGTGAAAATGTTTAAACAAGCTCCACCATCTACTAGGACACATTTAACACGGTGTTTATGGATCAATATTTCTATATGAAGTGTAACATTATGTGGATGATTAAGTGATACATCATATTGTTTAGAAAATGATAGACAAAGAGGCATGGTTAAATGTCTCACCATAGCTTGAAACTGACAAACATCCAGATTATTGGGTACTGTGGTGGCCACAAGAGCTTGTTCCAAAACCTCTTTATGAGATGGTGAGATTTTAAGGAGTTCCAATATTGACATTTGGGCCAAAATATTTTGAAGTTGATCAACTATTTTGTATTGATTTGAAGGGGGAGTAGTTTTTTTAGATGCAAATCCTTTCAATATTACCTTGGATTTCCCCCTTGTTGTCACATTGATCGGTTGGTAGTCTTGCTTTTCCTTAATTTTTATGACATTGATCTGATTGTCAGATGTGTCTACGTTTAGAATCAGAGATAGTATCACTCTCAACCGTTGAAATACAAAATATTGTGCCATCATAAACATAGTTTACATTTTTACCTTTACCGTTTGTAGAAGAAGATTCTCCCTTTTCATAATTTGGTAAAGGATCCTTAAATGCAGTATGATTTTTGTTGGTTTGTTGTCCTTCTATGAATATATTTTTACTATCAATCAAATCTTGGACTAGATGTTTTAATTGCATACAATCATTTGTTTTGTGTCCTTTGTTTTTATGAAATTTACAATAGTCTGCGCCATTCCACCAAGATGGTTTTACTTTTGGTTCCCAATTTCCTTCTTCAAGTAAGGTGATAAGTCCATTTGCAATAAGTTCTCTCATTGCTAATTCTAGTGTTTGTCCTAATGGTGTGAGTCTTCATCAGTTTGATGATCTTTGATATGATTGTGGTTTAGATTCTCCATTGTTTGGATTTTTGTTTTGATTGACACTTTGATTGGTCATTATTTTGATTGGTATTTGCAGTAGTTGCCATCAAATTAAATACTGGTTTTGCATTTTGTGTGTCATTTGTAGCATCATTGTTTCTAGTATTTCTATTCTTTTGCCAAAACTTAGGTTTATCATTGTTGCCATAGTGATTTGAGGAATTTGTATTGTTTGATCCTTCATTGTAATGTTTTATCACCCCTCTTTTGACCAAAGCTTCTTTGATCTTGAGCCAATTTTCAAACACTTTCTCAAATGTAGGCGGAAATTGTAGTTCAATCCTATAGCTCATGTCATCAGTTAAGTTGTCAATGAATAGTTCCATCTTTTCTTCTTCAAGTAGAGAACAAGGATATCTAGAAAAAAACCTTTACCATCATTGTAGAAATGAGAGGAATGCTTCACCTTTCTTTTGTTTCATGTTGTAAAGGTCTTTTCTTGTTACCTCATGTTGAATATTAAAGGAAAATTGTGAGATAAACCTGTTGACTAGTTCTTCAAAATTTTGAATACCTGGTTGTAGTTTAAAGAACCATTTCATACATTCACCTCCTAATCTCCTTAGAAATAACCTCATTAGATAATTTTCCTCTTGTGAAAATTCTAAACTCATGGTTATGAATTCCCTCACATGGTCAATTGGATCTATTTTACTGTTGTACTTGTCATATTTTGGGAATTCGCAATGTCTAGGAAATGGTATCATGTCCACACTTGGATCAAAAGGATAAGGAAAAATTTCCTGTAATGAGTACCTTTTAGTGTTTCCCTTTTGTATATCTTGAAGTTGTTGTTGCAAGTTTTGCATTTGATGTGTTAGGGTAACAACTTGATTTGTGTTTTGTGTTCTTTGTGGTTCAGTTTCAGTTTCTCTAAGTGTTTCTTTTAATTTATTGATATCAAAATCTTTTGGAAGTTTTGCACCTAGTTCAACTAGCATCAAAAGGTATTTTTCCATATCTTCTTCTAAAATTTTGATTATTTTGTTTTGTTTCTTGATTGTGGGATGACAAAATCTTGATAAAGAAACTTTATGTAATAATCCAGTATTAGTGTTTTGATGGTTTAGACACTTTAAGGTTTGCAAGATCTTGGTTTAATTTGATAAATTTTGACTTGTAAGTCCTATTTTTCCAAGTTTAAAGCACTGCTTAGATTGAGAAAAATGTTTTTGTTTTGATAAGGATCTAAGTTTTGATGTTAACAATCTGATATCAGTTTCAAATATCTCTCTATTTTCTTGTTCGGTGGATGCGCTAAAACATACTGTGCATGTGCTAAAAGATATGGTGTATGCATTGTCAAAGAGGGTATATGTGCTGAAACAGACTATAGATGCACTAAGATATTGGAGAATTATGATGATAGCTTGTGCAGATGCGTTGAAATAATGGTTGTACGCGCTAAAATAGATTGTGAATGTGCTAAGACACTAGGTGTATGTGCTAAAATAGATTGTGGATGTGCTAAACTGGAAGTTGTCAGGATGTTCACAGGTTTTGTCTATTTGTTCTGGTTTTTATCAGAAAGATGATTAATTCTAGGGTGTAATTTTCTAACCAGTGAAGATAGTGGATGAGTATTTTTCTTGTAAATCTCAGATTTTGATGATATATTTGGGATGATACCTTTGAAAATAACTTTACACAATAAAGCTAGATTGTAAATAGTTGTTTCAGATTCTATGCATTAAACATTTAGTGAGTGCTTTAGAATCTAGTCTGATTATTTCAATTTCCACAGTTTTTTGACACAAATACAAATAGTTCAAGCACTTTTCTATCTCAAGTAGGTCACTTAGAATATCACAACCCACAACTTGCAACTATGTCAGCTCACACAATCTTGTCACCCCTTAGAGGGTGCCCATGTTTTTTCCTTTCCTGAGTCTTAACCAAAGTTGAATCCTCCACTTTTGGCCAGGGTCTCTAATAGTTATATGGTGAGTGTCTTGGGGGAAAATTCTTCCCTCACCTTGCACCATGATATAAAAAGTGTTTGAAAATTGACACAGTTGGATTCTACACTAAAGTTTGTAGATAGGGTATTCGTTCGGAGTGGCAATTGATAAAGTCCCTCAGGAGACCTCCCAATCTTTAGAACACATATTTTGGGGATGGTTATCTTGCACACTTCTGTTGAATTGTGGGTTTCCCCAAATTCATTTTTGATTATAGGGGGGTTGGAAAACCCAGCTTTGGTTGTTCCCACTTAGGTCGTTCCTGTAAGGTGAATACTTTTTCCCACTATGACGGGCCTTCTTAAGGATTTAAAAAAGCATACAACGTGATTCTAGCATTTTGATCACCCAACAAAGGGGAGAGCATAGGCCTATCACTTCAACCACAATAGACAAGGTGTTCAATTTAATCCTTTACTTAATCTAGATGCACTATTTAAACAAAGGAAATAACAATAACTGAAATTAAATCCCTGCAAACACCATTAGTAGTTTATGTGAATTTCATCTTTGAATGACATATGTTTTCCAAAAACTATCTTTGACAAGTGTATTTCACACCTAGGACACAAAAAATAATGATTAGACTTCGGAATTTTTTTAAAACTTTTGTAAAATTCATCATATGTGCCATAACAGTTATTAGATGCACCAAAATAGTTATTAGATGTGCCAAAACAATTATTAGATGCGTGAAAAAAAATCTATGTGCTACAAAAATTGAGGGATGCACTAAAATAATGTTCTATGTGCTAGAATAAAACTCCCTGATTGGTGAAATAGGAAGTTCGGATGTGCCAGAATAGTCATCAAATGCGCTGGAAGATGAGGTGGATGTGTTGGAACAGTCCTCAGATGCATTGGAATATTTAGTGGATGCATGAGAAAATATCTTGATCGCGCTAAAATAAAACACGTTAGAAGCTTGCAAAGACACTTTAAAAAAAAAAAAAGATCAAAATATGGGGTTTTTGTGCCCCACGGTGGGTGCCAAAATGTAAGTGTAAAATAATTAATGAGTAAAATAATAAACAATACTTCTTAATAAGACATTATATCAAGAGAATCAACAAACAATAATCTAATTAAAACAATAAAACTCTTGAAAGTGTCATATTTCTCTCTATCTCCAAAGATTTATTAAATCATAGGGCTCTTAGATTTTGTAAGTGTAAGTGTGAATAAGGTATAAAGGAATAAAACACTTCTTAATGAAACATTGTATCAAAGATCAAGAAATTAATCTACTGAAAGCGTCTCATTGTCTCCTATCTTCAAAGATTTATTAAGCTATTGTGATCATTGATTTAAATAACACTATAATTGTTAAAATGACAATCTAAAGAATGGAATGATACTGATGCAATGATATGAAGCTAAATGTGATAAAGTTTAGATGATAAAATAAACTAAATTAGCATGGATTGACATGGAAATTGATAAATGAAGCTACAAGAGGCAGCCATGATATGAAAACTTGAATGTTGGATGTTGGGATGTCGGATGCTTGGATGCTTGATGTGTGATGCTTGAATTCCTACAGAGTAAGAGTGCATAAGTTAGATAATCTAGATCCTTTTCTTGGTTGAATAAATAAAATATAGCCCACGGATGAATTTCAATTAATTTCATGAATAAAATTAATCAAAATACAATAAAACCCACAAAAATCCCTTTCCAAAAAACTATATAAGGTCCAAAAGGTCATTTTCAAAGTCATTTGCACCATGTGACTTTCAACATTCAGTGATAGAGACTTTTGAGCCAGCTGGAGCAAGATGCCATCCCCTACCATACTCACCATTTCGAGCGCGTGTGATGTCACCAGCGGCCAGCCACCTACGGACCTCTGGTATGTACCAATAATCCACCTCATTTTTCGTGCATTTTTTTTTTTAACTTATTTTTCATGCTTTCACATTTTTTCCTTAGTTTAGCGAGTCAAGGTCGCGTTGTAGCGCTTTGCACTCTGGTGTAGCGCACCCATTGTCTGTTTTAGCATTTTGAGATTTAGCGCTTGCGTTATTTTCTCTAGTGCTTTCATTAGATAATTTAGCGCTTAGGTAGTTAGTTTTAGCACTTCAATGCCAGATCTTAGCGCCTAGAATGCTCTAGCACTTTGATGAAATAAACCGGTGCATCGATGGTCTGTTATAGCACTTTGATTAAAGCGGTGCTTTGATGGACTGTTTTAGTGCATCGATGTGGTAAAACAATGCTTTGGGTAAAGTAGCACTTCAGATGCCTGTTATAGTGCATCGAAGTGCTGAAATAGTGCTTTGGGTAGAGTGGTGCTTCAGATGCCTATTTTAGCGCATCCGATTTATAAAGTAGCACTTTTGAGTTTT
Organism: Sequoiadendron giganteum; assembly: GCA_007115665.2. NCBI lineage: Eukaryota > Viridiplantae > Streptophyta > Pinopsida > Cupressales > Cupressaceae > Sequoiadendron > Sequoiadendron giganteum. The sequence goes on from CM021100.1 coordinate 657,448,163, forward strand.
AACGCTTTGGATGCCTGTTTTAGCGCATCCATGTCAAAATTGCAGATTTTGACATAGTTAACCTTGATTTTGTCAATTCTAATCATGTCCATTGTTCGTGTTGGTATGATTGATAATCCAAATTCCCTAATGATTGATTCTGATGATTTAATAAGACTTACTCTCATGATAGGCAAAAAATAATCCTATTTGTGATGATCCTCATGATAGGCGCAAAATGATTCAATATCTGATAAACCTCATGATAGGAAAGATTAGATAATGTTTGTAATGAACCTCATGATAGGTGAGGTTTTTTGATGTTTACTCATGAATTTTGATAAAAAATTCATACCAAAGTTTGATTGGATCTGATAGTAGAATGACTTTTGATTTCCTTGACATAGTGCACTGATTATAGATTTTATTGATGATAGGAGGATTTGGGTACTCTCCAGATGTGAGAGCAGTTTTTGTGGACCACTCGTTTGATACTTCATCTGACTCCATATGAGATTCAGATCATAGGTCGATGTGGTCTTACCAGTCTACTTGATATGCCCTAGATTAGGATTAATCGGGGTCTCCTTACTGCTTTGGCCGAGCAGTGGCACAGTGACCATAAAACTTTTCATCTACCCATTGGTGAGATGACAGTCACACCCGAGGATGTATGGCGGATTTTGTGGATTCCATTTTTGGGAGAGATTGTAGTATATGATTCTCATGAGGCTGGTGGGAGAGATGCTCTCCGTAGAGTTTTTCAGGATCAACACATTGTAGGACCAAGTGTCTGATGGAAAATGATTGCTGATGCCTATGCTTCACTACCAGTAGTGTTAGCTAGATTTATTGGAGGTTTCCTTTGTCTTGATCATAGGTCAAAGGGATTCTTTGTGGGTTGGGGCTGGATTCTTGAGAGTATGGTTGTGCATGGCATGAGATGCGTGGGGGATGTGTATGCTAGCACATCTCTACCATGATCTACATTCAGTGGTATATTTGGGGGCATGCAATTTATCAGTGGGGATGACCCTATTATAGGTGTGGGCATGAGAGCATTTTTCCATTGCTCAACCATTTCTAGTTCTTGATAGACCAACATGCATACCGTATGTTTTCAGGTATAGAGGTCAACTTACCCAAGCTTGGATGGGTAAGTTGGAGCATTGGAGATGAGTGTTTGATGACATGGAGAGCATTGTCTCATGAACGTATCTGGCCTACAAGCAGTGGGATGAGGATGACACAGTACTTGGATACCTATGTGATTCTAGGACACCTTTTGTTTTGGAGAGATTTTTGTTGTGGCGAGTGTATAGGTAGTATGGAATTATATAATGCATGCCTCAAGGGGTAGCCCATTATGCCAGGCGACAAAGTGATTTAGCGGATTGGGGGCCATGTCTGTCATATGAGACCATAGTAGAGGGGTACAAGGCTCTACAACCTTCAGCCTGGGATTTGCACAAAGATATTGCGGAGGCAGTAGTGATGGGAGTATGCAGCATTTTTGGCATTAACTCCACATCCTCACATTACTATTCCAGATGAGCTAGCACCGTTACCCGTGGAGGAGGATACTGCCAAGGGTTCTGAGGATAGTGGGGGTGATAATCTATCAGGAAGTAGTACTGAGAGTGGTAGTGAGGACAACAGTAGTGATGACAGTGATGGTGGTGGTTGAGGTGGTAGAGGGGTTGGGCCTATCAGTGTTGGTCCATCATCCAGTAGGCCTCACAAGAGGCAAGCAGTGGCAGTGTCGTCAGTTGATCAACAAAGATAGATTGCTAGTCTTCAGACATAGGTACAAACTCTGTAGGGATAGTTGGTATAGGCCTAGGGTTTGCTGGTACAAATGCAGAACTAGGCATAGGCCCATGCACAGGAACTACATGGACAATTGGTCTTTGTTCGAACTCAAGTTGTTACCTTGACAGCTGAGCGAGACAGTACTACTTCTATCCATTTTGTAAGAGGTACTGCTTCTATCCATTTTGTAAAATATTTTGAATCTGTTATAATGAACTTGTGTCCATTGGATGAAGAGGGATGTATCTTTTGTACCAGATCTATTACCCATTGACAAAAGAGCCATGTTGTTGTAAAGGGATGTAGTTCTTGAGTTGGTGCATGAATCAAGTTACTATGAATCTAACACTTTTGACATTTCTTTACAAACTGATAAGATTCTTTCTCCATGCATGACCAGTAATATCCTAAACGAAGGAGTTTCTTCGCTAGAGTTATACCACTTGAATGAGTGCCATAAATACCCTCATGAACCTCGTGTAAGGCCATATTAGATTCATCGTGTTATAAACATCAACGTAAGGTACCATCAAGACCTCGATGATAAAGGATGTTGGCGATTAAAGTATGTCGGGCGGATTGGCGGATAAAACTGCGTTTTTGATTCCTAGAAAGATCGGGAGGGAGGATATTGTCTTTCAGGTAAGCATAGGTTTTTTCATAGATGGATGTTTTAATGGTGTCTAGATGGCATATTGTATTGGTGTCCAAACCATTGTAAGAAGGATATGATACTTTTTCTACCATAAACTCATAACAAGCATGTTTCTTTGGAAATTGTAATAGTGAAGCAATTGTGGCCATAGTATCTGCAACTTTGTTCTCCACCCTTGGAATCTGATCAAATTTGACATTGATAAAAAACTGTTTCAGATCATCTATTTGTTGTTTGTAGGGCATCAAATTTTTATCTTTTTTTTGATACTCGTTATTCACTTGATAAATGACTAGTTGAGAGTCCCCATATACCTTCAATTCTATGATCTTCCATTCAATTGCTATTTTGAGCCCAATGATCAATGCTTCATATTCCACCACATTATTTTTACATTGAAACATTAGTCTGTATGATTTTGGAATGGTGTGTCCTTGGGGAGTGATAAACAATATCCTTGCTCCAGATCCTCGCTGTGTGTATGATCCATCAAAGTATAATATCCATTGTTGAGGCATCACTATCACAATGTCTGCATATGGAAACTCCATTGTCATGGGTCGATCATCTGGCAAAGGAGCGTCAACCAATTTTTCATTGCCTGCTTGACCCTTGATGGATTTTATTTCCACATATTGAATATCAAATTCACTTAATAGCATGACCCACTTTGCTAGTCTACCTATTAAGGAAGCCTTATTGAGTAGATATTTCAAAGGGTCAATCTTTTCTATTAGCCTGATTGTATGAGTCAGCATATAATGTCTCAGATGTTGAGTAGAAAACACCACCGCTAAAAAATATTTCTCTATGAAAGTGTAGTTTACTTCATATCCATTTAGTGTTCTACTGATATAGTAGATGGCATATTCTTTTCCTTCATAATCCTCTTGTGCTAATAGTGCCCCCAAAGATATATCTGTTGTTGCAATGTACAGTATCAGAGGTCTTCCTTTTGTTGGTAGCATGAGAATTGGAGGTGACATTAGATATTTTTTTATTTGATCGAACGTTGTTTCACACCCATTATCCCACTTGAAAGCAACATTTTTATGCAACAAATGATTGAATGGATGACTTTTGTCCGCCAGCTGGGCGATAAATCTCCTGATTGATTGGAGCCTTCCTTGTAGTGATCTGAGTTGACTGATATTTTTGGGAGGTGAAATTTCCATTATTTCCTTGAATTTAATTGGATCTACCTCAATGCCCTTTTTTGAGACAATGTATCCCAACAGTTTTGTTGATGTGACCCCAAAGACACACTTCTTGGGGTTTAGCCTAACATTGAATTTCTCTAGCTGTGTGAAGATTTTTCTCAAGATATGCAAATGTCCTTCCCTAGTACAATATTTAGCCAAGATATCATCCACGTAATCCTCCATGAAGGTCTACATCATATCATTGAAGATTGTTGTCATCGCTCTTTGATAGGTGGCTCCTGCATTTCAGACCAAATGGCATGACATTCCAGTAGAAGGTTCCCCATGGACATGTAAATGTCGTCTTCTCTTGATCTTCTGGAGCTATTTTAATTTGATTGTACCTTGAGAAACCATCCATGATTGACAACATGGCATGCCCTGCTGTCAAGTCCACAATGATGTCTATGTTTGGTAATGGGAAGTAATCCTTTGGGCATGCTTTATTCAGTTCCCTAAAATCCGTACATATCCTGATGCTATTGTCCAACTTTGAAACAGGTACAATGTTTGATATCCACTCGACATAGTCAATAGACCTTATGAATCCAGCATCCAAAAATTTCTTTAGCTCAGTCTTTACCATTAATGTGATATGGGGATGCATTTTTCTCAATTTTTTCTTTACAGGCTTCATTCTTGCAGGCAAAGACAAATGATGCATGAGGAGATTTGGATCCAAGCCTGGCATATCAAAATATGACCAAGCGAAGTTGATGCTTCTTTCTTTAAAGAAAGTGATGAATTTTGGTTTGTCTTGATCTGTCATGGATTCTGCTAGATGTAGGATTTTTGTTTTCTCTTCAGTGCCGATGTTTACAGACTGTGTTGGTTCTACCAAAACTGATGACCGCTCATGATAATGTTCCAGAAGAGTGTCAAATCTCCCATCTTTCGGTGCCTCAGAGAGGTTTTCACTGTTAGATGCATTTTTTTTTAATATTTCCAGATCTAATGCTACCATAGAATGGTTTTCACCATTAGATCTATTATCCCTATTTTTACTTTTTCAACTAGAGGATTTGACACCCTCCTGTTGAGTCACATTGTTATGCATATTACGGATAGAACTTGTACCAGGTTCGCTATGACATAGGAAATTTACGATGGCATCATTCTTTTCAAATATATGTACATTCATAGGTTCAATAGGTTCCCAATCAATAAGCTTGGGATGGATTAAAGGCATGAAGTTATCACATTGACTTAGGTTGATGGGGGTAAGGGTTAGGACAAAAATGTCATCATAATTTTTATTTGGGATATCGAGATCAATGATGGTACCTTCTTCCAGATCGTCTAGTTCACTTGAAGTCTGTTCATCCCCACTTGAGTCATCGATATTTAGTGATCCTACTATAAATGGTCTAGACCCAGAGATTTGTCCCTCCTCAAGGTGCATATTGTTGTATTACATCTATTTGAATATCAGTGTAAGATATATCAGAACACAGATCCCACTCATATTCATTTGAATCCGTTTCAGAGCTATCTCTAACCTGAAGGATTCTTTCTACAACCTTCTTTGTCATTTCTTGCTTTTGTTCTTCAGAGTATCCTAGTCCTGTCTTCTATTTTGAATGGAGAGTGAGGGGTTGAATAGGCTCTATGATACCTTCCTTCCTTAATCCAACAAGTCCTTGTCCCTCATAACCCATTTTTTCTAGGATAGCTTTTCCTTTGCCATATTTTTCTATATTGATATTGGCATTCTTGATACTGATATTTGATGTTGAGGGTTCCTCATATTTGTATAGCCAATCCAAGATTTCTTTGTTGTTTGATTCGTCCTCTATGGTACCGGCTTTGAAAAACCTTTCTTCAAGAACTGTGATGGGTAGTAATGTTTGATGTTTGATCATGGATGGTTGACCATATGTCTTTGGAGATGGCATTAACTGTGAAAGGTTAAGTGATTGCTCCATAGAATATTGCCCCATTCCCTTGTCTATCAAATGGACTTGCTCTTGAAATTTCTGTGATAAAGAAGTTTGTGGATCTAGATTTTCTATTGATTGAGTATCATCAAGACTTATTTCTTTTTCTTTATCCTTCTTTTCTACCCACTTGGTGGTGATACTTGGACATTTTTCTTTACTTGATGATTTTGGACTGGATGCTTCCCTATTGTGAGGCACAAAGGTATCTTGAGAGATTCTAAGTGTGTCACAATGTTGAGGATGATTATAATCAGAAGATATAGTCACCTCCTATCTATTTACTGGGAATTTTAAGCATTGGTGATATGTGGAAGGCATGGCCTGCATTTCATGGATCCATGGGTGTCCTCAGAGTATGTTGTAAGTTAACTCTTTTTCCAATACTTGACATGCTATGTGTTTCATCATTGGTCCCACTTGAATGGGTAACAAAATTAGTCCCTTTGAAGATATTTCTTCCTCATCATATGCTTTGATAGTCATTTTCCTTATGGCATCAATAGCATCGTCAGAATACCCTAGTGCACAGATTAAATTTAGAGTGCAAATGTTCAGACCAACACCCCCATCTATTAAGACTCTTTTGAGGCAATGATTGTGGATCAAGAATTTAATATGGAGTGCGGTGTTATGGGGATGGTTTAGTGAGACATCATCCTATTCAGAGAATGATAGACAATGTGGGGTAGTCAAGTGCCCCACCATAGCTTGGAACTAGCAAACATCTAGATTCTTTGGTACCATAGTGGCAACTAGTGCTTGTTCTAGAACCTCCTTATGTGATGGTGATAGTTTGAGGAGTTCTAGTATTGATATATGTGCTGGAATGTTTTGAATTTGATCAATAATTTTGTAATGAGATGGAGGTGGATATGCGTTTTTAGACCCAACTCCCTTTAACACCACCTTGGATTGCCCCCTAGTCATTACATTTGCTTGTTGATATTCCTGTCCATCTCTGATTTTTAAAACGTTTATTTGATTTTCAGAGACTTGTAAGATTGGGAGAAAATCCAAAGGGGTAGTGTCGTTGATTTCATGTTCGTTAATGTTATGACCAACTGCATGATCACTCTCTACTTCAGAAAGAAAAAGGATAATTTTATCATAGACATGATTGATGTTTTTACCTTTGTCGTTCGTAGAGGATGATGCTCCTTTATCATAGTTCACTAAAGGGTCCTTGAAGGTTGAATGATCATTATTGTTTTGGGGTCCCTCCACATATATCTTGTTATTGTTGATAAGATCTTGAACCGCGTGTTTCAATTCCATGCAATCATTAGTTTTGTGACCTTTATTGTTGTGGAAGTTGCAGTAATTTGAGTCATTCCACCATGGTAGTTTGACCTTTGGGTCCCAGAATCTTGCTTCCCATGCAGTGATAAGACCACTTGTAACTAGTTCTTTCATCACTGATTCCATTGTTTGGCCTAGAGGTGTGAGCTGACGCCGATTTGATGACTTTTGGTATGGTTGTGATTTTGTGATTTCATTGTTTTGTATGACATTCAACTTGACAATTTGATCATTGTTTTGACTTGTTTTTGAAGTAGATGCTGTCAAGTTAAAAATCGGTTTGACATTTTGAGAATCATTTGTTGTTTCGTTGGTAGTCGTGTTTCAATTTTTTTGCCAAAATTTTGGTTTATCACTATTGGGGTATTGATTGGAGGAGTTTGTGTTATTTGATTTATCGTTGAAATTTTTAGTAACCCCTCTTTTGACTAGCGCTTCTTCAATCTTAAGGCCGTTTTCTATCACCTTTTCAAAAGTAGGAGGATATTGCAATTCAAGTCTGTAACTCATCTCTTCCATCAAGTTGTCAATGAACAACTCCATTTTCTCTTCATCAAGAATGGATCGAGGATATCTAGCAAACAGTCATCGCCATATTTGTAGAAAGGACAAGAACTTCTCCCCTTTGTTTTTTTTTAGGTTATATAGATCCTTTATCATAACATCATGTTGGATATTAAAAGAATACTAGGAGATGAACCTATTGACAAGTTCTTCAAAAGTCCTAATACTTGGTTGTAATTTTTAAAACCATTCCATACATGAACCTCCCAAGCTTCTTGGGAATAATCTCATTAGGTAAGTTTCCTCTTGGGAAAACTCTAGGCTTATGGTTTTGAATTCTCGGATATGATCGATCAGATCTGTCCGCCCATTGTATTTTTCATATTTGGGGAATCCACAGTGTCATGGAAAAGGTATCATATCGACTATTGAGTCGAAAGGATAAGGAAAAATGTCTTGTACTGCATACCTTTTGGTACTCCCTTTAGTCATATCCTGTATCTGTTGTTGTAAGATTTGCATTTGAGATGTTAAAGCAACAACCAGATCTATTGCTTGTGTGGGTTGCGGTATTTCAGTCTCACTTGTTCCAGGTGCTTCTTTTAGATGATTTACATCAAAGTCCTTAGGAATTCTAGCACCCGATTCGACCAACATTAAGAGATATTTCTCCATGTCTTGTTCTAAGATCTTTTCTAGGAATTTATGGAGTTTGGGATCTTGTTGCACTATTTGAATGTCCTTTGGAGTTATTTCATTCTTATCATTTTGATGCAAACTATTCCAAGGATTTTCTTCTGCCATTGTATGTGATGTTTCGAGTTCTTGTTCTAAGAATCTTGTTTTTGTGACCTAGTGAAGATTGGCATACAAGTTTTTGTTCTTTCTTCTAAAATTTGATCTTCTATGCTGGAAAATGTCAAGTGAATTTTTAACAAAGTCGAATAAGATGACTGATCTTATTGATAAGACTAGGTTAAAAATTTGATTACTATACCTCATTTCATGCTAAAGGATGATACTATCCTGATGATGAAACTTCAGCGTAATAATTGATTGTGTATTTGATTTGACACTTCTGATTTGCAAGATCTGCGTTTTAGTTGATAAGATTGGAAACTTGTATGAGCCTATCTGATTTCAGTTTCTAGATAATGATTTTGATAAAAAGATACTTATGTTCTGATAAAAATCATGGATAAATGACAGACAGACTTACTGGTATGATTTGGAACTCTCTGTTTTGAAAGTGATAAAACAGAGTTCAGGGGTGCTAAAATAGGTGATGAAAGCGCTATTTCATAGAAGCGCTAGAACAGAGTTCAAAAGCACTGAAATAGGCGATGGAAGTGCTATCTTTACAAAAGCGCTAAAACAATACTCGAAAGCGCTGAAAAATGTGATGGAAGCGCTATCTTTATAAATGCGCTAAAACAGTGCCCAAAAGCACTGAAAAAGATGATGAAAGCGCTATTTGATGGAAGTGCTAAAATAGTGACTATAAGCACTAAAACAATGCTCAAAAGCACTATTTTATGAAAGTGCTAAAATAGTGACCCAAAGCACTGAAACAAGTTTCTAGAGTGCTAAAAATAGGATTTTTAAGACTCCCTATTGTAAAACTTGATTTGGCCTTGTGGCATATTCTATCATGGGTTGTGGGAAATAGGACTGATGTATGCGTTGACTATGGTTGTGATATTGTGTGAGAGCTCTCCTTTGGAAGAAAGCTCATGAATAGAGTGGCTCTACAGCATAATCAAGATTATGACCTCTAGCAAAGTCGTGATATCTATGGATGAAGGTTCTATGTTGTAAAAATATCTTTCGATTTTGATATAGAAAACACCTTCTTCTTAAATTATCCTGATAACTGAGTGGTCTCTTGGGTTTGGTGATTTTGATTGTTCTCTTGACAAACGTGGTTGACTTCCACTTTCAAATCATGAATTTCTTGACCTATTTTGACTTGTTTTTCGGATGATCTTTTAAATTGATTTTAATGATTTTGTGAAAACATAGCAAGCAAGTTGTAGAATAATTGTTTTAATCTAAATAGATCATGTATATTAAAGAACCATGAATGTTCCTTATTGCTTTTCACAGGTTTCTTTGAAAAATATACAAAAATTAGACAGACTCACACTTAAGGTCAAATAGGTTATCGTTATACTCAACAACCCACATCTTGAAATTGCGTTGACGCACACAGCCATGTCACCCCCTAGAGGGTGCTCGTGTTTTTTTCGTTTCCAGGTGCGTACTCAAAGTTGGATTTCTCATCCTCTGAGAAAATGGTCCTTGGAAATTATATGGTGAGTGTCTTGGGGGTAGATTCATCCCTCCCCTTGCACCTTGAGTATGACAATGTTTGGTTACTAACTCAGCGGGATACTACTCTACGGTTTGTAGATATGGCTTCTATGTAATGCAAAAAATGATAAACTCCCTCAAGAGACCTCCCAATCTTTAGAACAAAGATTTTGGGGATGGTTATCTTGCTCACTCCCATCAAGTTGGACTTTCATCAACAACTTGCATTTTGATTATAGTGGGTTGGAATCCTTGGCTTTAGGCATTCCCACTTAGGTCGTTCCCGTAGGGTGAGTACTTTTTCCCACTATGATAGGTCTTCTAAAGGATTTAATAAAGCGTAAATAGCATGAAAACAAAGGATGAATCTGGCACTTTGATCACCTAGTTAAGGGGAGAGCATAATCTTAATCACCACACAAGAACAACAGATAAATTGTTTTGTTTTAAGCCCAAAAAGACACATTTTCTAATCTACGTGAAGATTTTGCTTCACAAAAATCATGATGTTCTTTTTAACTGATACTGCAAAAATGTGATGGCTACCCTAGGATTGATAAATTTTAAAACTAGAAGTGGCTACCCTAGGATTGATAAATTTTTAAATCAGATGTGGCTACCCTAGGATTGATAAATTTTTAATCTAACTGTATCAAAATTAAATTCTAGCTGCGGTCAGGTCAGATCCAGATTGAATTTACAAAAGCACTAAAATAGTCCACTAAAGCAATATAGTTTTTACCTGATGCACTAAAATCGAAAGCACTGAAATAGAACACTGAAGCACCAGAGTTTGCCACAGAAGTGCTAAATCATCTTTTCTGGAAATGGGTGACCGATGCACCGAAACAGGTCATGGAAGAGCTAGAGTAGAAAGCACTAAATTTTTTGATGGATGAGCTATAGTATCACGGAAGCACCAAAGCAGGGCATGGAAGCGCCATATTTTTCCATGGATGTGCTATAGTTTTTTATGAAAGTGCTGAAACAGAACAGGCCAAAAACCTGAGCGACACTTTTCAGAAAAAAATGATAAAAATATGGGGTTAATGCCCCATGGTGGGTGCCAAATTGTAAGTGTGAATAAGGTATAAAGGAATAAAACACTTCTTAATGAAACATTGTATCAAAGATCAAGCAATTAATCTACTAAAAGTGTCTCATTGTCTCCTATCTTCAAAGATTTATTAAGCTATTGTGCTCTCAGATTTAAATAACATTATAACTGTTAAAATGAAAAACTAAAGAATGGAATGATACTGATGCAATGATATGAAGATAAATGTGATAAATTTTAGATGATAAAAGAAACTAAATTAGCAAGGATTGACATGGAAACTGATAAATGAAGCTACAGGAGGCAGCCATGATATAAAAACTTGAATGCTGGATGCTTGATGCATGATGCTTGAATTCTTGTAGAGTAAGAGTGCATAAGTTAGATAATCTGGATCCTTTTCTTGGTTGAATGAGGCTTTATTTATAGATTTCTTGGCTATAGAAATGCACAAGGATGGAAAAGAGAGGCTTGGATTCAATTTGGAGGATTGAATGGTGAGAGATGGAGGAGATTGAGAAGATTTTTGAGATTGTCTCTACCCATGAAAACACTAGGCAAGAGAAGAGGAAATATTGATGGAGGAGGATTGAGAGATAAATTTGCAATTTGTCTCCAATTCTTCCCATGAAGTTTCAATCAATTAATTTGACATGATTTTAGACATAAATTAGATATAGGATATCTAATTTGATTTTGAGGAAATATAGAGGAATATTCCTTATGCCTTTATTTAAATATTTTTGATTTATTCAAATTAGCAATAGAGGGATAAATAATTTAATAGAACAAACTATAGAAGTTGTTTATTAAATTAAAATAGAAGAATATGATAATTAATCAATAAAGTGTTTAATTTTTATTTAATTAATTTAAGACTTGATGTGATAGAATGAAATAGGGAAATGAATATTAAATCAAACAAAGTATTTAATTTTGTTTATTTAATTAAGATGAGATAATAGAAGAATTTAGAAGAATTTAAATGTGAATGTGAACGTGAACTATATAAATAAATATTTCTATTTATTTAAATAGTAGGGGAATTTAGGATAATCAATTAAATAATTCGTATTTAATTAATCGGATTCTCCAGACTAGTTTTAGGTGTATACAGTAAGCATTGTGATTGTTAAAATACCAATCTAGAGAATGAGATTCTGCTAAATTCATAAACCTAATCCTATATGATGATGGTTAAATGACAATGATAAAGCTATTGTAATCTCAATTGACATGAAACTTGATAAAAGAAGCTATAGTAAACTATGATGCAGCTAAATGAAAAGGCATGATATTGATTCTATGCTAAAATGCTATGATAATGCTAAATGATAAAATGTTTGATTGCTCAATTGCTATTCCCGTAGAGTAAGTTTGCACAAATTTGGGATCCTTTCCTATAGAAAGAGGTTGTATTTGTAGATTCCCGAAAATATATTTGTGAAAGGGCAGCACAACAAAGGTATGGATTCAATCTTGAGGATTCAATTGTGAAGGATGAAGGAGTTTGAGCTGATTATGGAGATTGTTCCTCCCCACAAAAACATTCAGCCAGATGATAGGAAGAATCTATGGAAGAAGATGAAGGAGTTTCCTGCAAATTTGTCTCCAATTTGTCTCCAAATTGGCCTGTGAAGTTTGAGATGAATTAAATTAGACATTTCATATCTAATTTGGTAGGTGGATATGATTAGTTGTAGAATATTTTTCAATTGAATATTTGGATTTATTGAATTTAGGAAAACAAGATATTTAATTTAATAAAACAAAACTATAGAAGTCTATGTTTATTAAATAAATATGGAAGAAATATGATAATTAATAGAAGAATTTAATAATGATAATTAAATAAAACAACATATTAATTTTTTTTATTTAATTAAGAAGAAATAATATAATAAAGATAGAATTAAAAGTTGAACTATATAAATAAATATTTCTATTTATTTAATAGTAGAAGAATTAAAGGTTAATTAATTAAATAAATCATATTTAATTAATTAGATTATCCAAACCATTTTTAGGTGTATACAATTGTATTTCTCAATAATTCGATGGTAGTAATTATCACAACTTTCTCCACACCAAGGCAACTAATCATCATATAGAAACTATGTATATTCTTCAATGAACAACATTGATCATAATGCTGAATTCCATAGACTGTCGGTAGTTTCAAAATCAAAGCCCCATTAAATTCAAATCATACTCCAAATGACCAATATATTATATTGTTTCCTTAATGAAATTGTTGATCCAAATGTATTCTTCACTATTTATTTATTAATGATATTAATATCTTTGTGAATACCTTGTGGTTATAGTAGTTACTTAGTTTTTTCTACATGATGTCATTATTATAATAATGGTTTCATAATTATGATGTTATCTACGATAATAATAATTATAGTAACATTTTAATTTCAATTTATTTACACTTATATTTTGATATCTTATTTTATTTACTTGTGTTTCAATATCACATAATTTTAGTGTTACACTTATATTTTGATATCTTATTTTATTTAATAGTGTTACTGTTCTAGGGTGTATGAGTCCCAAATTTAGTGATCTAGGACTCATATGCCCCAACTAGCGTATGAGTCCTACTTATCTTAGACCTAATTTAAATTCAAATTCTTGGGGGGATTTTATTCTCCTAAATCTGATGTCGGCTTGTAGTGTTGTAATTTTGGGAAATTTGGCATAAACAAGTATAAATACAAGGTAATTTCACATATTTTCTCCTAGCAGTTTTGAGATCAAGCATTCTAGAAATTTTATGATTAAAAGAGAATTCAAGAGTGATTATCAATCATTTTGGAGTACTATTCAAGATTCAAGCATCATGTTTATTTTTGAGCTAACATTTGTGATGTAGGTTCTTATGATTTAAGCAAGCATTCAAGTCAAGATCCATATCCTACAAGCAAGATTCAAGATCTACATTCATGCTAGCCATTTTAGGAAAGATTGCAGCCCTTTGTTCAAGTGTTTAGTGAGTTGTAACATTGCATATTTGTTCATTCATCATTCCTTCATTCTATTTCTATTCATTTCAAGGTTTGATTACCAAAATGGGGTTTGACCAAGGCAAACCCCTATCCACTAACAAAACAAAAAATTTCCCTCTCTTTGATGTGTGATTTATAGATTTAGGTTGAAGATTCATTGAAGAGAAATTTTGGAGAAGGTTGTCAAGTTGTCAAACTTGTCACCTTACTTGTAAGATCACAAAAAGTCACCTACAAGTTGCAATTCAATGTTTCAGACTCAAATATTTGGTAGGAAAGAAGCCATAGAAAATAATTAGAGGATACCAGATTTTTAGATCAACCCTGATACTAGGACTAAATCACCATGTGTGGCATATGAGTCCTCGTATACCTGATTTTAGATATTTTCAACAAATCTTGAGTTACCCGTTCTAGATCCCAATTTCTATTAGAAACCCTAATTTGGGACTAAATCACCGCTACTGGTGTATGAGTCCTAGTGTGCATTCAAATTCATTATTTATAGGATTTCAGACCCTCATTCAAGCCTCTTCAGTTTCTAGGTGCACCTCTATACTTTCTCAGTTTGTTATTTTGATTTGAACTCATTTCAAGGTCATTTACTTAAGTCTTGCATATCATATAAATTTCTCGTCTTTCCAAGCCCTAGCTTGGTGGTGAACCCCCTTTATACCATTAATCACACCCTAAGACACCTTATTGTAGATCTCTTTCCCTCATTCCATCCTTGGATTGAGATCTCTAGGGTTTTCTTGAGTGAAACTTGTAGGAAATTGGTTGTTTTGTGTCTTAAAACACATATAAAACAAACCATTTTCTAGGTTTTATTTTGATGAACCTATCCTTTGGAACATATTTTTTTATTTGGAGTACTTCAAATTCCTAGATCTAGCTTACATTAAATTTGCACTAGGTTTTTCATTAGTTAATTTGCATGTAGGGTTTCTAAATCTTGCATCAGTGAAAATGCAAGGTTGCATTTTTGCATCTTGCATCATTGAAATTTACTTAAAATCTGTAATTTCACTTAGTCTAGACATCATTCAAACCAAAAAACCTAACATTCACTCATTTTTTTTTGAAATTTGTGCAAAAACCCTAATTTGGGACTCATACACCCCTTGGTGATTTAGTCCTAGTATAGGTGGTTTTTTCTTTTCTGATTTCTAGGTATTCTGTGTTGACTGTTTATTAGCATTTGAACCCTTAAAAAACCTTGATTGGGACTTATACACCCCTCTGAGCGATTTAGTTCCATGTCATATCTTAAACTATATTTTTCAGCAATAAAAACTCTATTTTTGTGTTTCTATTTTTTATTGTTAGATTTTGTTCCAATTAACAGAGTTTTTGTTTCATTCATTCAATTGTACATAACTTAATTTAATTTGAATCAAAATTGGAGAATAGAATTTAACTTGTCTTCATTGCATTTATCTTGCATTCATTGATTACCCCTTGCATGAGCTTTACAACTTGGTGTCCTATTGCTAATACTAGTGAGACAAAGTTTGAGACTCATGTCATCTCGCGATAGCGCAATTGTCATAGATCTTGGGTTATCTAGCTCTTTCACTACTAGTGTTAACACTAGTTCACTAAGTATGGACCATACCCTTAACAAATATTTTCCTTCAAGTATTGTGACAAGTGCTGATAGTATTTTGCAAGAAAACATAATCCAAATCCATGAAGACTTAGGAATCATACAAAATCAAATGAGTATTGAAAATATTTCAACCACTGCTATCCCTGCTATAGATAACATACATCACATGATTGAAAGCAAAGAAGGAGTTGAACTTGTGCATAACCTAGCTCAAATTTTTAGAAAACATCTTACCTTAACCACTACTTATGCTCAACCTTTGAGAAATGTCCAAAGTCAAGGAGGAAGCAAAATTCCTCTCACAACCATTGCCTCTATTCCTACCTATACCAACCTTCAATTTACAACAACAATGCAACCTACTAGTAATGTCATTCCTGCCTTGGGTATTTTCACTAGCATTCCTAGTACCTTTATGGCATTGCATGTTATATCTCCTACCACTTTACCTCCCATGAGCTATCCATTCACTTCTCCCTTGAACACATATAAACCTCTACCATATTCACATCCATCTCAAAATACAAACAATGGCGCCATCCTTAACCAACTTTTTCAAAATGTTTCATCCCTTCAGAAGAAAATTTCCACCATAAATTAAAATCAAAATGGCCAACCTACATACTATGTCAAAAGAAATCCTTTGTCCTTGGAGATATTGAGAACGCCGATACTGCAAGGTCTAGAAATTCCTATATTTGAGAAATATGGGGGAAAAGGAGATCCTTTTAACCATGTTTCCTCTTATACCATATTATGCAGTGATTTTTTCCTTGAGGATAAGCTCTTGGCTAATATTTTCCCTAGATCCTTCAAGGATACCACCTTAGAATGGTTTTCCTTGTTACCGAATAACTCAATTCATTCATTGAATGAACATGTTTATTCCTTTATAAACCATTTACAAGTGCACATGACTCCTAAGATGACCTTAGCCAATTTGATGAGATGTAAGCAAAAAGATGATGAAAAAGTTATTGACTTCATTTCATGCTACCAATCTCTTTATTCCCATATAGATGTAGAGATTCTCGATCCTCACCTTTAATGGATGTTCATTGAGAACTTGTAAACCAAGATACAAGATACGCTTACCATGATTAATTTTCCTTCCTTTGTACAGTTGTGTACTACCCTTCATGGTTAACAAAACTTAGTTAGTAGTCGTGACACAAAACCCACCTCTAGCTGACCTGAGAAGTTTGAATCCACAAACCAAAACAATTATCAACTTTTTTGGAAATAGATTAAAGGCTTAATTCAAATAAATCCTCCTCAACCAACTTAACATGTAGATACCCAAGTGGCTTCTATAAGGAAGATAACTCCTTTCACATTTGGGGATCTGGCTAGACAATTTATTCCCTTACCTGATACCCTCCATAGCACAATGTCACAACTTTTAGAACATAATATGATCACCTTACCTCCTATTAAAACTCATGATCCTAATAATCCTTTACCTACAAAATTTTGATTGAATTCCTATTTCCATTATCACCAACAAAATGGATATGACACAAAACATTGTAAGCATCTTAAACATCTTGTGCAAGACCTCATAAATTCTAATCAACTTCAAATTGGAGGTGTTAATGATTAAGGGAGTAATTCTATTGTCCCTCCCAACCAAAACTTGTAAATATTTACCAACCCTATGCCGAATCATAACATTTCATTTGTCAAAGCTAGTGAAACTAAGAAGAATGATGTGATGAATGTTGACACGGATGATGACAACATGGATACTATTGAACAAGGTCCTATGAATACTATTAAAAAAGGTTTGATTATGTTGATTGAAACTCAACCTCATAAGGGCCAAACTAAAAATCCTCTTGAAATTTCTTTCTCATATAAAGATATAATTAGATATGCACCCAATGGTCCTCTTTACATAGTCGGTCGAATCGATGACAAGCCCACTAATGGGATATTAATTGATCCTGTCTATGGAGAGAATGTGATCACTGAGGAATTCTTGTGCATGAACTCTATCGAGAAACATATGATAAACCAAAAGAATGGATAAAAACACATAATGGTTTCTCTTTCCTTATGATGGGATCAATCACCCTTCTTTTACAAATAGAACTGAAAAAACTAGATGTCTCATTCTCCACCATCTCAACATTGGATCAATTCCATGTGAAGCTTGGTTATTTATGGCTACGCTCCATGGAAGTTATCCCGTTAGTCATGCATAAATGCTTAAGTTTCTCTTTGATAATGAAATTTTCACTATACACCATAGTGGCTTTAATCCTTTGTCTTCTCGAGGGAATTTTTCATTAGATTTCTTTTGGCTTGAGCCTATGGAACCTATTAAACCTTGAGAATACTTCTTTTTCAAATCCTATCAAAAGTTAAAGGCAAAATGCATAGAAAAACTATCCCTTACAAACATGTCTCAACCTATGACTGAGCCTCCTATCCTTGATTAAACTATGACTGAACCTAAAGACATGCCAACTAACCAAGACCAACCCATGATTGATCCTTTACCTATCTCCTACAAAAGACCAAGAGATAATGAAAACAATCTTGTCATATCTCCCAAGATAAAACAAGTTTACAAAGCTAAAGAGAAAGTGGTTGAACAACCTCCCATGGTTCCTTTCGTTCCTCCCCTTAGGGAAGAATATAAACCTATGGTTGATAAATCCACTCCTACACAAACACAAATTGGAAATCAAACTAAAAGAAATAGAAATTCTAGAGAGCCTAGGTGAAGATGTCATGCTCTTTCTTGAAGGTTAAACGAAGAAAAAAACAAAGAAAATCAACATCCAAACTTGATTGAAGCAATACACGATGAGTCTCCCTCTTTTCCATAATAAAAAGATCATATGCCACAACAAGAGCTAAATATTTCTTTAGATATTATCATTTGACCCCCCTTTGTGATTAACTTGGACAATGATGATGAGGTTGCTAAAATTGATGACGTGCATAATGAATTGTATACATTTTTTTCATCTTCTATGAGCTTAAATGATAATTCTCCTAAGAAGAGTGTTAAACTTGGTGATGATCCTACTTAGAAATTTTCTATTATCCCTTTGGCTAGTTGTTCACATTTCATATACGATGAACACGATTGGGATGAAAAATACTTGCTAATAGGTTGACTTGCATGTGCCTTACTAGTCTTGTTTTTATTTTCTTTTTCATGTTACATATGTGAATGCATGTGCATAATGTGATCCCCTGTGATGTTTTGTTTGATGTATCTCTCTCTTTTCATACATTCCTCTATTTGTACCTACATTCTTCTCTATGTTGTAAATTTTTTTCTTTGTCTTGTGTTTTCCTTTTGGAGATGATGCAAGGCATTTAGACATTTAGGTCTCTTCCATGTTGACCCAAAATCTTTTTTTTATCTTTTCTTTGTCTTGTTTTTTCCTTTTTGGGATGACACAAGGCATCGAGATGTTTAGGTCTCTTCCATGCTGAACCAAAAGTTTTTCTTTGTTTTCACTCTCTTTGTGTCATTCTTCCCGTTCCATGAGTATTTGGCGAATGATGCCAGTTTTGAGCTCTCTAAAAATATTGTAGAAAATGCATACTGACCCTGAATCCATGGATCCCTTTGTGATTTTGGGACTTTATTTAGGGGGAAACCCCTTCCTTTTTATGACATAACTTCATTTGGAAACATATGACTTGGCATAGGGCTTTCCACGTAATATCTCATGTCCTCTTTCTTGTTAGTATTTATCATTTGCTACTTTAAAGTAATTTCTCACAACATGGTTAACAATTTCTTTAAAGTGGGGTGATACATTGGAATTATTCTTTTGTAATTCATGTTTCATTGTGTAGTCTTCTTACTTCATGTTATGTGTCTTTTTATTTGTGGTGGCATTGGGTGTGATGTCCTTTAAGTGCATGATCTCTCTTAGCATATTATATTCCTCTTAGTGGCTTGATGCGACACACATCCATTAAGTTGTGAATCTTCTATTCTTTGATTGGTCCTCTCTTGGAGACATTAGCCACAATGTTCTCTAAGTTAATACCTTACATGAACTAAGAAAAACTCCTTCGAAGGTACCCTATTTTGGATTTACAATAATTGTTATATGGCCACCTTGCATAACACACTTTTCTTGCCTATGGTGCCATCTTATTTGCTAATGAGTTTCAAGAATACAAAGGTTTTCTTGTCTCATGAAGCTCAAATTTCATGGTTGTGTGGTGCCTTATCAAAGTTATTAGGAGGTATAGCTTTGGTATGGTTGTGCGTATGGGAGCTAAACTTAGGCGTGACTTTCCCATAGCAACTTGCTTATCTGTGTGAGCACATACTCACTGCATTCATATGTGTCTTGTTGGGGGATCACCTAGTGGATGAATTGAGGTTCCATTAGCCCTTGTGAGAATTCATTTGGTTTTCATAGTGGACATCATGTTCCACTTGTAAAATTTCTTGTACAAACAACTTAGATCTGATCCACAATGTGCAAGACAAATAGTTGAAGCTTGAGCAACCCCCTTTTTGTTTTTGTCTTTGGAAGTGTATGCTTGTGCCTTGTTATTGATCCTTATATCATTTTTTATCTGTGTTATTTTGTGCTTATGTTGTTTGTCCATAGGATCTTGATATGAGGGGCTTGCATAACCCTCTTGATCATTTCCATCCTATCTGACTAGCATTGGTACACTTGAACCCCTCTTAATGTGAGTTTGTCTACTTTAGTGTGAGTTTGAAGCAAGTTCCTCCTCTCACTAAATTGGGCGCTAAATTTCATGTAGGAAAATATATCCCTTTACATTTTCACACTCGTTTGGGCCCTCCTTTCCAAAGTTGGGCTTCTTTTTGCCTTATTTGGTCCTATTTCACATCCACAAGCCTCAATTAATGCATCTTTTCAAGGATAATCTCAACATATATCAATTTACCAATCATAAATTAATGATTTTGGATTGCATGGCCCAAATTTAGTGATCTGGGACTCATATGCCGCCTTGGGCTTATGGGTCCCACCTAAGTTTCAGGGCCTAGATCTGAATTTGGATTTAAACTAAGAATTTCTTGGAAAATGTGTCCCAAGATTAGCCTAATCAGACTCATACAACCCAACTAGTGTATGAGTCTTGCTTAGCTTAGACCTAATTTAAATTAAAATTCTTGGCAGGATTTTATTCTCCTAAATCTGATGTCTTCTTGTAGTGTTGTAATTTCAATAAATTTAGCATAAACAACTATAAATACAAGGTTATTTCATATATTTTCTCCTAGAATTTTTGAGATCAATAATTCTAGAAATTTTATGATTATAAAAGCATTCAATAATGATTATCAATAATTTTGGAGCACTATTCAAGATTTAAGCATCATGTCTAGGTCATCATGCATCATGTTTGTTTTTGAGCTAACATTTGTGATCTAGGTTCTTATGATTCAAGCAAGAATTCAATTCAAGATCTATATCCTACAAGAAAGAGTCAATATCCACATTCATTCTAGCGATTACATACAAGATCACATCCTTTTGTTCAAGGGTTTGGTGAGTTACAATATTACATATTTGTTCATTCATCATTCCTTCATTCTATTTTTATTCATTTCAAGGTTTGATTACCAAAATGGGGTTTGACCAAGGCAAACCCCTATCCACTAACAATTTTTTTTTTCCATCTCTTTGATGTGTGATTTGTAGATTTAGGTTGAATATTCATTAAAAGGAAAGTTTGGAGAAAGTTTTCAAGTTTTCAAAGTTGTCACCTTACTTGCAAGATCATAGAAAGTCACCTACAAGTTGCAATCCAGTGTTTTAGACTGCAAGATTTGGCAAGAAAGAAGCTACAATAAATAATTAGAGGACACCAGAGTTTCAGATCAGCCATGATATTGGGACTAAATTTTCACTTGTGGCGTATGAGTCCTAGTGTACTTGATTTTAGATATTTTCACCAGATCCTGAGTTACTAGTTCTAGATCTCATTTTTTTTTGAAACCTTAATATGGGACTAAATCACCCTATTGGTGTATGAGTCATAGTGTGCATTAAAAGTTATTATTTCTAGGATTTTAGACCCTCATTCAAGCCTCTTTAGTTTCTAGGTCCACCTCTGTACTTTCTTAGTTTTTTATTATGATTTGAACTCATTTCTAGGTCATTTACTTAAGTATTTCATATCATATACATTTCTTGTATTTCCAAGCCCTAGCTTGGTGGTGAACCCCATTAATACCTTTAATCACACCCTAGAACACCTTATTATAGATATCTTTTTCTCATTCCATCTTTGGATTGAGATCTCTAGGGTTTTCTTGAGTGAAACTTGTAGGAAATTGGTTGTTCTATGTCTTGAAACACATATAAAACAAACAATTTTCTAGGTTTCAACACATATATGGTGTTAAATCACTTGCAATATATATGAGATCTTATGTATCACCATGATATGATATGTTTTTAAATGTTTATTTTTATTTGTATAATTTGACATGCCTATAGTGATATTTTCTTGTGCTTCCTTTCTTTATTATTCTAGCAATCATACTTTATTGAGCCATCCATGCCTTGAATGAAGTTATTATTTTTATGCTCTTATCTCCATTTGTGATGTTAATAATATAACTCTAGCCCTTTCCCACCTATTTTTCATTCCATCCAACATGTTAGGGGTGTTGTTCCTTCTATGAAATCATCATTTACCCTATTATAGTAAATTCTCTACTTGATGCACCTAGACATATCCCTCTTAGTTTCCATGTAGTGTCTATTTCACAAGTTTATCATGCAAAGTGTCATACTCATTGGAGTGGATAGGGGATAAAAAGTATTATTAAACTAGCTAAATTTTCCATCTTTTGATGTAATTAATAAGCTGGCACAAAAACCACACCAAATATATGATTTGATCGATCAACTTAAGGACACTATTGCAAATTTCTCTTTGGAAAATAATACATTTGAGATATATAAAGATATTTTGAGTCTTTAGAAAAAATCACCCTACCATCAAATATAAATACCACCAAGGTAGATACCATTCTAGAGATCATTTATCAACATGGTTCTAAGATTTTTTTTGGGCCTCATGAGTTATTATTATATTTGTAGCAAAACATTTTTTGATAAAATCAATGTTAATTCAAAAAATCTTAAAGAAATAAGAGGAAACTATTAAATGATTTGATAATGTGTGATGGGAATAATTTGATGTTATTATTTTGCCTATTACACTTGAACCACTTATTGTTGATACATTATTGTATGTGATGCCTAGAAAATTAGTGTATAATGTTCTTTTGGTGCATCTTCAATACATACTATAGGAGTAGTACCTTCTATAGTTCATTGACTTTAATCCATACAAATGTTAAAGTATGTAGTATATGTTGATGACAATCTTTATCAATTCTGTTAGTAGGCCAAGAAAATATATTTTGGTCCTTCCATATAGATTAACCATACAACCATCACCACTAAAAAGCTACCCTTCTTCATCTATGCCTAATGATGATCCTAATGATTATTGGGGGTTCAACTTAATTTTAACCCTTCCTTGTGGAATACAAAGTGAATGCAATTTTTTTATGATTCTTGTTATAATGGTTGACAGTATTTGTTCTTACATGCTTGTGGTTTCAATAGTGGATCAAATATTGATAGTGATGATGATTATATGTTGTCACTTTCCCTTTTATGTTGAAGGCTTTTAAATTTTGCATAAATATGATTGTAAAGGAAAATATTTGGACTCACATGAACATATGTTTTACAATGTGAAAGGAAAACAAAAAATTGAATTTTAGTTAGGATGTATATTTATTAATGAGAGATTATTTATTATGCTAGGTACATCCTAGGTTGGTTGATTTATCCTTTCATAATTATCCTCCTATTCAAGGTCATTTTCTTAATGATGAATATATTGCTAAATATTTTTGTGTTTATGAAGAAATTTTTGAAGTTTCATCATGATAGAGGTTCCACTTATAATCCTAATGCTTGTTCTTATGATGGAGAAATATTTCCTTCCATAGGCGATTCTCCTGATTTACATGGTTGTCTACTAACTAAATGCTTTTATTAAGGATCAAAGTACTCTTGTAGTTGGTGGCACTTTTGATGTTGAGATAGGTAAGATCAACAATGTGTAAAAAAAATAGTGAATGTTTTTCTAACTATGGATGGCATAGTTATTTCGCATTACTTCATGACTATAGTTAGTAGTTTGCATGGTTGCATTAGGATATTGCATGAATTTCTAGTGACAAAGTTATGCATGCTATTGTTCTTGATTTGAATGCTCAAACTATAAAACAAAAATAATATCCTAAGATCAATTTTTTCATTGATAAAACTAAAAAAGTATTAAAAGTTGAATGCATAAAACCAAATGATACTCTCCATGGATTTCTATGATACCATAAGCTAAATTATATGGATGAATTTATTTTTGCATATATTTTAAGGATCTAAATAAATAATAACTTAAGGATGAATTTCCATTACCAAATATCCATATGATTGTAGATTCTCTTTCTAGACATGAGATGTTATCATCTATGGATGGGTTTTCAATGTATGATCAACTAAGTGCCATTAATCCCCAAGATCAATACAAAACTATTTTTATTTTTTATGGGGTATATTTTATTTTGTTGTCATGCCTTTTGGATTAAGAAATGCTTTTGCTACTAATTAGAGGGCTATAACACTATTTTTCCATGATTTGATGCATAATATTTTAAGGACTATGTGAATGATATTTTGGGAAAAATAATGTATCATTTTCAAGATTTTAGAACTACAATTTTTTTAGAAAGATGCATCCTAAGATTCATTTTTAAGTTGATGAAATCAAAATATAATAAAATTTGAATTTATAAGACCAAATGACACTACATGAGTTTCTAATATAGTACCATTAGCTAATCTAAATGGATGTATATGAATTTGCATAGATTTTAGGGATCTAAATAAGGCATCACTTAAGGATGACTATCCATTAACAAATATTTGTATGCTTGTAGACTCTATTTCTAGACATGAGATGTTATAATTTATGAATGGGTATTTAGGGTATGATCAACTAAGTATCATAAATCCCAAAGATCAATGTAAAGTTGTTTTGATATTTTATGGGGTATAATTTATTTTACTGTCATGCCTTTTGGATTGAAAAATGTTTGTGCTACTTATTAGAGGGATATAAAAATAATTTTCCATAATTTGATGTATTTTAAGGACTATGGGAATGGTATTTTGGGAGAAACAAATAATGTGTCATTTTCAAGAACAATTTTGAAATTTGAGACAATATAATGCAATCAAGGTCAGGGGTCTAGCTAAAGACTATTTACCCAATCAACTAAAATAAAACACTCAATAAATATAAGCAATGTAATAATATAAATTACACAAAAAAATGAAATTTCTTTATTAATATATAACAAAATATCTTCATGGTCTTGATACATTTCATGAATTAGTTGTTTGATTACAAAATAGATCTCAAGGATCTCACTATCTTAACATGTCTTTCATTCTCCAAGCTATAATATATGATTCCTTTCATTCCTTAGTTATCCCCAAATGGTTTTGGAATTTCTTTATATATAAAAGTAGAAATAATGTGCATTAGTTTTGAGCATGATGCCCCATCATAGACAAATGTGATAATGTTCAAAAAACTTAAAATCAAGCAATTTGGTCACTAGCCTTGGAACTACAAGTGCCTAAAATCATATAGGCATATACGACAACTTTATGATGATCCAAGGTGGACACACAATTGATATGACATAAATAACATTCTATTAGCTTATCCAATATTGATGGAATTACCATGCTAGCTTGTAGGACCCTCCATTGCCTTAGTTTCATGTTTTCTAGTCGTTTATTATGCTTGGGTGTTTAGTTTACTTATAAAAATTAGTATTTTGCATTTTAAGTTACAAATTGTTTTTATCTAAGTTTAATCACATCAATGATTCACTAATTTCTTAAGTGATTCCTTACTTGCAAAATAGGGATTTAGAATTTAAATATTGCCTATATGATTTCTTTGGTTCCACCCATTTTACACCAATCTAGGCTTTTAAACTCGTGTTCAACTCATAGGTAGTCACCTTAATGATACGGTGTGGAGTTTGATTAGTCTCGAAGTGGGAGATTATTGATATGTGGAGCCTAATCTGACTTGGTGTTTAAAATTTTCCCTCTTTACCCATGAATTTTCCCCCCAAATTAATTAATAGGTGAATGCAAGGGAGAGGAGCCCTTCTTGCAGGGTCTGGGGGATATTATCCCCTCGATGGGGGTATGCAGATAGTGCCCTTAGCCTGGGGCTCAAGAATAGTGCTGCTAAAGTAAAAAATTGTTAATTTTATTAAAGAAAATTTATTATCAATTGCCTGTTGAAATTTTTTTAAAATAGTTGAAAAACTACCTAGAGAAATCAACAATTTCTTGTTGTAAATGGAAAACCAAGTGTCATGGACTTTGGATAGTCACGACTTGGTTTTGGTTATATTTTGTTATTCAAAATTTATGTTATAGAGTGCATGAAGTTTTGGTAGATCATGTGGTGTAGTGTGGGGAAGTGACAGAGTTTGATGTAGGTTCAACATTGGGCACACGTAGCACTATTTGTGGAAATAGAAAGTAGTGGAAATCATTTTTATTGATTGATGCAAGTTGAAACTATTGCTATAGGTTATTTGTAATATGTTTTGTTGGAAGTTACTTAATAAATGGATTGTTGTTTGTGGACATAGCCCAAGAATTGGGTGAACCACTTTAAAACTCTTATTGTCTTGCTCTATTACATGAATTTGTTTCACTCCTTTATTCTTCTATTTCTATTTTTTGTTTAATTAAATCTACATATAATTGACAATTCATCGTTCTCTTTCTTTCTTGTAATACCTAACACTTAATTATTGATCTAGCCAAATTAATATTCTCTCAAATGGATTTGCATGGGTTTTTTGGGGTTGCTTCTTTTTGGAAATCCATGTTATTGTGTCCTCACACAACTATAATAGCATCCTTGATTGAAACTTGTAGACAAATATATCAAGATTCCACCTATCCACACATTTATTTGAAACATCGATCTTTTACAACCTCTAGGATCTATCAATTGGGAAAATTATAATCTTTGTAATTGGTGACTGCAACATTTTTGTTTTACCTTTTTCTCCCTCAACCTTTGTCTTTGATTCCAACCTTTACTCCATCAAATGTTGGAAGAAGAGAAGATATTAAAGTTGGGTCACTAACAAAATATATGCCATAGTGGCTACACTATCAACATGTTTGTTTGCATTCTAACTTTAAAATATCTATTTACTTGTATTTATTTTCATTTGAGCAATTTATTTTTATATAATAGATATATTACTAGATAGGTAGGGCCTCACATTACTCTATAATTGTAAGCATTTATATGCAAGATCTATATTTAGTGTAGGAAGTGAATGTAGTAGTTTAATTATTATTTTATTAGAGGATCATGTTTGAAAAGTCAACAAGTAATGTTTTTTGCAATAAAGCATTCAACAAGCAACTTCGCAATCATCCTTGAAACTATTGCAAACTAAAATCTATAATAGTTAGTTTTTTATATTATTTTAGAAAACAAGAAAAAAACATAGTTTACTTTCAAGAATTTAGATTATATTTATTTGAAAAAATATGTGAACCCAAAAAATGCCAAAAGCATGCATTAGTTGCAATTTCTTTGATTTATCAAATTTTATTTTAGTATTATCCTAGTCTATTTTGTTAGCATTCAATTAATTGAAAGTAGTCGAACCAACAAATGTTTTATCAAAAACTTAGGATCTCTCACATTCGATCCAAGGGATTCAAACATAGCTTCCAATCTATTGGAAGCTTTGCAACATGAGCATGAAGTATGGATGATTGTGTTGGTTGTTCCTATGTTTTCATTGGTGTCAACATGGTAATAACTAAATGGTGATAATTGTATGAGAAGTTTGATTGGTTTACTTGAAGTTGTTCTCTACCGGTAATACTTCTTTGTGATGGATCAATATGTTGGTATTTGAATTTGGAACTCATCGAAAGATCTGATATGACTTTGATCTCTTAGCCATGTTTTATTGACTCATTCAAATAGCTATATCTTAGATCTTGAGATGTCTTTTTCTATGATTTTTTTTTTATCTTTGAAAGAGTCTAACTATGTATCCTACTATTGTTTTATTTGAGGTATACTATGTGGGAGACTCCACATTCTACTAAGGTGAAAATTCTTATCCACTGGTTTTGTTGATAGTCTCTTTACTGGTAGTATGATTGGAAATTAATGTGTTCTTAGATCTAGAAGGTGTTTGATTTGAGGATTATATGTTGGTTTGGAGAATTGTGGTTTAGTCTTAGCCAGATCAGTGAATGAAATATATTATGAAGACTAAAAATTGACTTGGCATAATGCACTACATGGATAAAATGTTCAAATCTTATATGGTGCCAACAAAGAAAGGTTTTGATTATTTTGTGTTCATCCAATTAGGCTGACCTAATTGATGAATAAGATATAGTTGTATATATATAAGATAGAAGCAAACGAAAAGAGAGTCGAGAGAGATATATGAATGCATGTGTATGAAAAAGAAAGCGAGAAGGAGAAGTGAATGTGAAGATCAGAGCCTAAATTCTTTATCAGTAATATAGATTTGTTGAGTGATGCAATACTTTATATTTTGAGCTTCAGTCAAACTGGACCCTACACATTGAAGGTGTATTCCATCAGTTCATTATTCTAGTAGTGATCCATCATCATTGTATCTTGGCAATGAGCCATCTTTTGTACATAGGTTGTGAGCCTTTTAAGGATAGTGATGTTGGTAAGAGACACTGCATAATTCATCTAGTGTTTTCATTGATGGCAACCCTAGTCAGTAATCCTATCCACATCTTTGTAATTTCTTATACCGAAAGTCAGATTGAAGAAATGTATTATCTATCAAAGCTAAAATAGGGTATCCAACAGAGTTGTGTAAATCGACTCATATTTAATTTTTTTTATCATTTTGTGTTGTGGATCTCAAGGAAGGTCTTTTGATGTATAAACTATCTTATCTTTAAATCATCGGGGTTCACATTGATTGGTGTGCAAGTTAGAAGATCTAGTGTATTGTTTTTTAATCTAACAGTACAGAAAGGTCGACTAGACGAGTGTAGCGTGTTGTGGATCTTCGACGAATAATTGTTTAAGGTATTTAATGTTTGAGACATGTTGTTTTGGATCCTTACTATGTTTTGGCTGACATTGGTTGGTTCACATTGAGAATTGTCTATGGATTGGGCCAACATTTTGTGCATGTTTTATATTTTGTTTAAGCTGACATATAGTTGTTCTAATCTCTAGTGGTAGATATATAACTGATCATTCATATCATTTTGATATATGATATGATATGATGTGAGAGTTAGAAGGAATATAGATCAATTGTGCATAGTTTCATTTGAGCAAAACAAATATTTGTGATTCAAATTAAAGTAGATAGAGTTTTAAGAGAATAATCAACCAAAGTGTGAAGAATGCGAACAATGCGCTTAACTGAAACTATAATCAGGCATTAGAAGATGCTATTTCATAGTTCATCTACTCTAATTGACTTCTAGATGTGACTGTAAGATAATGAGTCTTATTTTGAGTAGAAAGCCATTGTATTTGAGTAGTGAGCTCTAGGTAGTGTGCTAGAATGCATGTGCATTCCTTTTGTAAACACTTATATTAAGTATACTCAAATTATGGATTGAACTCCATTACGGTTTTTCCCCTAACAAGGTTTCCACGTAAAAATCCTTGTGTTATGGTGTTGTGGTTGATTGCCTTATGTTATTGCATCTTTCTTTTGGTTCAATTCTATAAGTGGTTTAAAGATCAAGTTAATAAAGTTAAATTTTGTAGAACATTGATTCACCCCCCTCTCAGTGTTCCTTGATTCCAACAATTGGTATTAGAGCCTAGTTCATCGGAAGAAGTTTAATAGCTTGGGGAAGATCTGAGAAAGTGATTCAATGGATTCTGGTAGTCTTCATCAACAGATTTTGGTGGCACTAGATGATCTTGATCTTCATCAATAACTTTTGGTGGCACTAGATGATCTTGAAGTCCAGGAATTGCAAGCAAGCCTCACGAATGTTGAGAAATTCATTCAATCATTGAAAGATCAAATTGATAAGTCTAGGGAAAAGAGAAAGGAACTATGTGATTAAATCAAGTAGAAAGAAAGTAAAAGCATGGAAGATGAACACCTAAGTCAAGCCTTGAAGGAAAAGATAGAAGAATGTTAAAATATCCCTAGAGATAATGTTGTCCTAAATCATGAGATGGAATCTATTGTGATGAGGATGACCATGGAGATTGAAGATAGAAAGAAGAATGAAGAGAATCTTACTTAGTCCTTGAAAGAGGGATTTGATGAATGCAACAGATTCAATCAGTTGGAGCTTGAATTGCAACAATCTAGAAACAATGAAGAAGAGCTTGAAAGATAGATTCTTATTCTTAGGAATGAACTTGCTATTGCAAAATAATGCAAGGAGAAGTTCAAGATTAGCTCAGCTAATCTTGATGAACTGATTCAAAGTCAGAATATTGCGAGTGACAAGCAAGGTCTTGGATATGAGAAAGGAGAAAGCTCTAGATCTGGTCAAAGGAAATTTAGGCCTGAAAATCAAATGCGCAAAGCTAGAAGGTATCTGGTAAGACAACCCAATGCTCAAAATTTCAATGGATATTGTTTTGTTTGCAATAAATTTGGTCATATGACTACTCAATGTAGAAGTAGAATCAATCCAAGTGGTCCATAATTTTTCGGTCAGTTTTTCAATTGTAATAATTTTGGTCATAAGTCAATTGAATGCATAAATATGACAAACAAAATTTTCAATAGAAATATCAGATGTTATGCCTGTAATAGATTTGGTCATATTTCTAACCAGTTCAGATCAAGAGAAAATCAATGGAATAACTAGTCTGGACAAGGAAATGTTGTGTGCTATAACTGTAATAAATCTGGTCACATTGCAAGATTTTATACAAGAAGGAAGGGTCCGCTAGACAAAGGGAAAAATATGCAAAAGGATGGTAAGGGAAAAGGAAAAGTTACTGTGGATGAGATAAGGAATCAAATGAAGAAGACATGGGTGAAGAAGAGTGTTTCTAATGTAGGAAATGAATCAACACCAGAATCTGGTATTGAAAATTCCTCTGGGAATTAGTTTAAGGCCTCTGGCCTAGGGGAGTTCTCAAGAAAATATTTTACCCCCTGTCGGTAGTTGGTACTAGAATGTGGTAAATTGCAATGATTGTGTTAATGATCTACATATATTTTGGAATGCTCGTGGAGGAAATTTATATAAAATTGAAGGTTCATAGAAGAATTTTCTTTCACAGTCTATAAAAATAGGGTATATGAAAATATGGTATACAGAAGACCTAGGGAAAAAGAAGTTAATGTGATAAGAAGAGTTAGGTGTGTGAATGATAAAAGGTTACTTCTATTCCTCATTCGCCACTTTGCATTTTGAGAAGAAGAATTTTGGAGAGCTCTGCAAGTGAATTTTGGTGAGATACAAGTCTAAAGGCGATTCGACAAACAAACTCTAATTCGACGAAAGGTATTTATCTGCAAAACTTATGAATTTGAAATTTTTGAAAATGGCTACTCCATTAGTTCTATTGAGACAGAACCATTAGGTGCATTTTCTTTAGTTTTGTATGGTTTTTTGCACATTGAATATATTAGGGCATACATTCATGCAAATGTTTAGGAATTAGGAAGCTCTCAGTTGTTAAATCTATTCATAAATCACATTATGGGAGAAGATTTCTATGCGAGGCCTAAATTTAAGACTTTGGAGGAGAAGAAATTCACAAAAATTGTGAAGTTTCCTGTGTTCGACGAAAATAAATGGGTTTGGTACATACTAAGTCGAGTGCATGCTAAGTTTATGTGGTTAAATCAACCCTTCAAGATCACAAGAGAAGATATAAGCATTGTTACTGGTCTGAATTCAATCGGTGGATTGTCCACATTGAAATATGTGAAGAACCAATTAGTCATTGAGGCAACCGGTTCCAATTTCGACAGAAGAGTCATGACAATTAATGACATCATTGAATTAGATGTAAAATTTTATTCTATGGTCATTGGATATGAGATCTATCACTCCAGCCAGGATAAATCTATATCTAGTACTGCAATCTATGCAACTTATCAAATGGTCAAGGAAAATGCAAAATATGACTTATGCGAGTTACTTTGAAGCCAGCTAATTGAAAACCTTGGAAAAATCGAGGACAAGAAGAACATTTTCAAGTATGGAAATATATTGTTATGTCTATTCTTCTACTTCATGAATGAAGTTTTGGGAGTTGGTAAAGTGCAATGGGAAAGTGACAAACCTATAGTTGTTCAAATTAGAGATATCTTATACAAAATTTGAGATATCAAAACAAGGAAAAATGCTATCTGGGGCTACTTCAAAAAATTTCAGAGTGTGATGCAAGCTAGGGAAAGCATTCCTAAATCTTTTATGGAAAAGTATAAGGACACTATTTGCTTCATGGTTGACATTGATTAGTGTTTGATGGAAGCAACAACACCTAGAATAGTTTGGATAATGCCTATGGGATATGAGGTTGAAGAACACATTTTGGAGTTGTATGTTGAACACTTGTTGAGTAAACATCAAGATCTGATAGAAGAAAGGTTTGGTACCTTAGAAGATAAGGATATGCAAGTGAATAATCAATTGAGGAAGCCTATGATAGTCTGAAAGGTGGGAAAGGAAGTTGAAGCTTTTACATAAATCCTCGGCATATCAATTGAAGTAGTGAGGGAAGCTAGGAAGAAAAGAGAACAAGCTAAAAAAGGGGAGCCTGCTAGAACTGAGTCAGCTAGTCTGACAACATCCTCTTCCAGATCTAGTTCTACAAGGATCTATGCAACCTCATCTAGTCCTAGAAAAAAATCAAGCCCAGTAAAAGATCAAGTCAAGACATCCAGAAGAGAAGGAAAGAGAAAGAAGGATAAAAGCACAAGATTTAATGTTGCTATTGAAGATGATGAAGAAATCGAATCATATGAAGAAGTAAGAGAAATCAAGCATAAGGGCTCAAAGGCATCAAAAGTCTCTAAGGAAAATCCCTCCGATGAAGAAAAAGGTGAAAATTGATAAATCAGGTATGACTGCAGAGGAAGTGGAAAAATATTTAATTAAGGATGGTAATCTCAAAAAACTTTCTGAATGGTATGCCACTTTTGATAGTGCCGATCAGAGAACTCTTGAAGAAGCCACAATAAAATATTTGAATAATTTCAATAAGGCTCTCATAGAAATAATGTCAGGGTTACCTAAAGGATTATATGAAGTCTTAGAAATGAGGAGAGTAAATGCAAGAGCTAAAGAAGAATGAATGAGAGAACTCATACTTGCCAATCTATGTCTAGTAATGTGAATAGAAGAAATGAAGAAAATCCTCAATGAAGCTAAAAAGGATTTTAAGAGAAAATCAAGGGTGAATAAGATTACGATTAGGCAGACCAAGGAAGTGGCAAAAGACATTGAGAAAATTCTTAAGGCAGTTCAGGTTAATATGGAAATAGTGAAAGAAGACATAATTGAGGATACTCAGGATCCTCTAGATATGGAAAATACTGAAATTCCCATGGAGACTAAAGCTCCTAAAGATATGTCAGCTGAAGAAGTAGAGATTACCAAAGTCAAGAAAGGATCTAAGATTGAAGAAAAAAAGGTTGTGGCAAAGGAGATTTCTATGGAAGCAAGAGACACTGGAAAGGTAGTAAAGAAGTTTTTAGAAGAACAATAGGAGGTGTTTGACCCTAAATTGATTGAAGGTCCTATCAACTTGGACACTCTATCTCCTATTTAGAAGCTGAAGGTAGAATCATTTGCTCAGACCAAGGAAAGGGAGGAGATATTGAAATCTCACATTAAGGACAGTGAGCTACTAAGTCTTGCATCTAGTATCTTGGAGAAGATCATGCCCACACATGTCAAGGATTCATCTGATTCTCCCTTAGGTTAGCTAAAGAAACTTGTCAACCCTATAAGTACTCACTTTGAGTCTCTTGAAAAGTTAGTTGAGGATAAGGTCCAAAAATAATTTGATTCAAACATGTTCACTAGATTGAAGTGTATGATTGCTAATGATAAATCATTATTAGCTACCTGTGAAAAGAACATTCAAGGTGCATTATCTAAGGGGGGGAATATTTACAAGTCATGTTTATCTTAGTCAAAATTAACTGAGGTCATTGAGAAGAAAATTAAGGAATATGAGAAATAGCTAGTAGATATTTCTCAAACCTTTGATCCTCTAACCGTTTATGTGAGTAAGCAAGAAGGTCAAGTCATATCCCTGCTTGAAAAATTAAAAGTTTGAAGTATGAAATAGACATAATTGTTGAAAGGGTATGTGAAATCAAAGGACTAATTGGTCCTAAAATGGAGACAATTCTTAGTGCATTCAAGGAAGCACATGATGCTATGGTTGTTAGTGATCCAAAAAATCTTAAGTCAGAAAAGATGCAATCCTACTTGTTTTGTGGTCACATGACTATTTTGGAGAGTCTTAAAAAGAGTTGGGACACTAGTTTAAGCCTGTTGAAGAACAATTTTACAAACATATTTAAGTTCATGTAAGTTAGTAAAGCATGTTTGTACATATAAAATTTTGTATGATTTTTGGTATGCAGATTCCCATCTTTGCAATTGATGTCAAAGGGGGAGTGTGGGATAGTGAAAAATGTCATATTAATCTCAAGGGGAGTTGTGGACAAAAATCTATTTGAAGTTTTGTGGATTGCAGTGTATTCATGTTAGTATTGATTCCAACACTTAGTCATTTTTCACTAAGTGTTGCCATCAATGCCAAAGTGGGAGATTGTTGGAAAGAGACACTGCACAATTCATCTAGTGTTTTCATTGATGGAAACCCTATTTAGTAATCCTATCCACATCTCTATAATTGCTTACACCGAAAGTCAGATTGAAGAAATGTATTATCTATCAAAGCTAAAACAGGGTATCCGACAGAGCTATGTAAATCGACTCATATGCAAATTTTTGTTATCATTTTGTGTTGTGGATCTCAGGGAAGGTATTTTGATGTATAAACTATCTTATCTTTGAATCATCAGGGTTTTCATTGATTGGTGTGCAAGTTAGAAGATCCAGTGTATTGTTTTTCATTCTAACAATGCACAAAGGCTGACTAAACGATTGTAGTGTGTTGTGGATCTTCGAGGCATAATTGTTTAAGGTGTTTTATGTTTGAGACATGTTGTTTTGGATCATCACTATGTTTTGGCTGATATTGGCTGGTTCGCATTGATAATTGTCTATGGATTGGGCTAACAGTTTGTGCATGTTTTATATTTTGTTTATGTCGACATACAATTGTTCTAATCTCTAGTGGCAGATACATATAACCGATCATTCATATCATTTTTATATATGATGTGATATGATGTGAGAGTTATAAGGAATATAGATTGATTATGCATAGTTTTATTTGAGCATAACAAAGATTTATGATTCGAATTAAATCAAAGTTTTAAGAGTAGAATCAGACATAGTGTGAAGAATGCGAACAATGTGCTTAACCGAAACTATAATCAAGCATTAGAAAATGTTATTTCATAGTTCATCTACTCCAGTTGACTTCTATATGTGACTGTAAGATAGTGAGTCTTCTTTTGGGAAAAAAACCTTTGTATTTAAGTAGTGAGCTCTAGGCAGTGTGCCTAAATGCATGTGCAATCCTTTTGTAAACACTTATTATATTGAGTATACTCAAATTGTGGATTGACCTCCACCGTGGTTTTTCCCCTAGCAGGGTTTCCACATAAAAATCCTTGTGTTATGGTGTTGTAGTTGATTTCATTATGTTCTTTCATCTTTCTTTTGGTTCAATGCTACAAGTGGTTTAAAGATCAAGTTAATAAAGTTAAATTTTGCAGAACATTGATTCACCCCCCCTCTCAGTGTTCCTTGATTCCAACAAGTGAGTCTTAGCAGTGAGCCCTGTAATATTTTGTATCTGGATATAATATATTGTGATTTAACCCTCATCGTAGTTTTTCCCATTTTTGGTTTTCCACGTAAAAATCCTAGTGTTCATGTGTGTGATTTCTTTGTCTTGTTTTTATGTTCTCTCTTGCTAATTCAGTCAAAATTGTGATAATGGTTGTGGATTTTGTTATCAGTTTGTGGAATACCAATTCACCCCCCCTTAGTATTCTAGATGTTCAAAAATTGGTATCAAAGCTTGGTTCCTCAGAAGAAACCTAATAGCTTGAGGAAGGTCCCTAAATTTAAGCATGATAAATTTTTCTTCCAAAAATAGTCCCTACTGATTTTTCAAAAGAAATGGAAGCCTTGAAGGACAAGTTGATAAAATAAAATGAGCATATTGAGAAGCTACAAAGTACAAGTATAATTGCATGTGATCTATTGAATGAAGGAGAAAAAATCATCAGTAGCCTACTGGAACAATTAGATGAGAAGAAAAGAATTGAAGAATTTCAAGAAATTGAAATTTAGAAGAAGATGGATGAATGAACAAATATTGAATTAGAAGCAAAATCCTGAGATATAATCTGGAAAGGGAAAAGAGTTTTGAAGACAAATTTAAGATAAGCTCGATGATGCTTGATGAATTGATTACCTCTCAAAGACTAGAAATGGATAAGAGAGGGTTTGAAAAAGGCCAGAATTCTAAAGCAAAGCAATTCATTGGTAAGAAGACATAGTACAAAGATAGACAAGTCAAGGAGCGCAAAAGCAATTTTGAAAAAAACCCCTATCAAACGACATGATGCAAAAAGGTATTTATATTTGTATAGGATTGAATTTGCATGCCTAACAAAAATTCCCCTTTTACCCTTCCTCACTTTAGAAATCTAAATTTGAAGGCTAAATTCCACATAAGTGCACTGCCTTTGTTCCACTTGGTGCCTGTTTTGAGTGTCAGTAGAGGGATAACTATCAGGGATTCCTGTGCAACATTCTTACATCCTTGGTAAATTCCTATGGCTGGATCTTGCAAAGGTGTTACACTTCCCATTGGAAGTCAACTTGTAATGCTTTCTTTGGCCGACTGACCTAAATATGACCGTTTTCTTCACTCTTTCCTTCAAATTCACTATTCATTTATTCATTTCACCTCTAGTTGAAGGCTAGATGATCTCTCTTGCAAATTGAAAAGATCTAAGCATTCACTTCAAGCATTCAAGAAGCATTCTTGCACTCCATATCAGAAATTCCATCACTCCATCAACTCAGTAGAGCAAGTGTAGAACAACACCATTGCAACAGAGGCTTGAGTTCCTCTCAATTTCTCCCCCATTAGCATTGAGTGCTCTTGGTGGAGGTGGTAATATTTATACTCCTCTCCTCTATTATTTTGTTGATTAATCACATTACTATATTTTAGTGTTTTGATGTTCTTTGCTTATTTCCTTCTTTATCATTCTATTTCTCTATTGTTGCAAACTTGGTTGTTCGTGGAGGTGAAAACACCAAAACGGGGGTCTAACTAAGAAAAACCCCTATACAGCCCCCCAACAATTTTCCTCTTTATTGTGTGTAGGTGGACATTCTTTGTGGAGCTAGCTAGTGAACAAGATTTTGTGTGAGATCATTCTTGTCACCCTAGCATTAATCTATTTGTTTTATCATATTCGCTTATATGTTTCTTACTTCATAGTATTATTTTGTTCATCTAGAAACCATTAACTAGGTTGTTAGTTCATTTTCTAGTGGCTAAACCTTATCTTTCTGGTCCTCTATCCATACGAACACCAACACACCTGAGAGATTCCAGCACATTGTGCTGTCATCCCATAACCGTGCTTTTGTCCTATGACAAAGAGCAATATGAGACCCAGATTTGACCCTAAAAACTAACTCACTTAGTTCCCTCTCAAATCTTAGGTCTGTAAAGTGATCAAAGGGCCTTATAGTCCTTATCATTCTCATCCCGCATTTCCTAAAACTCCCTTAAACTGAGGTAAGTTAGGGCATCCTGCTATTCTCGGCCCTCTGTGACCAGGGGCCTTGACATGGTTGGTCCCCCTCTCTTACATTTTTGGTGAACCTGACATGAACCATTTTGGTTCCATTTTGTGATACTGAAAGTTCCTTTCCTTGTACCATAGGAGTGTTTTAGGTGTGAGTGTTGTGAGGCTTTTGCCTCACAACCCAACTTGCGACCCCTAGTAGGTGTAGTTGGAAGGTTCCAAAAGTATTGTGTAACGAAATCAAAATTGGGTCACTGCCTTATCCTATAACCTTTAGGAGGCTCTACAGAAGTGTTGTTTAGTGTGCATGATGGCCTCTTTCCTACATCAACCTAGTCCCTATGTGCAGCCTATGAATAGTGGTACCAGTATAACCTTCACATTACAGGACCTATCGATGGGATTTAACAAAGAACCATATCCTCTTTACATTCCTATGAGGATAAATGGAAACACCATAGTAGGTCTTCTCATTGATCTGACATCTCAAGTGAATATCATAAATGAGGAGATCATGTTAATCAACTTTTTGCATAAGGATGGATATGATGCACCTGTGAGTTCCATCCACACGTATGACAAACTTTCTATAACCCCTATAGGTAGTATTGTCCTATCGATTCTCATCGGACCTAAGTCCGTAAACCTTATGTTTGACATTATCTTGGGGTCTAAACTCCTCAGAGTGAAGCTAGGTATCCCTTGGCTAGTGGCTATGAATACAATTCCTTCAGTAGTGCATAAGTGTCTAAAATTCACTCATGATGGTTTCGTGCATGTGATCCATGACACTGGCTATAGACCACCAGTTGCTTGCAATAGTTACTCCTTGGATTACTTTTGGCCTACACCTGTTGGTCCTCTCCCACCCAAGAAGGACCTCTTATATTGCACATTTCAAAATTACAAGGGTGTTCTAGGCCGAAAGTGAGATACCTTCCTTCACCTTATGTTGTTTCACATAGGGCTTTCTTGAAAGCTGACAGTGATTCTGCCAAGGCACGTAGAAGGGAAGAAGAGAAGCGGTCTTGAGATACTCCTTCTTCCTCTTTCATTATTTAGCTTAATGCTTCTCCTCACTCTATTATGGTACCATCTACTTCTTCCTTGCATTCACGAGAGAATCCTAGGGTACCCGCTTGATGAAGGACCAAGCATCTCACATTCGAGCTTCCTTTCCTACCCATGAAGCCTAGGCCTATTTGGTATGGTAGGAATAAATCCCCCCATGGATAATCCTCTATGTTCCAACCTTTGTGGCCTCCTACTGCCCCTAATCCTAAAGCTGTGAACTGGAAGAGGCCTGCTACCGAGGCATTAGAGTCGATTCCCCCGTTGTTTCTGAACCTGACCCTCCTACTCCCATACAAGAGCCTATCCCTTGATTGGAAAAAGCTATGGAGGACACTCCCATGGATGAGTAGGAGACTTGATGGACTCAAGGGAACACTGAGAGGGGGGGTTAATCACTGTTCAACAAATATTAACTTTATCAATCCAAAACTTGAAACCATTTCAACATTGCATTAATAAAAAGATGTATGCATTCAAAGGAAACATTCATAACACCATGACACATATATTTTTGTGTGGAAACCCTATTAGGAGAAAAATGATAATGGAGGTTAATCCACACTTTGAGTACTCAAATATAATTGTTTACAAAAGAGAATGCAGTTGCATTTAGGCACATTGCCTAGAGCTCACTGCTCAAAAGAGAAGGCTCACTAGTGGCCTTACAAAATTCAGATTAAAACCATCTGAAGGGTGAACTAAGATGATAGCATCTATTTATGCCAGGTTACTATTTCGGTGAAGCTCGTAGATTAAATTTTGGATTTGTAGACTAATTCTGGTCTTCGCTCTGGTCTTCGCTCAACACCTAGACTAGTTCACACTATTATTCTGATGAATCTCACTCCACAAACATATTCGCATGTTTGCACACTTCTTCGCTTCTAATCAAATACCTTGCAAACTTCTTAATGATAGAACCGATCTCATATATATATCCGCTAACAAGGTTTTATTCATCCATTAGTGGTTTCATAAGGTATTAAGTTACTTTCATTTTATCGGCCAGATCCACCACTAAAGCTTTATGTGCATCCTCCAAATTCAGTTAAGACAAAGAGAGGACCCAAACAAACTTAATCGAGCACAAGAATTTTAATTAATTACATCTTATACATTCGTGATTACTATACTTGTCGTGTCAGCCTTCTAGCATAGATAATCAACAAGTTAGGGTACCAGATCTTCTAGATCACATATGAGTGAGTGCAATTCAAAAAAAATCATTCACCAAGGTATTAAAAACATCAACATACCTTCCTCAGAGATCCTCAACTCAAAACATTTGTCTGGTAATGTGTTTAGATCAACTTTTATGCCTGTAATCGAATTCCTTGTTCTTTGCTTTGTTCTGCCGGTAGGAACCAAGACTATATTGTAGACCAGATGTAAGACTTAGGATGCCATTTAGGTTGCTTAGGCTTCCATCAATAACAACACTTAGAAGCCATATGCCAACAATCTCCCCCTTTGGAATTGATGGAAACACTTAGTGAAAAATGACTAATTTTCTGAGTCATTATAGGTATACTGCCAAATTTTTTACTCCACTTTCCCCCCTCGAGATTTATAAGGCATTCTCTCCCCCTGTACTATATTTTTTCTCTCCCTTTATAGGAAATTTTTCACTGCATTCTCTCCCCCTTTGACATCAATGACAAAGCATGGATTCCATATGCTAAAAATACAAAAGGTGATATTGATAAGATAGTGACAAAATGTGTGTTCAAAATCCTCAAGGCTTCAAGACTTTATCACATATATGCCGACAAATCT
This sequence comes from Sequoiadendron giganteum, assembly GCA_007115665.2. Classification (NCBI taxonomy): domain Eukaryota; kingdom Viridiplantae; phylum Streptophyta; class Pinopsida; order Cupressales; family Cupressaceae; genus Sequoiadendron; species Sequoiadendron giganteum. The sequence goes on from CM021100.1 coordinate 657,488,460, forward strand.
CCTCCTTTGATCAAAACTTCAAAAACTTGAAAATAATTTACTGCTATCTTTAGAAGATTATCTTATGGATTTTCTTCACTTCAGGAAGGAATTTCTTCCAAGCATCTATTGTGATTCTAATGATACTGATCAAGCTATTGTTCTTGGAAGTCTTGTTAAAAATTTCAGTTAGAGATTCAATAATTGTAATTGCTTCTTCCAGTTTCTCACCATTCCTCAATATTTCCACCATTTACTCCAACCTGCATTCAGTTAGATATTTTACCTTCGAAAAAGTATCCACAAGAGTGTCCTTGGAGAGTTAAATTTTTGCGTGTGCTGATTGTAGCTCCCAGATTCTTTTCCTAGTGGTGCCATTTGGATCCTAAGATATGTCAAAGCTTTTACCAATTTCATTCAATTCTATTTCAATATAATCCAACTTCTCTTTGTAATTGTTGACTGCATGGGGCCAATGGATGCAATAGTTGTAGATGTTAGTGACTGATTTTATGCATTGCCTTAACTCATTCATTCTCTTCTTTAGTTTGGAAAGGGGTAGTCTAAATTTCTCCTTCAAGTGAGAGATAACTTCACCAACTTCCTTTTCTTGAGTTTCAAAATTCAATGTTTCTTTGCTACATTCAATCATTTCATCGGACATAATGTTCCGCAAGCTTTCCAATCTAATCTTGCATTTCTCAACATGAGCATTTAACACACTTAGAATCATGTCTTGATCATATGATGGTCTGGCAGACCATAACCTAGCTATTTTTTGCATTCCACCTTCTCCTTGAATAAGCTGTTGTAGCTTTTCTCTTGCTAGATCTTCTTCTTCCTCACTACCTTTTTCTAGTTCAGATTCATTTTTCAATGTATCCTCAGTTTCTTCATCAGATTCTTCATTTAGAATGTCCACGATTTCCTTTTCTCTTCCTTTTCCCTCAATTCTGGGAACTTTTCTTTCCAGAAGGCTGTATTCAACAATTTCCTTACCTCTTTTTTGTCCTTTGTCAATACCACCAGAAGAGGAACCAACTTCAATTGATCTTACCAAAAGGGAAATATTGACTGAACCACACTTTTCAAGCACATTCTTAAAGAAATTTTCAAATTCTAAATCCCAATTATCCAATCTCTTAGAATAAGATTATATTTGTTTGCATACCGGTTCATTTGATTTCCATACCACATTGTTGATTTTCAACAAGCAATTCATGAAATACATTACTAAACATGTAATCAGAGTACCAAACCTGAAAGGATAACCTATTTCCTTTGTCATTTGTACATTCTCCATGATTTTATCCTTTAACAACCCATATAGGTCAAAGTCCTGACCTTCAATTATCATCTTGTGAGAAATGTAGACTGCACCAGCTGATGTGGCTCCTTCTCGATTTTTGTAGCAGATCTTATATTTTATTCCATGAGCAATGTACTTTGTAACAAGATTCTTGATTGTTTCAATTATCAAGGCCCTCTGATCTCTGATTATTCCAATTAGGGTTTCAACCTCTTTGTTTTGGATATATTTCTTCCTTGGTATAGCTCTAACTTTGCAAAATCTAGTTAGATTCTCAACTACCTCTTTTGAAATGATGTAAGGCTTGTCCAAGGTTAAAACATCATCATGTAATCTTCTCAATATGAATTTCATGAATTCCACATTCTCAAAGTATGAAAACTCACTCCACATATCCAAATTCCCATGTTTAGCTTCGTTCAATTGCTTTAATTCATTAGACAGTAAAAAATTCCTCATAGACCTAATCTTTGCACTGTTATATTCATCTAGAGTGATCGACCCTTTGATTTTTTCCATTTTATTTTCGTATTTAGGGTTTTCCATTGTACACCAAATTGTATGAATATTTTGAGAATAATTTGAAATACCTAATAATTTTTGAGATTTGCCGATTAATCGATTTTACTGCTTTGTAATCTTCTCCTGAGTGCTTTCCTTATTTCCTTCTTTGATGCAAAGCGATAAATGATGGTTTTAACTTGTCTTTTATAGCTCACACACGTGCAATAAATACATTTTCCCTAAGTTTTCCAAAGACTTTGTTTTCCCAAACAGTGACAAAATCTTCTGCAAACCTATGAATTGTCTGAATTCTCTTTGCTAAGATTATCCAAAATTTTTGTACATCATAAATAAATTTTATCGACTGTTCTCTTTGTTCCGGTACCATCCATAGATAGGGGATGAATTTTTTTTTGAAAGACTCCCCCTAGGCTAGTGGCCTGAAATCAATTACCGAAAGAGTTACCATAAGCAGGTTCCGGTATGGACCCATTTCCAACATCAAAATCATTCTTCCTTACCCATGTCTTCTTCATCTGTAGTCTCTTTTTCTTTTCCTTTATCATTTTTCTCTATATTTCTGCCTTTGTCTACTGGACCTCTTCTCTCTACATTTTTGTTTCTGCAAAATCTTGCAATGTGACCATACTTAATGCAGTTGTAGCATACAATTATTTCTTGTCCTGATCAATCATTCCAATGAATTATTCTAGATCTGCATTTATTAGCAACATGCCCAAGTTTCCCACATGTGTAGCATTCAATATTTTTTCTATCAATGGAGTAACTTGACACATTTCTACATTCAATTGATTTATGACCAAAATTTTTGCAATTGAAACATTGATCGGAGAATGATGAAACTCTTGAATTCATATTACTTCTACATTCATTAACCATATGACCAAATTTATTACAAGAAAAACAATACCCATTAAAATTTTGTGCATTAGGTTTTCTTATTGGATACCTTGTGTTTGAAATTCTTTTGTTCTAATCTAGAACTTTCTCCCTTTTCATATCCAAGACCTCTCTTATAATTTCCACTCTTCTGTCCTTGAGTCAGCTCATCAAGCTTCACTATACCGATCTTGAACTTTTCTTTGTATTCATTTGCAATGACAAGATCATTCCTAAGAGTAGCAATCTGCTTACTAGGTTCTTCTTCATTATTTCTGGTTCTTTGTAACTCACTTTCCAACTGAGTGAATTCCCCTTTTATTCTACTGCATTCATCAAATTTCTCTTTCAAGGTCTAAGAAATATTTTCCTCATTTTTCTTCCTTTCTTCAATCTCTTTAGTCATCTTCATCATCATAGATTCCATCTCATGTTTGAGGGTTTTATTGTATTTAGCAAGCTTTTATTCTTCAGTTATTTCCTTCAAGGTTTGATTCAAGTGAGAATCATCCATATTTTTTGTTCTCCTTCTATTGTATCTGATCACAAAGATCCTTTCTTTTCTCCCTGGATTTAACAATCTGATCTTTCAATGAGTAGATGAATTTCTCAGCATCTCTAAGATTTTCTTTTAATTCTTGAACTTTTTCTTTAGAATGATCAAGGTCATTAAGTGCCACTAGAAGCTATTGCTGAAGACTACTAGATTCCATCACATTCCAAGATCTACCTCAAGCTACAAAACTTCTTTAGAGGAAGTGTGCTTTGATACCAATTGTTGGACTCAAGGGAACACTAAGAGGGGGGGTGAATCAGTGTTCAAAAAATCTTAACTTTATCAATTTGAAACTTGAAACCATTTCAACATTGCATTAATGAAAAAATGTATGCATTCAAAGGAAACATTCATAACACCATGACACAAATTTTTGTATGGAACCCTTGTTAGGGGAAAAACCACAATGGAGGTTAATCCACAATTTGAGTACTCAAATATAATAGTTTACAAAAGAGAATGCTCTTGCATTTAGACACACTGCCTAGAGCTCACATCTCAAAAGAGAAGGCTCACTGCCTTACAAAATTTAGATTAAAAATATTTGAAGGGTGAAGTGAGATGATAGCATCTATTTATGCTAGGTTATAGTTCTGTTGAAGCTCATATATTAAATTATGGATCTACAAATTAATTATGGTCTTTTCTCTGCTTTGCTTTGCTCTTCACTCAACATCTAGACTAGTTCACACTATTATTCTAATGAATCTCGCTCCACACACATATTCACATGTTTTCACACTTCTTTGATTCTAATCACATACCTTGCACACTTCTTAATCATAGAACCAATCTCATATATATATTCACTAACAAGGATTTATTCATCCATGAGTCAGCTTTATAAAGTATTAAGTTACTTTCATCTTGTCGACTAGATCCACCACTAAATCTTTATGCTCATCCTCCAAAGTCAGTTAAGACAAAGAGAGGACCCAAAAAAATTAATCGAGCATGGAGAATTTTAATTAATTATATCTTATACATCCATGATTACTATACTTGTCAGGTCGACCTTCTAGTACAAATAATCAACAAGTTAGTGCACTGGATCTTCTAGATCACATACTAGTGAGTGCACATCAAAAAAATCCTTCACCAAGGTATTAAAAACATCAACATACCTTCCTCAGAGATCCTCAACTCAAAATATCTGTCCGGTAAGGTGTTTAGATCAAATTTTATGCTTGTAATTGGATGCCGTATTCTTTGCTCTGTTCTACCGGTAGGAACCAAGACTATATTGAAGACCGAATGCAAGACTTAGGATGCCATTTAGGTTGCTTAGGTTGGAATCAATGACAACACTTACAAGTCATATGCCAACAAGATTTCCATCCCTTCACAACCTCTGACCTCTAGTTCAAAGAGTCATAAAAACCACCTTGCACACGAGCAGAAGCATTGGTGAAAGGCTCTCTTGGTTGAGTAGGCCACCTCACAAAGGAAGGAAGAGGAGATGAATGCCTCTATATTAGGGCCTTTTTTCATGTCCTCCTCTCCCCTCCCCTTTGTTTCCATTCAAACCAACCCTGTATCACTTCCACCTTCTACCACGAATGAAAATGTGCCTAACCTTAAAAAGGTGCAGGTGTTCATCGCTCCTTCAATGGAGCCACCTTTTCTAACATCCTTTCTAGATGTCTCGAATTTCCCGAAGCCCATAGATATGACTAACACCTCAGTCATATCTACTATGGTTCTTTCTTCCTCCTCTTCTTTTCTTTCCTTGTCTGTGGGGAGCTCACCTCTTCCTTCTCCGAAGAAGCTAGAGAGTGGTCCTTCCAGCAATGGAGGATGTAAGAGGATCCCACCTTCTCCGAAAGGTGGTCCCATGTTGACTTGTTCCATCCTAGTAACGGAGCCAATCCTAGCCTCCCTTGAGTTCCTCACTACTCTTGAATCTCTTGGTGAGCTTAGTGGTGAACCTCAAACATGATCTCCTTCATCTGTCGAGGTGAAACATGGCACTCCCATTAAGTGTATGTTTAACTCGGTGGATGAAGTTTCAACCTTGTCAGCAATCTTCATGAAGTTGTTGACCTTAGACGCACAAGAGTTGAGTGACAGAGACCTTGGACCTCTGTCTTCCTTAGCCCTTATTGTAGGAGGGTCAAAACCTCATCCCCTTAACATTCCACCACTATAGAATAATCCTCCTTCCCCCTACAATGATCTAGAGTGGAAAGATGATGACCTCTTGGTTGATCAATATTAGGGGGAGACCTCTTCTTTATCTTTAGATTAGATGTGTGTGTGTTGTGATGTGTTTCCCCTATGATCATGCTATATATTCTTGGATGACCCTCGTCACCCCTATTGGTGCTTGGATATAGGTGTGGTGTTTGTGTTGTAAACCTTCTTCTATTCATATCATCATTCTTCCATGTTTATGATTGAATTTCAACAAATTGGGGATGATGCAAAGTATTGGGAGCATTTAGGCTTCCCTTCCATGTTGACCCAATTTTTAATTTTTGCTTTGTCTTCTCATGAATTCCTCACATGGCCTGATATAGTAGGGGGTTGATGACAATTTATTTATATACTATTATTATACCTATATATATATGATCAGTGCCGACCTTGAAATATCAGGCTACCCTTGTGGCCTTTGTTTGTGTTCTTCTTAATTTTTCTTTACCTTCTCTCTTCTATACTTGAGTTGTTCCTCTCATGGGTGACAATGCCACCTTTACATTGCTCTGATCTTTAGAAAACACAATCATTTCCAAAAAGCATTTTCTTGAAGAATTTTCACACACTTCTTTGTTAGAATTGCATTCTCAACTTGAAGCCTAATGAAACATGTTTCCTTCATCACGGGTTTGTAAAGAAAGGACTTGGAAACCTTCCTTCGAAGCGGGAATAGCTTTGATCTTCCCCTCATGTGGGGGCATATTCTTCCTTTCTAATTCATTGATGAAGTGAACATATTTAGAAAGGATTCCTTGATGATGAATTGATTCGAGAAAGAAGACACCAAATTTCAAACAACATGTCCCTTGAGTGGACCCTTTCTTTTCATGTCAGGTTCCCGAGGGACCCCTTCGAAAGTTTTTTCTATGGCGTCTAGCTCAAGGGAAACTCGACTAGACCTATTTCCTATATTTGCATCTAGCTCGAGGGAAACCCAACTAGACCTACTTTACATCTTTGTGTCTATCTCGGGGGCAACCCAACTAGACTTACTTTACATCTTTGTGTCTAGCTCGGGGGCAGCCCAACTAGACCTACTTTACATCTTTGTGTCTAGCTTGGGGGCAACCTAACAAGACCTTGATTTCAAATGGTGTGTCCCTTGATTAGACCCCTCTTCCTTTTGAAGGGTTCCTGAGGGACCCCTTTGAAATTATTCAAACTTATCGATGGTCTACGTGACTGTTCACTTAATTTCTTGTGTGGTTGCTTCCTGATATGTTCTATCTATGGGTAAACATGCCACTTCATGGGTGCGCCCGTGAAGCTACTTTTTGACTTTGTAGAGTCTACTTTTCTTAGTTTCCTTCATGTGAGAGTTCTTGGAGGATACCTTCCTTGCAGGTCCATGGGATTGTAAGGTACTTTCTTTCTTCAAATTCATAGTTTTGAGGAGCTATGAAATCCTTTTCTTTTCCTACACTCTCAATTTTTCCAGATCAGGGTCTGCTTCCTTGATGGTTTAGGTATATGTTTCTAACCCTACTAACTCTTCAATTTACTTTTCCAAAGCACTAATCAGTATTCATGCTCGCTAAAGTGGGGGAAATGTATAGGAGAGAATTTGTACCCCTAAATTTTTTTTCCATTTTACCCTTCTTCACTTTAGAAAACCAAATCTGAAGGCTAAATTCTATATAAGCTCGTTGCCTTCATTCCACTTGGTTCCTATGAGCGTCGGTAGAGGGATAACTATTGGGGATGCCCACATAGTGTGTAGAAATCCACGTGGAACACTTACATCCCTAGAAAATTCCTACAGCTGGAGCTTGTAGAGGCATTACACTTCCCATAGGAAGTTGACTTGTAATGCCCTCTTCGGTCGACCGACCCAAATATGGTTGTTTTCTTCACTCTTTCCTTCAAATTCACTATTCATTCATTCATTTCACCTCTAGTTGAAGGCTAGATGATCTCTCTTGGAAATTGAAAAGCTCTAAGTGTTCACTTTAAGCATTCAAGCAACATTCTTGCACTCCATAGCAGAAATTCCATCTCCATCAACTCAACAGAGAAAGTGTAGAACACCATTGCAACAGAGGCTTGAGTTCCTCTCATTTTCTCCCCCATTAGCCTTGAGTGCTCTTGGTGGAGGTGGTAATATTTCTACTCCTCTCCTCTATTATTTGGTTGAGTAAGCACATTACTATTTTGTAGTGTTTTGATGTTCGTTGCTTATTTCCTTCTTTATCGTTCTATTTCTCTATCGTTACAAACTTGGTTCTCCATGGAGCTGGAAACACAAAAATGAGGGTCTGACTGAGGAAAATCCATATACAAATCCCCAAGAATTTTCCTCTTTATTATGTGTTGGTGGACATGCTTTGTGGAGCTAGCTGGCGAACAAGCTTTTGTGTGATATCATTCTTGTCACCCTAGCGTTAATCTATTTGTTTTATAATATTCACTTATATGTTTCTTACTTCATATTATTATTTTGTTCATCTAGAAACCATTGACTAGGTTGTTAGTTCATTTAATAGTGGCTAGACCTTGTCTTTCTGGTCCTATGGTTGTACAGACACCAGCACACCTAAGAGACACCAACGTGCTACACTATCATCCCATAATCACACTTCTATCCTATGATAGAGAGCTATCTAAGACACAACTTTGAATTTGAAAACCAACTCACCTAGTCCCCTTTAAAATGTCGATTCTATAGAGTGATTGAAGGGCCTTATAGTCCTCATCATTCTCATCCCACATTTCCTAACACTCCCTTAAATTAAGGTAAGTTAGGATAGCCTGCTTCTCTCAGGCCTCCATGACCAAGGGCCTTGATGTGGTTGGTCCACTCTCTTACAATAATTCAATGGTGTTTGTTATTCCTACAATAAATTTGGTCATAAGGAAAATAAATGAAAAATTAATGTGAATAATTCTAAGGGTAAGAAGAATTGATAGAAAGACAGTCTTTTGATAAAAGGGAAAATGGAAAGAAGAATGTTACTTGATGTAAGTGCAAACAATTGGAACATCCTGATAGTAATAGCGGAAGAAAGAATAACATCTATCTGGCGAAGAATAATGATCAAAACTTTGATCCGGGAAAGGCAAGAAAATAAATGGAAAGGATTTGGAGAAAGGAATCATCAATCTTATCTATGTTGACCTCTAGTATAGATACTCTCGTCAATCTCTAAATAAACGCAGTGGCTAAGGGGGAGCAATCATAAAAAAATATAATAAATCTCCTCATCAGTACTTGTGTCATATCACGATAGAAGTATATTTAATGCGGTAACAAGGTTAAGGTATTTTATCAGTTTCACATGTGAAGAATGAGGTCTAAAAAATTTGAATGAATGGAGGCATACATAGTTTTTGAAGCAATCTACCTACAAGTTGAAACATTTATTGCAAAATCATTCAGAATGAAAGGAAAAAGTTCAAACAAAATTAAAGGCCTATGTATTTTCGAAGAAGCATGCAAAGGAAGTTTAGAAGGGAATTCAAAATTTCAAAATTTGAAGAATGTAACTAATGAATTTGAAGTGAGCTTCAGAAACAGGATATCTATACATCTCTTCTTGACATTTTTCAGAGGTATTCCTTTTTGCACAATCTTTCACTTTTATTGATGGATAATTCAAAGATTGTGAATTATGCAGATAAAGCTAGGTTGAAGAGATATATGAGGAATGCGTTATAATATTCTGTTGGTGCATTATATTGCAACACTCTGAGAGTGTTTCCTATAGAATATATCTATGCATTTGTTTATGGTAAGATTGAAGAAATGTCATAAATTCAGTTCAATGTGCTTTGGGAAAATGAATTGAAAGAGAATCATGATGCCTACAAAGTATTAGTTGAGAAGAAGTTGAATGTTTGGAGGAAATTTCCTTTGTTTGAATTTAAGAAGAAGTATATTCAAATGGTATTGAACAAAATTCACGATGAATCTTTGTGGATTGACGAAGCACATCTGGTCACTAGAGAAGCAATTAGAGATGTAATTAGTCTATGTTCCTCTGGACCAGTTCATAAACTAAAGACTATGAATGTGAAATAAATAATTGAGGTTACAAGTGTGAGTTACAAAGGAAAAGAGATTGGTTTGAGATTGATTATTGATCCAGTAATAGGGTATGTTGCTATGGTCATTGGTCATAAAAAATGTATCCCTAACAATGACTCTATATTTTCTATTGTTGTGGTGAATATTGTTGTTGATATGGTAATAAGAGGTATGGAATATGGCTTGTGTGAACTACTTCACATACATATTTTGAATAATTTAAAGTAGATCAGGAAGAGCAAAAAAATTCCTTTTTGGTATGGAAATTTGGTTGTTTGTCTACTCTTTTAATTTTTGAAAGAGTTACTAGTAATATGAAGGTTAGAATGGTCAGATTCAAAGCCTATTGCTTATCAAATCAAGAATTTCATGGTAAATCTTGGTAGTTTGGATGCACAATAATTTTCCCTTGCTGCAGTTGAATCAAGGTTAGTTTGGATATTTCAATTGAATTATGAAGTGTCAGAGGCTAAAATTGATATATATGCTAAAAATTCACTTGGAAATCCCTAAGAATCTCAATGAAGAAATTACCTCTATTAGCGTGACCAGAACGAGAAAGAAGAGGAAGAGTGTAGTGAAGCTAGAAGGTGTAGAAGAAAATAAGATTGAATACGAGCATGAAATAATGAATATTCAGACAACTTTGGAAGATTTTCAAAAGGTTATTCTCGATGCTAATTTTGATTCATCTATTTTTGCTGTGGAGAATCTCCATGGCATGATTAATTCTTTAAAATTCTACATCTCCAGACTTGAAATGTCTACTAGAATTAGGTCTGATGAAGAAAATTTGAATGATATCAAAGGAAAATGTGAAAATGCACATGATCGAGTAATGAAGGAATTGGAGAGTGTACAAGGTTGTGAAAAAAGGCACATGAACTACTTTCCTTTTGTCTAGATTGGTCTGCCAATAAATTGAATATGAGAAATGAGATAAGGATGAGTGAGTCTCGACTGAGCACTTAGGAAGATACATACAGATTGGCAGAAGATAGAGATAATCAGAGATGGTCCTACATTGTGCAACTTTAGGACAAATTATTCTCTCTACAGGATTGAAGGACAAATGTTATCAAGAAGTTTGTAGCACTCAGAGACATGATTAAATTCAGACATACTTTTGTCTCTTGTGCTCTTGGTTGTATTGGTGAATAATCAGAGATCAATCTTAATCCCAATACTTTAACATATGGCTTAGAGTCTCTAACTAAACTTGATCTATTTTATAAGACACTAATTAGTGCAAGAGGATCATGGGAAGAAGGTAAAGCATCCTGGAGAGTCTCAGAGGTTCTTCTTTATGTTAAATTAGTGTTCATATGTTTTTGATTACTTTTTTATGCATATATACAATTATACCATAATCATTCCTTTGTCATTGATGTCAAAGGGGAGAGATAAAGAGATGGAGGGATAAAGAGTCAAAGGAAAAAAAATTTGTGAAGAACAATTTTGATAGGGGGAGTAGTTAGAATATTCAGTGTAGTATACTTGAAAAGTTTTTGTCACACATGTTTCCATCAATTCCAAATGGGGAGATTGTTGGAAGCTTCACAACATGAGCATGAAGTATGGTTGATTGTACTGGTTGTTCCTATGTTATCATTGATGTCAACATGGTAATAACTACATGGTGATAACTATATGGGAAGTTTTCTTGGTTTACCAGAAGTTATTCTCTATCGGTAATACTCCTTTGTGATGGATCAATATGCTGGTATTTGATTTAGGAACTCATTGCAAGATCTGATATGACTCTGATATCTTAACCATGTTTTATTGACTCATTCAAAAAACTATATCCTAGATCTTGAGACGTCTTTTGCTATGAACAAAAAATTATCTTTGATGGAGTTTAACTTTTTATCCTACTATTATTTTGTGTGAGGTATACTGTGTGAGAGATTCCACATTCTACTAAGGTGAACATTCTTATACTATAGTTTTGTTGATAGTCTCTTGTAGTATGATGGGAAATTAATGTGTTCTTAGATCCAAAAGGTGTTTTCTTTGAGGATTATTTGTTGGTTTGGAGAATTATGGTTTATTCTTGGCCAACTCAGTGAATGCAATATATTATGAAGAGTAACAACCAACTTGGCATAACACACTACATGGATAAAATGTTTAAATATTATATGGTGTCGACGAAGAAAGTTTTTGATTATTTTGTGTTCATCCAATTAGGCCAACCTAATTGATGAATAAGAAACACTTGTATATATAGGATAGAAGCAAGGAAAAATAGAGTGAAGAGAGATATCCGGATGCATGGGTATGAACAAGAAAATGAGAAGGAGAAGTGAATGTGAAGATCAGAGCCTAAATGCTTTATCAGTAATACAAATTTGTTGAGTGATGTAGTACTTTATATTTTGAGCTTCAGTGGAACTGAACCCTGCACATTGAAGGTGTATTCCATCAGTTCATTATTCTAGTAGTGAGCCTTCTTTTTTACTTAGGTTGTGAGTCTTTTGAGGATAGTAAGTTGTGTCAGTGATCCTAGTAATATTTTGTATCCTGATATAATATATTGTGAGTTAACCCTCACCATGGTTTTTCCCATTCTAGATTTTCCACGTAAAAATCCTAGTGTTCATGTGTGTGATTTATTTATCTTGTTTCTATGTTCTCTCTTACTGATTCAATCAAAATTATGATAATGGTTTGTCTTATTTTTGTGTTCTCTCTTATTGATTCAGTCAAAATTGTGATAATGGTTAGGTGGATTTTGTGATCAATTTTTGGAATACTGATTCACCCCCCTCTTATTATTCTAGATGTTCAACACAATCAACATGGAAATGATTATCCCAAACAAGATAACTCAAATAAATAATTGATATCAAGAAAATAAGTGTTATATAAACATAAGACCATAGTAAGCTACAATCAATATAAAATATTTGAACCCACATTTATAAGAGACCCTCATTCATATTCTCTCCACATTGGTCAAATTCAACTTCTTACACTTATGCTTATTTGGATGTGATAGTATTATCTAGAATCTACTCTAAATGAATTAAACGAAAACCTACCCCCACTTTAACTCAATGAGGAATAATAGGTTTACACCATTCAATAGATACAAGAGAATGATTGATAACAAACCATTTTATTAGTGCATCTTGACTTGTTCTTAAAAAAACTCACCAAGAGCTTGATTCTATATGAGTCATAATTATGAACACTCGCAATATAACTATCACAAACATGCCTTTATAGAGATTTGAAAGAGAAAAGACCCACACTATTTCCACCACAACTAGCATATTTAGAATAATTTTCCTTCAAGAAGAAGGTAGTCTTTTAGACATTCCCTAACTCCATTTGATTTTTCCATGTGAATGAGAGTGATTTGGCTATATGTAAAGCAACACAATGGAAACTCATCTACCTATCCAGTTTTGACTCATACATAGTAACGGTGTGTTAGATTTATAGATCACATATTTTGATGAACCAAATGCAAAGAAAAAACCCTTTTGGTATAAGTTCTCTAACATTTTTCCTCATTCCATCCCATCTTCTTCCTATTTTTCCATCATCACTCATTTATTTTGTGGCACCTAAGTTACCCTTGAATATATTATGTTAGACAAGATATCAAAGGCTAATCCACTCAAATAAGTATCTCAAAAAAAAAATTGACTATTACATCCCTTACATTCTATTGTTGTCTATTTCAAAGAGGTATAAATATCAAGACACCAATTTTTTATAGTGGACACTAAGAACATGAAAAAATACAAAATAAAACCAAGATTATATCATTTTGATAATTCCTATTATGACCAACATCAAGGAACAATCATATAGTCTCAACCTAATTCCTCAATAGTGCAATGAGTCTTGGCTCATTCTAAAATCCATAAGAAGGGTCTTAGTCTTGTAAACTATACGAATTTAGTGATCTTGATTGAAAAAAATGGATTTCCTCAAAAAATGACCTAGTAGATGCTCGAGAGGCTAAATAGGTTGAGGAAACAATTTATCAAAATAACCAAGCCTCCTTATAAAATGTTCAAGTTGAAGACCAACTTGAAAATGCAACAAATGAGGTAATTTTTCCTCTTCCCAATAAGTTTTCATCACAAATCACAACATTAATCTTAATGTGGCGAACAAACCCTAAAGCTCTTATTGCCATCCTAGTTTAAAAAATTAGGATTCTTGAAGTTAGGGGTGTTTAATAGTTGGTCTAGAACCAAATAAAAAATAATGTGAGGCTAATTTATCTAAGATGATGACCCCATGCTAACCAGTTTATCACCAATTGTGATCATCTATACTAATTTTTTATTTTTGTAATGCAAGAAATGATGCCTTTGGTCCTCCTCTACCTTTTCCTTACAATCCAATAAATTTATACCAACTTAGTGGGATATCCATAACCTAAGCTCATAGCTACACAACTCCACTAGGATTTTAGCCAATAAACACAACTTAATAAAGCTACTTAATGTTTTCTAGATCTCAACAATCAAACTATACCTTTCACATGCAACTTGTTCATCAAACTCATTCTATTAGACCTACCTCGAGTACTTGAGAAGACTCAACCACACTATCCAAAATGTGATGCTGCCATGATCTCTCCTTGAACTCCCTAAGTTCAATGGAGAAATATATTTAAACTAACACATTAAACCCTATACTTCCATTTTTCTAGAAATCCTCACTTGGGATAGAGTGATTGCTAGAATATTTACAAAAGACATATAAGGGATCATGGTAGATTAGTATTAGTGACCACCAAAAGCATTGATTCCCTCCTTTATTCAGCTCATTAATGGGTTTTCATTGTATTTGACATTATAAAATTGGTCAAGAACAAAAATTGGAATTTATTAAATGTTTAGCCAAATGCTAATGAATTAATGGCCTATTTTTATAGCATGATGGAGACAAGTTCTATAGTCATCAATACATGTCTGAAAGATGGGCCATAGGAACATCCTTGATCTCTTATATGTCATAAACAAAGAAACATAGGTGTAGTGTATGGAATTCAACTTAACAAAATAAAGGCTATTTTCCTTTGTCAAATGATTTCATAAAACACTACACTAGGATCAACTAGATCGTATGCAAAATAATATAATCTACTACTATTCTAACAAAGAGAATGAATTATTCTAGGTAATCCTAATGTATTTTATCCTTGAGAAATATAAATTTCCTAATAAGTTAAAACATAAAAGAAACTAGAAATTATTGATTTATAAAATATAGATTTAATAAGTTAAATATGAAATTGTAAATGAAAGAAAAAAATGAATTTGAGAACAAAATATAGAAGTCTCTCTAGAGTAAGCTGGCACATAAAAAAAACCTTGTGTGTAGTGCTATGGTCTATTTAATAGAATAACCAAAATTAAAATTTCTTCTCAAAAAATATGCCCAATTTGCACAAAAATAAAATAAACACAACAAGATAGTGAAGACAAACAATCTATTGATATGGGAGAGTGGTGAATCAGTAGATCTAATCAATTTAAAATTTTAATAACTCAACCACAATTATCAAAATATATGATTCTTCACTACTCACCCCAACATAAGTAACTGAAAATGACACATGAATATTTAGTACTACTAAGAAACATCAAGAGAACACATACACATAAGAGAACACTAGATATACATGGAAACCCAAGATGGGAAAAACCATAGTGAGAATAGTTGCTTGGATCTACTGTACAAATTCAACCTCACAAAGCAGAAATATACAAGTGAATTTTACAATACGAAGTAGGCACCAACCTATCAGAGAAACCAATCCACTATTATGTTTGTAGGCACCAACCTATCAGATACACTGATCCCCAATTTAAATAGAACAATAGGTAGAACACTAGTTATATAGAAATAAATAGATAATTCTTGTGGATCTTCTATGTATCTCATATACGTGCTAGAGTTATAGCTGACACTCTTCCTCATTTCATATGATCTTTTGATATTGGCACACATGTTGAAATGTAACTCTCCCTTTTATATTCACCACCTTTCTTCAATTTACACCTATGGCCAAATTTTCTTTAAACTAATGTAATTCTACTTGACATCCTTTGCACAATGCATATGTACATCTTGAGAAATATATACATGATATTAGATTAACACTCTTCTATGTTGGCTAGGGATCCACAAATAGCCAAGATGACATAAGGTGGACCTAAATTCAAATTACATGAAATGTGTAACATGTTGGTCCAAAATCAAAATTTTCTATTTCCAAAAGAACATGATGCCATGTGCTACCATAGGGACCTTATCAGGTCCTATCTTGACACTACATGCAGGATTTGAATTCTACACATCACTAGCTATTACTGCTTATTCCTTGAACACCAACTATTATAAAGAGACTTCTGACACTTCAAACTTTCTACATGTTGATCATATCCTTTGAAAGCTCTAGAATATGAAAGAACAAGTGTAGGAATACTGTCCTCTAAAAATACAAAGTCTACAATGTCTCTAGAAGGGGGACTTGAGAAACACTGAACTTGATAAATACTGAACTGAAACATTCTGGTATAGTATTCTAGACCACTACTATCATAGTGAATAGATAAATGCATGATACTACCAATATACAAAAATAACACCAACTTGCAAAGAGAAAATACTCAATAAAACTAATAATGAATGTTTCTTGATTTAGTGATATGATTGATTAAACAGTGAAATGATAGTAGAATTACCAACACTGAACTTCTGACATACAACATACTAGTAACTCAAAGTGATAAGTCAAGGGGAATAAAATGATAGTTCAAGTACTCCTTGACACAAATACAACCTTTGAAATCAATCCTCTTCATCAATGACAAACTTTACTCAACAAATAAATCACTAGGTGAGAAAAAAATAAAATTAACAAGACTTATTCTATTTAATCAAATAAAAATTATAAAATAATAGGGATAGGAGGGTATTTCCAGCCTATTATAAGGTTAAATATCTTCTTTATAAAAATCTGATATTTGTAAGAGGAAAACTTGGTTGGGGTTGTTTGGGTGCTTTCCAAGAATGGTCAAGCCCTTATGTTGGTCTTTTGACCTTTACAAACAACTAATGATAACTAGAGTAGGAAAGTAATATGCAATCCTATCCTAAGTGTCTAGAAATTGAAAGAGAAGTGAAAATGTAAATAATATAAAATATAATGAAAGAGATTTATAGGGATGCGCACCCAAGTTTCCAAGAGAACTAAAAAGAATGTTGCAATAATAATTAAAAAATAGAATACAATAGTAAAGAAACAAGAACAATGTTACCTCTTAAATCTTGATGGAGCCAAAGATTGAGACAAGAGTGTTAAATTCCATAATTACTTCAAGAAGCTAGCTATATAAGTGTTATTATGCTCACAAGGAGGAATCAATGCCAATAAATTTGTATAAAATTGTAGATATATTGCGGGCGTAAGATAAAATGAATGAGAGAGTGTGTGAAAAAATAGATTAAAAAATGAGGGATGGAGAAGGAGTTGGTAAAAATCTGAGAGGAAATATTTCAACACCATTATCTAAGGTGAATAGAGGATAGAAATGGAGCTATGCTAGGCTGAATCACATGTTTTAGTGCTCATAGGTTTGGGTGATACCACAATAGTGGTTTACAATTTTTGGCCAAACTGGACGTTGAACTTATTTTTTAAAATTAAATCTTCACTTTCGGGAACCTATAGCTACTAAACCATGAGGAATTTGAAGATGATGCAAACTAGTGATTTGTGAAATTTTCTCTGTAGATTCTAAATATATATTTTTTATTTTTTTGAATCAAATTGCATTTCTTTTTCTATCTCTTTTGAAAACTAGTTTTTATCAATAAACATCATTTTTAAAGAATGATGATCATAGTAAAAAACATAACCTTTTTTCTATGAAGGATAAAATTTTAATTTTTCTTTTAATTTAGTTTTGTAACTAGGATATCTAGCAAGTTCATTTGGTTTCATAGTGTTTTATTGAATATTTTTTCTTAATCAAGTTTTGAAGTCAAACCAATTACAATTCAGACATAGGCGGACTGTTAACAACATAATTTTTTTTTGTACGTATCAAAATTCAATTTTATTTATTGGATCAAGGACATCAATACCTATCCTGAACATATTTTTTAGATTTTTTTGATAATCTACTTTTTTTCCACATGTGCAGAACAAAGAGCTTGATTTTTGGTGAAAGACCTATTTTTAATTAAGCTAAAAAAATACATAATAAAACCAAAATATATAAAAATTATATTCGATGGATAGCTTGTTCTGAGGACTACCATCATCTAGTTGGGTTTGTGAAGTTTCGTCCATTTTCATCCTCAACCCAAGCTTCAAAAGGCAAAATTTTGTAGAAATTTGGTAGAAGAGGGGAGAAGGGAAAAAAAGGGGGGTTCTAGTGAATCCCCCTTTAAATGCAATTAAAAAATAAAACCCATTGGGGGGTTTGCTAGAAGGGGGTGTTTTCAAGTGAAATCCCCCTTCTAGAGAAACCTTTAGGGGGTTCTAGAAAATCCCCCCTTCTAGCAAACCCCCTAAAGTGTTTTCCATTCAAAAATGCATTTTTCCTTCCTCAACAAAATTGTAAAGTAGTTTTGTGGGTTTACCCATTTGTATCTTGTTTGAATTAGTTTTCCTTATTTAATCTATTGTTGTGATCTTTTGATTGTGGATGTTTCATGATTATTACTTACTTTTTAGTTTCACATTCATATTTTTAGATCATACATTCTAGCACACTTGGTGCGATACCCCATCCCTTTTCTAACATTTTCATGAGGTTTTTTGTGAGTTTCATGCATTTTTATAGTTTCAGGTTAGATTGGTACATTTGCTACAAAGTGGCACAATTTCTTCTTAGATGTGCACATTTGCTTCACATTTGTGTGCAATTTCTTATCAGATGGGCACAATTGCTTTGGCTTGTTACATCCATTAGGTACTGATAAATTGATGATTATTTCCCTTCATAGAGTGATTTGCATTCATTTTTTATGGTGTTTTTGCAAGATCTTAACCCTAGAATATCAAATTTATCTCTATTTTTGCAATTTTTTCTGTTTCTGAGAAGATTGCCACAATTGGAGAGGGATTGGTGTATTTTATTTTTAGATCTACACATTTTATTTACAAATATGCACAATTTAAGATTAGATGTTTGCAATTGAATCTTAGATGGGCACAATTGAAGATTAGATGGGTATAGTTGCTTGTGCTTGATATTTTATGCTTTTCAGACTTCTTTGTGTTGGATGCCTAATTAATAACCATATTTATGTAATTTTCTAACACTGAAACGAATAATTTTACCCTCAAAATTGCATTTTTGGCTTCGCCTTTTATGTTTTTGGGTCTCTATACGAAGTTTCCATTTGTTGCTCTTTCAGGTGAAGCTGCTACTCTATTGGGCACAATTGAAGCTTTGGTGGGTGAAACTATATAGAGGCTAGGCACATCTGAGGCTATGTTGGGCACATCTATTGTTTAGAAGTCCACATTTGACATAAGGTATAAATATACTTCTTATAATTTTCCAATCAGATTCATATAATTTTTCATTATATTTTAGGGTTACTAATCACTTGGTTGAGTAGCTTGTGGCATTCATTGGGACAAATAATAAAACCCTAAACTACTAGCATTATCTGTTGTAGGAATTTTATGTTTTATTTTTCATAAATTAGGAACAATTCCATTTCTTAAGGTTAATGAACTCTATTTGTTATGCTTGGTAAGTCCCTAAGTATGTATGCTCTCTCCCCATGCCTAGTGTGACCTTGGAGATTAGAAACACTTTTTTTTGTTTATTTGAGGATTAGATTATCTGCATATGCTCTTCCCTCACGACTCCAAAGAATGATCTTAGGAATCAAAAGCAACATATTTTCTATTTGTTTATAGTAGGGGGCCTTCTTGGGGATTTCATCACCCCAAGGATGACCAAAACCATATTTTTGATTGTGGTATATAAAGGGGGGATAATGAAATTTGTACCCCGAAGTGTGGCTAGCATTGTTCAAGCCAAGCTGTATGACCCTCGATCTATCGAGACGCATTTGGTGAGAGTAGAGGAGACCCCTCCAATATTGAGAATTACAAATGGGCTCATTTTTCACCAATTAAAATATGAACCTTGTGATTAGAAGCCTTTAAGACATTCATCTGATGGCTTAGTGTGGTGTAGAGTACAATATTAAGCTTGAAGTTACTCACCATGTACTCTTCTCTTGTTGAGATAACATTTATTCCTTGGTAAGGAATTTTATTTCCAAGGTAAGGAGTTTTAAGGTGGTACATGACCTTAGCATACCCTATTCATCCATTCAGTTGAAGGTATTATGCTTTAGTTGGTGGTATTTCATTAAGTCAACATACCTACTTGAATAGCTAGGTTTTTATTGTGATTGGAATGTATTTTATGTAATAATACTAGTGAAAATATTTAGCCTATCACCTTAAAAAAGTGTCAAGGGTGATCCCACAATAGTGGTTTACAATTATATTCATGAATACAAATTTCAAAAATGCTCCCCAATTTTTTTTTCGGTTTTTAGGGGTTCGCTCGAATATCCCCCTTTGAGTGAACCACTTTTTGATGTTAGGTTTTCTCAAACCCCTTTTGGTGGGTTTTTTTTAATGAAATCAAAGAAAAATGGAAATAAAAAGGTGGGTTTGAGTGAACCCCCCTTCACTCGAAGTGGTCCAGGGGGTTTGCTCGAACCCCCCTTTTTTGTCCTTCTCCCCCTCTAGCAATTTTTTGCAAAATTTTGGATTTCGGAGCTTGGGTTGAAGATGAAAATGGAATCAAATTCATAGACCCAATTGGAGAATTATAGTCCTCAAAATGAGCTATCCATCAAGTATAATTTTAATATCTTTTGGTTTTATTTTTATTTTTTTAGTTTAATTAAACATAGGTTTTCATCGAAAATCAAGCTCTTTGTTCTGCACATGTGGAAAAATAGTATATTATAAAAAATTTATGAAAAATATATGTTCCCTTGATATAATTGATGTCTTTGATCTAACAAAAAATTCAATTTCGATACATACAATTTTTTTTTGTGTTAGCAAGTAAACTTATGTCTAAATTGTAATTGGATTGACTTTAAAACTTAAATAAGAAAAAAATATTTAATAAAACACTATGAAACCAAATACATGCCCTAGATATCGTAGTTACAAATCTAAATTAAAAAAAAAAAAATTATCCTTCATAGACAAAAAAATTATGTGTTATAAAGTACACATCACTCTTTAAAAATGGTGTTTACTATTAAAAACTAGTTTTTGAAGGAGATGGAAAAAGAAACACAATTTGATTCCAATTTTTTATAATATATATATATATATATATATATATATATAGAAAAAGTGTCACAAATCACTAGTTTGCATCATCTTCAAATTCCTCATGGTTTAGCAGCTATAGGTTCCCAAAAGTGAATTTTTAGTTAAAAAATTCAGTTCAATGTCAAGTTTGGCCAAAAAGTGTAAACCAGTATTGTGGGATCGCCCTCAACAACCACCATGTTTATTGTTTGAAGTGTTTTTTTTCCATAATTTCTAGATACACTTAGATTAAACCAAAACTAATCAAAAAAAAATTTTAACTTCACAATCTTGAATTTGTCTATCCTATTATGCAACTAACTTTCAATCCACACAATTTTTTATCAAGAAAAAGTCAAAAAACATAGTCCTAGGTTAGAATTTTGCATCTGGCAGTTCTATGTTGTATTTTTTTTATATTGGCTCAATTTGCAAGTCTGTTGGAGTATGTGAGACATTGAGGGGGGGGGGGGTGAATTAGTGTCAAGAAAAAATAATTCAACTTGCTAACTTAAAAAACCCTTTTTAAACCTTTTGAAAAAAAAAAGAATTATGTTTCAAGAACTAACATGTGTACCAATCTAAATTGCTAACTCTTAATCATATAAATGTAAGTGAAGAAATGTATAACCATGAAACAAAAAGATCACAAAATGAGACCAAATAAAGGACCATAACACAATGAATTTCCTAAGTGGAAAACCCTCTTAGGGTAGAAAAACTACTCATAAAATCTCCTCACTGGCTTAATGAACCTCACTGGTTATAGAGTGCCTCACTGGAAAAAATGGCCTCAGTGACCAAAGAACCTCACTGGTTACAAGAATGCCTCACTAGCAAGGCAATGTGCCTCATTGGCAATGTGTCTCACTGACAATGTGCCTCACTAGCTTATACATTATCACTTTTCAAGTATTTGTGAATTCAAATATAGGGTATCATCTCTGTTTCTCTATTCAACATCTTCTAATTTCATATCACTTGATATTTAGGAGAAAATTACAATTTATTTCATATACAATATATCATTATATATATTGTGATTATAAACAATGATACATCATACAATGAAACCAACACTTTACAGATGCTAACAGATGCTATAAAAATTATTCTCAATGTATCAGTTATAAAAATCAAATAATCATAAAATTTGAATCATTGTAAGCCAATAACTCTCATATCAAGAATAATGCCTCTTTCTAATGCAATCACACTCTCCATAATCAAACCAAAAAAATGTCTTTTATATTACAAGACTGTAATATCAATATGATATTCAATAAACCATACGTAACCTAACAAAAATGAAGACATTATAAATCTACTCATAAATGAACAATTATAACTATCAAAAAGATACCTGTCACCGGAGATTAGAAACACCTTGCAAGACATTACATAAACAATGCAAGGTCAATGCCTTCAAGACGTATTCAATGACTTAATAGGCCCTATTTAGCTTTTTGAAATATTTGAAACAACAAAAAATATTTGAAGACCCCATGTTATTCAAACTAGAAAACCTACTTTTTCTTTTACTTTGTTAACAAATCAATAACCATTTTCACCATATAACCATTTATGCAAAGCAAAAAAAAACAACAACTGAAAAAGAGAGATCACTTGAAAAACCCTAATTGTGCATTGTCTCTTCAAGCTCCATCAACACCACCCTTTCTCAACTACCTAAAACCATTACTTCTTTCTTCCTTGTTGTCATACCATTACTACCAAGCTTTCCAAACCACTGTGTAGTCCCAAAACCATTTTCTATCCATATCAGTCGTCATACAATCTTCTTCTCCAAGTTTTATTGAGCCCTAAGTCAGCTGAGATAAGAGTGCATTTTATTTACCAAAACAAAAAAAAAATTAGGGCACAAATGATTAATTTTATCACATTGAAACATCATTGTGTTGGCCTCCCATTATAACCTTTTTCCTTGCAAATTATTGTGTCAGCATCAATCATAATAGTGTAAATTCCATAAGGTTCCTGTGACACTTTAATATTTCCTAAGACAAAGAATGCAATGATACTTTCAAAAAACCAAGACCAAGAGTTGATAAAAAACTTAAAGTGCAAAATAAGCCTAAGGACCAAGGTTGGCTATCATAAAGCCAATTATTTCTATGATTGTATCATTTTTGTTATCTTGATTATAAAACTTATACATATTACATTTGATAAGCATTTAATAACTGTTAATTTGAATAAAATGACAAGATATAAATGACAATCAAACATATATGCATCAAGTATAAAAATAAGTGATCCTTAACCTGAAACCATAGCATATAACCTTTCTACCCATCAATAAATAAAATGACCTGTGCACTGAAAATGCCAGAATATACATAGTCAAAAGATCAAAGTATATCTACTACCATGCAAGGAAATATCAATCTGAAAGGTGCATCCATATCAAGTACTATATCGAATATAGAAATACCATGTTGTCTGACCATGCCAAGAGTCTTATTTCTTTATGTGTCTTTGACATCAAGGACAAAAAGCTATTTGAACCATGCCAAGAATTTGATTTCTTTATGTCTTTGACATCAAGGACAATAACTAAAGGACAAAAAACTCCCCCTTTGGCCTTGATGGAAAAACACCAAAGCCTCTCCCCCCTTTTTGCATCAAGAGACAAATGGATGCCTCATAAAAAATATGTGAATCAATGAAATAGAGGCATGAAAAGATACTCAGTAGATGAACATGTCCAGTAGATAGAATAGATAAAGTAGTGAACAAGAAATACTAGAACTCAAATGTAGTGGATATATATGAAGGTTGTATCAATTAATATATGGTTACCAAAAATTTGTAACCACAAATGTAGAGTCACCAAATCCTTGCAATTGAACAAAAATCATGGTACAAAAACACTCCAAGAATATACCCATGATAAATAGAAACAAAAACAATACAAGAGTAATATTGATATCCATCATGAAGGGCAACAACTGTAGTTTACCTCATTAAAATATGTTCAAGTGCCTATTATACAAGTTGCAAATCCATGTTACCAAGAAGTCTTATGTCAATTAACAGTCCATCAACTAGAATCATAGTGTTGTTATAAAGTAAGAAAACAATGATATTGTTATAAATATTAACCCATAACAAGGAGCACTATTCTAGATTGAGTATATAATCTTGTCATACAACATTGTACCCATAACATGAGATCATCATCACTTGTCAAAGAGAATCACAAAGTATCCCAAATGCCAAGGACAACAACTGAAAATGTCAGTAACTCTACCACATGCATTGCTCCTCCACAACAACTATAAGACATCAATATAGCGATGTATCACTAGTATGAATGCCAAGATATGTAGGTACCAAGGCCAACCAAGTTATTCTTCCTCATTTACAACAATGACAAAGTACACTTGATTGTAAATCAACATGAGTAACATAAACTAAAGAACACTGATAAAATAGAAGTCTATAGCCATATCAACAGGAACAAAAAACACATATGTCTGAAGAGAATGAAAAATAAGCATAAATCCCCCTATCTTCATATCTACATGACCTGCTAAGCACTTCACATAAAGCACTAACATAGGCATCAAGTCACTGTTTATTTCCCAACAGAGGCATAACATAGATTGTTTTCCATATAATATATTATCATCGTGAATTATGTAGTCATTAACTATAACTGATTATCAAAGATTATATACTGTCCATATTAGTATACCCCCTGTCACTATTTGAACATCATGAACTAAAGCCTGATCTGCCAAAATACCATGAGAATAGAAGGAACAAGTAACAAGCCCAAAATATGAATACCACTATCCAAAATCACCAAATACCATCATGATATTAATTGTACCAATAATACTTGTTGGTAAATGTAACTCTGAAGCAAACCAAGAAAATAAGTAAGTTCCTACCCAAATTATAACTCTATCCTACAGATACCATCATGAATACAAAAAGAAAACTGCTTATCTCAAAAGAAATCTACATATCATCAAAAAATTCAATATCAAATCAATCATATAAAATAATCAATAGTATCTCTGCATCAATTATACCAATGGTCTCACTTAACTTTTGTCCACTGTCACCTCCTTAATAATGCTCTTTTAAAAAGAAATGGCATATCATTGCCCAAAAATGTTGTATTATTCAAACAAAATTTCCATATTCAACCAACAAAAAACTAACTTTTGAGCCTTCCAAAAACTTCACACAGTATACACTAATGCATATTGTTCAACTAGGTAGCTCATTAATTTATTAATTAGTATTGCAATGATAGAATCCACTGCAACAACCAATCATAGGGATAAAAGAAAACATACTTGAAATACACCCTGAAACTACACATAGATGATTTAGTGAAGAGGAATATGAGGAAGATCATTCACTATCTCCCTCAACTGAGTACTCATTTTCACACATCTTGTTTCTTGAAGATTGTAAATGTTCCCTTGAGTTCTTGAACCTGCAACAACAATTTCACCTATTTTATTTCTAATCTCACACCCACGAGCATCAAAAAGAATATGAAAACCTTGATCACAGATATGAGTTACACTCAAAAGATTATGCTTGAGACCTTCTACATAGTACACATCCTGTAAACACATATTATTATCCATAAAAATTGTACCTTTCCCAATGATCTGAACACAATCATCATTTCCAAACCATACTAAACCGCCATCACAATATTTAAAATTGAGAAAGTTTCTTTTATCACCTATCATATGGTGTGAACACCCACTATCTAGAATCCATTTATTTTCCACCTTATAATGTAAGATTGTTTGACTATATATACCCTTTACCTTTTCATTAATTTTCTTTGGTTTCCAAATCAATCTTGTTTTAGCAGTATCAAATTTTTTTTTGGATCTGTAACTCTTTGCTATATATCTAATATTTCTACATTATGGATTTAATCTTCTATTGAACACAACATGTGGCTTCAAATAATTTTCTTTTTTCACATTGTTATGCTGGGAATTATCAAAATGAGAGTAGTGATCTTCTATAAACCCAAAACCCGTTTTATCATTATAATGTCTTTGTTTAAAAAGTTTGGTTTGTTTATTACTATTGTTACACATATCAAGTTCTTTCCTTAGGTCAGAAAATTTTACCTCTAAAGTGAAACATTCTTTTCCTTTGATTTCTAACTGCACTATTGTAACTTCTAGTATTTCAATTTGAAGTTTCAAGTCAGCAATTTGTTTTTCAAAATTATTCTTCATCATCACAACTTCCTCTTTAAGTTTCTGAATGTCTCTTAAGGCACTATTTAATTCACATTCAAGATCAACCTCTTTCTCTTTGTTAACAAAAACACCTTCACTTCCAGATGTGCCACAACCTGCATCAAATTTTGAAGATGTTTCTTCCTACAACTCATCATTTTTATACATTTCAATCAGTTTGTTCCAAACCTCCTTTTCATCCTTGCAATAAATGACCTTAGTAATAATTTCATCTAGAAAAATATTAAAAATAGCATCCATAGACCTCACATTGTATTCAAGATCCTTCTTTTCATCTAGTGTAAGAGGAGATGTTGTAGACACTGAACAACCTTTTTCAGCTGCTTCCTACACATTAAATCCTAAGGAAGATAATAGGTTCCCATCTTATGTTTCCAAAACATAAATGTTGTGCCTTCAAATTGTGGTATTCTAAATAAAGGGTATTCATCTATTTTTGAGTCATTATCAATTTATTTATTATGATCTTGACTTGGATTAATAATTTTCATAAACAATATTTCATCTCCTTCCTCAATAGATGCATTTGTACCACTATCAGAAACTTCTACAATCAAAGTTTTCTTCTTTTTAGAATTAGTTTGTTTTTTCTTCCCTTGCCTATTATTTGTTTCTTCATCACTCTCAGAGTTCATGTTAGGACATTTAGAAGCATAATGTCCTACCTTCCCATAGTCAAATCATTTAAAGGGAAATTTCCCTTTGTATCTTCTTGAGCCTCTCTTTAATTTTCTAACAAAGGCTAAATCATTTTCATCTAGACTGTCAAATTCAACAACTATGTCATTGTTCTTTTTAACAGATTTGGAATAAGATTATTTATTAGTAGAACAATTATTATCTATTCTCATTTCATATGCAGTGAACAAACCATGAAGATCATCAAGAGTTACCTTGTTTATGTATCTTTCTTCAACAAAATAAATATTTGAATCACACTTAGGTGTTACAAATCTTAACACCTTTTGGACCACAACCTTTTCTTCCAAGGTCTCTCCATAGCCACGTATTGAGTTCAAAATTTCTTGAAATCTCAAGAAGTAATCAGCAATTTTCTCATCATCAGTCATTTTAAGGCTTTCAAACCTAGTTCTATAGACTTGTAGTTTTGCTTCTTTAACCTTCTCATCTCCCTCATAGATATTTGACAATTTTTCCTAGATTGACTTTGCATTTTTATAATCCATGATTTTTACAAGGACATCATTTGTTAAACCACAAAAAATGATATTTTCAGCTTTTGCATCACACTCATATCCATTTTTCTCATCGGCTATTGAGGGTGCTGCAGTAGCAGTATATGCATTCTCAATTGCAACCCAGACTTCATAACCTAGAGATGTTATGTGTCTTCTCATTCTAAAATTCTAGAAAGCATATCTAGTACCATCAAACAATGGTGCCTTGGATGTAGATAGACCTTCTTGACTTTCCATTTAGTACTCCTACCAAAAATCCCCTAGTTTAACTCTAGAAAAGGGTTTGGCTCTGATACCAATTGTTGGAGTACGTGAGACACTGAGAGGGGGGGTGAATCGGTGTCTAGAAAAATTAATTCAACTTGTTGACTTTAAAAACCCTTTTTAAACCTTTTGAAAACAAAATGAATTATGTTTCAAGAAATAACATGTGTACCAGCCTGAATTGCTAATTCTTAATCATATAAATGTAAGTGCAAAAATGTATAACCATGAAACAAAAAATATCACAAAATGAGACCAAATAAAGGACCATAACACAATGAATTTGCTGAGTGGAAAACCCTCTTGGGGTAGAAAAACCACTCATAAAATCACCTCACTAGCTTAATGAACCTTATTGGTTATAGAGTGCCTCATAGACCAAAGAACCTCATTGGTTACAAGAATGCTTCACTAGCAATAAAACAAAGCCTCACTAGGAAAGCAATGTGCCTCACTAGCTTATACATTATCACTTTTCAAGTATTTTTGAATTCACATACAAATTATCATCTATGTTTCTCTATTCAACATCTCCTAATTTCATATCACTTGAGATTCAGAAGAAAAGTACAATTTATTTCACATACAATGAAACCAACGCTTTGCAGATGTTGTATAGATTTTTCTCAATGTATCAAGTATACAAATCAAATAATAATAAAATTTGAATCACTGTAAGCTAATAACTCTCATATCAAGAATGATGTCTCTTTCTGATGTAATCACACTCTCCATAATCAGAAAAAAAAAAAAAAAACTATGTTTCATATTACAAGACTATACAACATTAGTATGATATTCAATCAACCATACATAACCTCATAGCAATGAAGACATTATAAATCTAATCATAATCAAACAATTATAACTATCAACAAGATACCTGTCACCAAAGATTAAAATCACCAAAATATTTTCATAAAAACCTATCATCAGAGATTAGAAACACCTTGCAAGACATTACATAAACACTACAAGGTCAATGCCTTAAAAACATATTCAATGACCTAATAGGCCCTATTTAGCTTTTTGAAATAGTTGAAACAACAAAAAATATTTGAAGACCTTGTATTATTCAAACTGAAAAACCTACTTTTTCTTTTACTTGATTAACAAAGCAATAACCCTTTTCACCATATAACCATTTATGCAAAGAAAAACAAATAGTAGCAACTAAAAAAGAGAGATATCACCTAAAAAACCCTAATTGCGCATTGTCTCTTCAAGCTCCATCGACACCACCCTTTCTCAACTACCTAAAACCATTACTTCTTTCTTCCTTTCTGTCATACAATTACTACCAAGCTTTCCAAACCACTGTGTAGTCCCAAAACCATTTTTTATGCAAACCATCTGCCATACAATCTTCTCCTCCAAGTTTTATCGAGCCCTAAGTCAGCTGAGATAAGAATGCATTATATTTACCAAAACAAAACAACATTTAGGGCACAAATGATGAATTTTATCACATTGAAACATCATTGTGTTAGCCTCCCATTATAACCTTTTACCTTGCAAATTATTGTGTCGACATCAATCATAATAGTGTAAAAGCCATAAGGTGCCCATGACACTTTAATATTTCCTAAGACAAAGAATGCAATGATACTTTAAAAAAACCAAGACCAATAGTTTATTAAAAACTTCAAGTGCAAATAAGCCTAAGGACCAAGGTCATCTATCATAAAACCAACCATTTCTATGATTGTATCCTTTTTGTTATCTTGATTATAAAACTTATACATATTACATGTGATAAGCATTTAATAAATTTTCATTTGAATAAAATGGCAAGATATAAATGATAATAAAACATATATGTATCAAGTATAAAAATAAATGATCTTGAACCAGAAACTATAACACATAACCTATCTACCCATCAATAAAGAAAATGACTCGTTCCTTGAAAATGCCAGAATATACATAGTCAAAAGATCAAAGTATATCTACTGCCATGCAAGGAAATCTCAATCTGAAAGGTGCATCCATATCAAGTACTATATATCAAATATAGAAATTCCATGCTATCTGAACCATGCCAAGAATCTGATTTCTTTATGTGCCCTTGACATCGAGGACAACAAGATGTTTGAACCATACCAAGAATCCGATTTCTTTATGTGTCTTTGACATCAAGGACAACAATTGAGGGACAATTTTTTTTTGGGTGCATTTGTTCCTTGCTTGGGCTTAATTGTGTCATAGAGTGGCATAATTATGGCTTAAACTGGTGCAATTTCCTTAGAACATCATATCATCAATTTTTACTTAAATATTGAACTATCACCCATTGTTGATCAGAATCCCATAATTGAACCTCTAATTAACGTAGTTTTCTTCCTCTATTGTACAATTTCTTTGTATCCCAGTGAAATTAATCTATCATTAGGGTTTTTACTACTACAAAATCCTCTAATCTTACAAAAAAAATGTATACACACAAACTTGATTAACATAATAGAGGTCAACTTGAGATTTGATGATATACCATTGCACCTTCAATCATAATGATTTTATCACACCTATACTTGGAATTAGAACAAGTTTACCATCATCTATATAGTCATCCACACATAAGGATTAGACTCATTACAACTTATCTAGATCTTTGATACCCCCCATTATCTCTAGTTTGGTATTTATCTTGGAAGTTTTCCTTCTCCAAGTTGAAGAATCAAACTAGCCTATCTATGGGTATATTATCTTAGAATATTTGACTAATTCCAACTTAGATTATTCCACCCCTTTTATCCATTGAATGTCAACTCAAAATTCTAGTTCGCAATTCAAATATCATTATCAAATCCCTGATCATAAAATCTTAAGATTTAGATACACTTTTGGTCTTTCCTAATCATCATTTGAAACCACCAAACATCCACACAAATTAAATATAGACATTCCTTAGATTCACATAAAAACAAGGTCATAGGCTAAGAAGAAAATGGAGCTTCAAGATCCCAACAAGACATCCTTACATGGGTAACCATTTGGAGGACCACAAGGAGAGATACCTATGTGTGTTTTAAGTGGCTTTTAAACTCCACCCCAATGAGTCCTAATCATAGTTGAAACATTTTTGGAATCAAGGAAATAACACCCAAGGATATGGAAGAGGCCTAACAAGACATCAACGCCATGAGATTAGTTGATGCCCTTCTTGTTGTAAAAAAAGATCAATACTTTTTTCTAATTGCACAACAAGGTGCTAAATTTCTCACAGTATTTGATACCATCCTCATAAAATATGTCCCTAATAAAACTCCAACATCAACTTTAGGGGATACAAGTTCTAATGATATCATACCAAAAACACATGACACTACCATCCCTCCCATAAATGACCTTAACATGATATCCAAAAATAACTCTAACATACCCCTCACAAATAACTTTAACACCATACCACCTCCCATGACATAAAAAAAAAACACTATCATACCACCCAATAATAATCCATTGATCGAACCCCAAATTAGCTCTTTTGGCCTACCTAAAAACAATTAAAACTAATCTCAAAAAATAACATCCATTATCCCAGATACAGTTATACCAACCAATTCAACACAAGTATTAGTACCTCCCACATACACCCAAGCTCCAACATACACCTTAAAAATAACCAACCCACTTTATAACATCACACCTAACAACTCTATTATTCCCAACTCATCTCAGCCATCCCACATTACATAAACACATACACTTGATCATAATACAAACCTAAATACTACAACCAATCCATTATTCTAAAACCAAACTTTTTCTCAAGTTACCCCATCACTCACATCTAATCCCCACTCTTATATATCACAAAATCAACATAATATCATCCCTAACTCACATTGAAAATCCATCAAAACACCATGACTTCATAACACTACCTCCATCCTAACCCAAACATGATTTAATAACCATCATATTCCATCATAAATACTAAACAATATTTCATCGCATCCAACCCTGAAATAGTGTTTCATCTAAAGGTCCAATGGTGTAACACATTTTATGAAGTTGTAGAGAAAGGAACAACTATCGAAAATTAAAGGACTCATAAAAATATTTAAAGACAACAAAGATAACCAATGATCCTCTAATAATAAATCTCGATTTTGGTCAAAGAACAAAAAAATGGTCAATTATGGTGATGCTAAGATGGCTTCAAATGTTTATGCTATAGTGAAATTACAAGCTCCACGCACCTCTTTGAATGTACAAGAGAATCAACAAAGATGACCCCCACAACAAAATAATACTCCTCAATGTAAGTACACACCATTAGAAGAATCCATTGAATCTACAATTTGGAAATTAGTTCAATCAAACCTAATCACACTCCCAAATATTAAACAATATGAACAACATGTTAAACCTATATGGTGGAGGGACACAATTTTTTTTGAATATCATAGGGAAAATGGATATACCACTCACGGTTTCTATAAATTGAAAAATCTTATTTAAGATCTCATTGATAGGGGAGATATCATTTCTGAAGATCATCCTTACAATTCATCACAAAATAATTACATTAATAATATCCATGGCTCACATAGTGAGAAGCTAGGCATATATCAAGACAAATTTTCCAATAATGATCAAAGCCATTCACCTATATCTAGAAATTTCCATAACATATCCACCTCATTGGAATTCATAATAGGTCATCTTGAAGGGGCATCACCACAAGAAGCCTCTATCTCTCCTCCCATTCCTTCATCCTTGGAAATTTTGCAACATCAACCCACTTCTCCCTCATCAAACAACTCATCCAATAATACCTTTCAATATTTTACTTGAGGAATGCCCACAATAGATAATCCACTTTTTGATTCCAAT
This sequence comes from Sequoiadendron giganteum, assembly GCA_007115665.2. Classification (NCBI taxonomy): domain Eukaryota; kingdom Viridiplantae; phylum Streptophyta; class Pinopsida; order Cupressales; family Cupressaceae; genus Sequoiadendron; species Sequoiadendron giganteum. The sequence goes on from CM021100.1 coordinate 657,520,862, forward strand.
CTAATCTATAATCAAGAGATCTTGGAACAAACACCATCATCCATCCCATCGACCATCATTCCCACTCTAGTGGTTCCTATTCAAAATCAATTTTCTCCATACCAACATATTGAAACTACACAATTTTCCTTTATTCCTAACACATTATCAAAACGTGATATATGTCAAGAACACAATCTAAAGAATCGAGAATAAATCCTTAAAATGAATGAAGATCAAGTTATCCAAATCTTGCAATCGCATCTTATTCTTGATCAAGACCCCATTATTCCTTTTCATGCCACCCATGATTCCAAAATTGAAATTGATCCCATTCATATGCCACTAGCCTCCACTTCCACAAATGAGATACTTGCTTCCAAAAGACACATAGATAATGAAGTTATAGCTAGATTCACAAGACTCTTTGAGAACATCTCATAAAATGACGAATCAAAAAATACAAACGAATAGAAAGAACCAATATACTATCAATTTGGATCCCTTTTTTCAAAGCCATATGTTTTATTGATGAGGAGATAACTACTATTGATGACTCCCAAAAACATAAAGAAGAATAGCATCTTGTTACCAGAATGACACATATCCTATTGCAATAAAAATCTATCAAAGCATGCAACATAAAGGAAAAATATTAGGCATAGATGAAAAGGGTATAGTAGAACCGATTCAGTTCTTTGATAATCATAAATATCAAGGACTTGGTTATTCATTTATCGATAAACCCAAGAATGTTAGTGGTACCTCCATGATATCGAGGGAAACTTCAGTTGATGTAAACATCAAAATAGGTATCATGAATAGCCCTTCCCATAATTTTTTTGCTAAAACTCATATAATTCACACCATAGATCATCATTCCCAAATCCTTCCATCCACTAGTGGGACCAACAAGAGAAAAATATTTACAAATAAAAAGATCAAAATCAAGCTTTTGAAGAAAAAATTAAAAAGTTCATAGTGGACATGTAAAGTAAAAATGGATCCTAATGAACATTGGATCATGTAAAGCATCAAGTCCAAATCCAAATCTAAAAGTAAATAAAATTATGGAGCCATTATTAGGAATTACGAGTAGCAACAAAGAGATAAAATTACCAATTAAATGTAAATCAATAAATGGAATAGAGGAATGAGGATAGATGTGAGACAACAAGAAATTAACATGGTTCACCCTTTCCTAGGCTATTTCCACAAACATCAATCTATTTTTTATTTGACTTTAATTAAAAATCAACTATATTTACTTGCAACAATAAGTTGCATATAATTCACCAAAGCCATGAATACACCTAAAAACTTTTCATTCTCAATGCCTCATGCACTACGACATGTACTCTTCACTAAACTATTTCTTTCCACCTTCATCCACATGTTGTTGAATCAAATCCACATACACCATGTTGCGAGCTTCAAAAAATTTATGCCATGACTATTTACCTTTAGTTCACATGGCCATTCAATTCCATGCAACAAAATAGGACTTAAAAAAAGTTGTGAATTCTCATATCCAAACTACAACAATAAATCGTTATGATTTTGGGAAAAATTTCCAACCATTTTAATAGAATTATAATTCAAATTTGTAATGAATTTAATTTATTAAATATATGGAAATTTTTCTTTAGGGACTCTACCCCAACAACCCTTATTGGTGGCATTTCCCCCAAGCCCTCAAACCTTGTAGGAGGGGTTCTACCCCCTGTACTCCCTTGTTAATTAATTTGGGGGGACAACACATCGAGAAAATATGCCACAATTTTAACACTAAGTTTGATCTATTAGAAACCAAGATCAGACATGCAAACCTAAACACCTTCCACAAAAGAGAAAAAAAATGGAAAAGCAGAGCTTTCCATGAAGATGTGCAAATTGATATATTCAGGAATTCAAAGATTACAATGAGATGATTTTCTTTATAAAAGCAAAGTATGCAACCCTAATGTTGGCCTAAAAACAACTCAACTAAATAAAGCTTACTTATTAATTAAGTAAACTAATTATTACCTAAGAAAAACTTAAGTAAAGTTATGTAGGTGCAATTAAATATTAATTACACTAACACCCCCCCATAAGTGCAACTTAGGGAGACTAAATAAGCATGCACCTAAAACTAAGATGAATGCAAGAAAACATGAATGGGTCCCAGAAACAAGGCCTGATTAGGTACCCATGTACAAATGAAATAATGAGGTAGAGAAGGAAAACCCAGTAGAACAAACCCCCCTACAATGAGATGACTGCTGCAAGGAAGCACTAGAAGAACACTATGGAGTAACACTAGAACCGTAATTTGACAAGCAAGGAAAGATACTTATGTTTACAAGAAACCATATCGGAATCATAATAATGCAACAATAGACCTGATGCCATGGAACAATTGAAAAAACCAAACTGGAACAAACCTAGAATCCATAAAGCAATAGTAGATGATATGACGACAAAATCTAGAAGACGTGTATCTCTATGCCGATGCCAAACTGAGACTAAAAATCTTCCATGGGAACAAGTATAATAAATACTTAGGAAAATTAACCACAAATTTAGTGGCCCCATTGGATCGATGTCAGAATCAGCTTTCCAATGGTATCTTATTTGTGATAAAAGGAAACCATACGCAAAAGTTACACTTGATTTTGTCAAAGGTGCTCCAAAATGGCCAATATGGTCTGTAGGCAGTCGAGGGGGCTTAAAAAAAAAAGCTCCCTGGTCTTGTGCATGACCAGGGGTTGGTGGACTGAGGGCTGGGGCGGAGCCCCTGGTCACCCATGTGACCACCGGTGAATGTAGAGGGGCTAGGTGGGGGTTGGGCGCATAGCACCCGGTCCCCCATGTGACCGGAGCGCCAAGAGATGGAGCCTGCGAGGGCTGGCGAATTGGCCGATGGATTTGTGGGGTGGTGCTGCCGGGCTGAGCGGCCCTTCGATGGCCGGCGGGCAACACTCATATTTTATACGGGGGCTACTGAAATTTCTTAAGAAAACATTTAATTTTTTTTTTTCACAATTTCCGAGAAAAGTATGTCTCATGAAGCATGTCAGGGAGGCCGTACGACCTCCTTGGCAAACTCTTTTTGCCTCAAAAACTAGATTCTCAAAAATCGATGAAACGAAGGGTGATCTTAAGGTTTTGGGGCGCTGTGAACGCAATGGAGGTGTCCGTTTTGCTTCAAGATGCTCTGAAAAATCAGCTACCTCCAGAGCTTGCAAAAAAACACCGTACTTGAAACCCTCACAGATCTGGCAAATGATGACCAAAATATGCAAAATAAAAGTCAATCCTGAATTTTTCTAGTGCTCTGAATCCAATGGTAAATCCCAATCTGATCCAAGATGCCACATAGATGAGGTCAAGGCATGAAATCCTCGAGGAACCCCAAACGAACTCTGCAATGATTTTCTCCAGAATTTGAGAAGGGGCTGCATGTCAAGGCTCTGATACCATGTTAGAAACCAAGATCAGACATGCAAACCTAAACACCTTCCACAAAAGAGAAAAATAATGAAAAAGCAGAGATTTGCATGAAGATGTGCAAATTGATATATTCAAGAATTCAAAGATTACAATGAGATGATTTGCTTTATAAAAGCAAAGTATGCAACCCTAATGTTGACCTAAAAACAACTCAACTAAATAAAGCTTACTTATTAATTAAGTAAACTAATTACTACCTAATAAAAACCTAAGTAAATTTATGCAAGTGAAATTAAATATTAATTACAATAACATGATCAGGCTCCATAGACCAAAATCCATCTCAAAAAAGGCCTTCCATCACTCAAAACAATCACTTTCTTCAAAACAGTCTTCAATACCAACACACCCAAAATCCCACATTCGCACTCCATCATCCATAATCCAAAGTTTGGAAAATAAAATATCCTACAACCAAACTATTAGATAATTCATCGACATCTCATACACCTATCAAAATCCATCATCTTGCTAAAAAACTAAAAATGGCAAATCCCACATTCACCATGTTCTAGAAACAACACTTTATCATAAGGACTCTAATGGTACTCTATAACAATGTGCACATATAGATAACACCACTCTATTATCAAAGAGGATCACAATAACATCCATGGGCTATATATACAAGTTCTCTTTCTTGACAAAGTAGCTCCTCAAGGTAGGACATTCTTGGAACATGATGATAGTAACATCTCTATCAACACCACCAAGTGGTCCAGTGTAATTGACAATCTTTCAAAAATCAAATAAAAAATTAATAAGTAAATAAAAATAATCCATCCAATAGTGAAAACCATTCTTATGGAGCTTTGGTCAAGTACCATGATGAAAACTCAACAAACATATATCATGTGTAAAATTGATTATCTATGTCTACTGGTCAAGTTGGGAGAATTTTATCTCATACACCACTATCCATCCAATCCATTCCATTTTCATCTATCTTCCCTATCCATTTTGATCTTGATAAAGACCAGGGGCATATACTTCATAACATGATTTTGGAAAAATCTTGACATGGTCATTTCCTTTTACCATATACTATCCTATGTCATACCCTCACATACATAGAACTATCCAAACATTCAGCTTGGGTTATGTAGACACCTAAAAATGACTTAGGCCTACGACCACTATTTTACCACCTTTTGTCCTGACATGATTATAACTCTGTAATTATGTTTCTAACCCACATTCAACTATTAATTAAATATTTTATAATTATTTAATTAAATCATAATCTTTCATTCTTCATGATTATTAAATAAATAAATCTTATTTATTTATTTTAATATGTCACTAACTGTCAAAGTCTTCTAATAATTAAATAAAGTCATCAATTTATTTAATTAATCCTTATCATTAATGTCCTCCTGATTATTAAATTAATATATTTAATATGTCACATTCCTAAATCCTCTCCTAATTAAATAAATTCATTAATTTATTTAATTAATTATCTACCTCTTCTAAATTAAATAATTATTTAATTGCCTTATGTGACATTTCCCTATTTTTAAATAAAACAATTTATTTAAAAATGATTTCACATTGTTAACCGATTCTTCTTTTAGTAATTAATTTCAAAAATCAATTACTCATTGTCTCACAAAATCCATATCTTTAATTAATTTAATTCAAAATGGAATTATTCTTCTACAAATCAAGCAATTGCTAAAATTATTGATTTTCTAAAATCTCATCCTCTTGTCTTTTGATTTTTACTAATTTCATCTCAATGTCACATTTATTCTCCACCATTGATTTAATTTCTTAAATTAAATCTCGTCCACACATTTGGGGATCTTTACCCTAACCCTACTTGAGAGTTGCCTTATTGAATCTTGATCTTTGATTCTAGGTTATTTCTCAATCTCTCATCTCATCTGTCCGTTCAAGATTGTATTTTCTATAAAATGAAATTGATCTCATTTTTGGGATCGCTTAATATCTTATTATTTTTGGCAATCTCATTATTGGCATCCTCATATCATCTTAGGCTTATATTACTATTTGCATAATAGAAGTAAAATTCTGGTTTGCATAGAGTTACTTTATAAATCCTTAAAAGGCTTTGTTAAGGCTAGGCATATAAAGTTTGCTCACAAATCTAAGGGCATCCATTATTACAACAATCTTGAGTAGATACAATGGAAATCAGTCATGGAGCATAAGAATGGGTGAGATCTTTCTAGTTTCTTGCATTTCTTTACATTGCTCCTTTGCATTCTATTGTTTGATGTTTTTATTGATTTGCAGGCATTACTAATCCAGTTTTGACATTGCAGAAATAAACCATCATTACAGGTTAAACATATTATCCCATTACAAGATAGTCCTTAGAGGAGAAATCCTTTATGCTAGATCACTTTTCATAATTCATATCCTTCCATCTTTCACATATCTATTCATCCACTCATAGTTTCCCATACATTGATAGACATTGGGGGTATATGATTACATCTTGTTGTGAAAAATATCTTGATATATGCCTTCTAGCTCACTTGGTGATTTGGACACCTTTGAAAAATCATAAAAAATAAAATATCCTAAGAATAGAAATAAAATATTGAGCATGTTACACCATCTCATGAATAAATATGTTCATCAAAATCTCCCTCATCAATATCAATCCAAAATAATCCCCATCAATGGCATCTCAACTACACTCTAGTGGGTTATCAAACTATCTAATAAATTTTACTTCTATTTTGGAAAAAAATATTGATCTATCTTATCCAATAAATCATCATTAGGATGTATCCTTCCTAATCATTGTGTTCATATCTTAACAACACTATCTTTGCATTGTTATTATCATCAATCAATCAATTAGATCAATCAACTTTATCTTGGATAGCAACAAGATCTCAATAGGTCTTTGATATCACAAAATCTCTATATATCTCCATCATTCATCCATCTCATAATCATTATAATCCAAAAAATTTAAGAAAAACAAATAATCCCAAAAAATATTTAAAAAATAAATAATCCCAAAGAAATCTAAAAAACTTAAATAATTCCAAAAAATATATAAAAAACATTAAAAATTCCAAAAAAATCCAAATCATACTCTCATTATGTCCATAATAATTATCAATTGTTTCAACAAGACATTAAGCAAGAACAAACTATGCACTATCCAAAGACATCAAGCATTCATGCAACAATCACAATTAAATACTCTGAGGCCTGAACTCACTCGATGCTAGTGGCTTGTGAGTGGCTACTCTCATCCTTAGAGGACTAGTCTTGCCTTAACTTTCCCTTTCCTAAACCCCAAATTGGTATAAAAATAAGCCCAAGGTAAGGTGGGTTGGGCACTAGGTTGGGTCATGGGGATGCCTCTAAGCTATCATTTTTTCTTAAATCACAATTAAAGACTCTTGTTAAACTATCTACACCCTACAAATCTATTGCCAAATAATCTTTAAACATCTTATCAAACCTATCATGCCTTAATGGATGCATCCTTCGTACAATGGGAATTTATCCATCTTGAGCACATATCTCTTGGCATGAAAATTGGATAGCTATTGATTTGTTTGGGTATCAAGTCTTTTTATTGCTTGATTTATCATATTGTCTTATTCCAATGTTCCTTGAGGATATCTTCAAATTATTAGAGGAGCAAGAATGGGGTAAGATCATCATTTTTGTATGCTATTTTTGTGGAATTTTCTCATTGCATTATTGGGGAATTAATGTTCCTTATATGTGTGTGAATGACTTCTAGCATTAACAATCATCTTGTGCATACACGATCATTTAAATACCTTTTTACACTAGGGATATCATGCTTTAAGATTATTTTATTCACATATTCCAACAAGGTTATATTATGTCTAGTATAAATAAGGACAATCCTTCTTATTTGAAAATTCAATGTCCATGCAAGGGATACCAAAGTCACCAAGGTTTGTCTCAAATTAGTGTACATATATCCATTTGCCACAATAAGCTCTATGATGATAAAAAGCACAAATAGAAAGAACACTACCTATCAATATCTATCCACATCAATCTATTTCTATTCCTCTATCTCATTTATATCCATTTCATCTCATTCATTGTCCATCTCATTATGTGATATTGATCAATAAACATCCTCATCTTTCATTTTCTTCTACCATACTATCCCATCTCCTTTTCCCCATTCCTCCACAAATTTATCATTTCATCCACATGGTTGTTATTTTTCTAATTTACAATTTTCTTCATCCATTCCATCATATTCACTCCTTTCCGAGATTTTGACCAAAAAAAATTATTTTATTTTATCAAATTCTTGAGGGGGCATCTTACCTCCATTTCTTCATTCACTAGGACAAACTGGGGCATGTCACCAAACTTCCATACTTTCGTTGAAACAATGTTATAAAAATGCATTGCTTTAAAGAGTGGAAAAATGTAGACACTTAAATCTAACTAACATATTTATTCCAAAGCATCATCATTTTCCATCATTAGGTATCATCAATCCATCTTCTGCATTTGATTAAATCATTTTTTTATTTAATTAAATTACCTTATTTCACTAATATCCTCTATAAATTTAATAATTTTGATTATTTAATTAACTTACTAATTATTATTCTATTAATTAAATAATTTATTATTATTTAATTAATTCCCAATTCTCAAAATTACACAATTATTCAATCATTTAATTTATTTATTTAATCTAATTTGCACATGACATTAATAATTAATTAATTTAATTATTAATTAATCTTCATGCATTTCCACCTCACTTGTTAACTAGGACTAACTCTCAATTCACTAAGAAATTAACTCAATCCACTTTTGTCAAATCAGTTAATTGAGCAGTCAATCCTATCAGCAACTTGCCAATTTGAGTTATCACTCCACTCAATTCTCTTAATTGAATCATGGAATTAGTTGTTTGAAATCATGCAGATAGTTAACAATCAATCAAATCCTCTCATCAATCCTCCACCATTGATATTTTTTAGTCTTCCCTTTGATCTTGATTGTTGATTAGTGTCACCAAAAATCTATAAATGTAACCATACTATCACTCATTCATCATCTCAAATCGTGTAACAAGATTATACTCGAATTGTTACATTGCTTTACTGGTATTGTGCTTATTAAAAATCTAAGAGCAAAGATTTCAGCACTATTCTCCATGTGAATAGAGGAGAGAAATGGAGCTATACTAAGGTGAATTGTGTGTTTTAGTGTTTGTAGAATTGCATCTTGTTTGAATCAGTTTTCCTTATTTTCTCTATTGTTGTGATCTTTTGATTGTGGATGCTTGATGATTGTTGCTTACTTTTCAATTTCACAATCAAATTTTTAGATCATAAAAATACAAAAGAAAATAAAAGAGGTTATAGGGATGTGAATATTTCAAAGTGAGAAGGGCACTAAATAATGACGCAATAATAATTAAAAATAGTTAAAAAGGAGAAAATAAACAAGAAAAATATATTCTCTTGAATCTGGTTGAAGCCAAAGAGCACAAACATGTTTTTAAATGTCATGGTTCCTTCAAGAAGGAGGTTATATAAGTGCTAGTGTATTCACAAGGATGAACCGATACCAAATAAAGTCATAGAAACTTATTGATAGAGTTGTAGATGTTGGAAGAATGAAGAAGAACATATTATTATGCATATTTTGTGTTGTCATTAATGTCACCATGTTATATGAGTTTCAACTACAAGTTTAAATTCAAAGTTGATCCGGTATTCTTAACTGGTATGTAGGTATTATCCTCTGGTATTTTGGTCTACAATCCTCCTTTGGTGATCATCTCTCCTTGTGCTTTTGGGAAATAGTTTTTGGATGTTGGAAGCTTGTAAGTTCAAAATCTCATGTGTTCAGGTGATCATACGACGAGTTGGCATTACTTTGTTGTTACATTTTGTTATTAGGTCTATCTTTGGCTGACCTAATGTATAGTTGATGTTGCAATGGATTAATTTTTATATTGTGGATGTATGTGCAACCTATCCTAGGTCCAAGCTGACATGTTATAGCATGCTACACACTTGAATTGTTTTTGGAAAGATTTTGTACATGGTTGAAGCCGACAATTATCTTTTTGGTGAATAAGAGATACATCTAATTAGGTTGACCTAATTGATGCTTGCAGATGAATTAGATATATATATTGGATAATTTTGAGATTGAAGATGATGGAATGAATTTGAATATGAATCAAGGAAAATATATGTCTATTGGTCTATGAGTTATTGAGCATCAAAGGAATTGAATCTGCACTTGTTAGGTGTAGCTTCATCGCTTCATACTCTGATTGTAATCCATTTTGTTATTGTATCTTTGTAGGTAGTGAGCCTTTATTTTATGGCAGTGAGTCTTGGTAGTGAGACACCCTTTGTAATATATTATAACAAGTTATACTATATTGTGCTCACTAATCCTCACTGTGGTTTTTCCCATTCTAGGTTTTCCACATAAATTTTTTGGTTTTCATGTATTGCGTGCTTCTATGTTCTATTAATGTTTTTGCTCATTTTTATTGTTATATGCATTGGAGTAATTGGATGGTGTTTGTTCAATAAGTTTAAGAAGATAGTGATTCACCCCCTCTCTCATTATCTTGGGTATTCAACAATTGGTATCAAAGCATGGTTCCTCTGAAGAAGCCTAATAGCTTGAGGAAGATCTTGAAGATTGAACAAATGGATGATAAAGAAGAACTCTGGATAGCTCTTGATGATCTTGACAAAGCTGAAAATGGAAAAAGAGATCTGAAAGAAGATCTTGATGAGGAAAATGAATGCGTCCAGAAATTGAAAGAGCAATTGAAGAAATTCAAATAAAGACACAAAGAAGTAAGTGAGCAATTAAAACAAGAAAATGAAGAGATCATCAGATTGAAGGTGCAAGTGGAGGAAAAGAAGAGAATTAAAGATTGTTTGAATACAATGGTGCAAAGAAAGTCTGCTAAATGCTCAAAAATTGAACAAGAAGTGGTAAAATTGAGAACAAATATGGAAAAAACAAAAGTCTGTGAAGATAGCTTCAAAAAAAGCTCTGCCAAGCTCGATGAATTGATTGTAGGACATAAACCATCTAAAGACAAAGGTTGTTTGGGACTAGAAGTAGGTGAAATTTCTAAGGCTATGAAGACCTCAAATATAGTGAACAATTAAAAGACTCAAGGTAAAGGAAAATAGACAGGAAATCCTAGAAACTTTGCTAGAAGACCGCCTATCAGACAACCAAATGCTCAAAGCTATCCATCCTTCAATAGTGTTTTTTTTGCATGCAATAAATCTGGTCATAAGGTAACATAGTGTAGAACTAAAATAAATTTTTATGCTAGTCCCTTCTTTGGACAATGTTTTGCATACAAGAAAGTTGGACATAGAGCTAGTGAATGCATAACTTAGATGATGAATTGGTTTAATGGAGGTAGATTGAATTCATATTTTTTTGGCTACTTATATACATGTAATAAGTTTGGACACAAAGAAAATTAGTGCAGATCAAGGGTTAATGGAAGTCAAACAAATCAGATAACTGTTGTTTGCTACAATTGCAATAAACTTGGACACATTTCAAGAGTATGCATAAGTAAAGGGGGAAAGCAATCTGATCTAGTAAAGAAGAATGAAACAGTGAAGAAATTGAACAAGAATGAGGTTAAGCAAGAAATGAACAAAATATGGAAGAAGAAAGAAGATCCAGAAACATCAAATGTGTTTGTGCCCTCATCCGGTACAGACAATTCCCCTAGGAATTAGTTCCAGCATGGTCTTAGGGGGAGCTTTAAAATAAAATTATTTGAACCCCCTAGATTTCAAGTGTGTCAAACTTTGGAACAAATATATGTTGTAAGAAATGGATAAATAGAGGTTGTGAAAAAGGAAGGAAGAAAATATGCAGGCATGATCTTTTGTAGAGGAAATTAGGGTTTTTTAGTACAATAGAAGGGTTTTTATCAAAATTTTGAATTCCACCGCTTTAATGCAAATTAGGGCATTACATTGATCTATAAAGTGAAATTGCAAAAAAAAATTAATCACTTGTGCATTTGAAGAAAGTGGAGAGCGATTTGGAGATTGAGTTGTACAAACCCTAGTTTTAGTTTTTCACAAAGGAAAAAGGTCTTTTACTCTTTTGTGTTGATATGGGTTTGTATAAATCTTCTTTCTAAAATCATTAGAGCTTGGTGTGTGAAAAATGGTAACCCATGTGGTCATAAAATCATCGAAAAGACCTAGACCTTCCTATAAGAAATATTCTAGGAAGGTTTTCGAAGACAACCCTTTGGGTGCCTTCTCATCGACTCCTCATGCTGCCATGCCCACTGAAGACACTAGGATGTAGATTCAAGTTAAAATTGAGGAATATGATCATAGAAAATTAATATTTGGAAGAATGATCTCACCGGGGATAATTTCTTGATAAAACCTAAGTATTCAAATATTATTGCGAAGAAGCTGGATCAATGGAATTCCTTTCCTAACTTTAGCTCCACTATTGATGATAAATATGTTAAACTAGCTCTTAGTAGAATGTGTGACAAGTTTTTGTGGACTGAAATACCTCATCTTATAACTAAGGAAGTTACCAGACTCTGTGACACCGAACCAGTACTGGTGTTGAAGTATGTGAAGAATGAAGTGGTGATGGAACTCATCAAAGCTACATTTGATAGAAGGGCTCTTGCAATGAATCCTATCACTAATCCTGCTATCAAGTATGAAACTATAATGATCGAACACAAAATTTACTTCACAAATAAAGAAAATTCAATGTCTGCTACAATAATCTACATCGATTATGACATGGAAGCTAATGGTGTTGATTATGATTTGTGTGAAATTTTATGGTAGCAATTGTTTGAGAATCTAAGGATGTCAAAGGAAAAGAAATATGCATTTAAGTTTGGATCCTTGATTTTTTGTTTGCTATTCTACTTTATTAAAAGGATTCCTAGAAGAGATGATGTGGTGATTTGGGACACATCCAAACTAGTTGTACATCAATTTTTTTATTGTTTGCACAATTTAGGTGATTTGAAGAGTTGAGATAATGTTCTGACAACATTCTTTGTTGTGTTCAAAAGCAACATGAATGAAAGAGAAAGGATTCCAAAGAAAGTTGTTGAGAAGTATAAGGATGATATCATATTTCATGTCTCCTTTGATGAGTGCATGGTTGAAGCTATTGAACCTTGGAATATATGGATTCAACCCTTGGGGTATGAGATTATAGAGGATGAAGTTGGAGGCTATGTACAAGTTTTTTTGAAAATTTTGAAAGATACCAGTGAACCTAGAGTTGGCACATATGCAAATAATTCTATGGAAGTTCACTTGGAGCATAAGAAGCATGTGATGAGAAAGAAGGTAGATGAAATGCAGAAAAAATTTGGCTTCACTGATGAGAAAATTGTACAAGGAAGAGACTTGGGAGAGTAGAAGACTAGAGAATCATCAAGTCTAAGGAGATATGAGAAGAATGCTCTTTCAAAACTAGCTTCTGGCCCTACAACAATAAAGGTAGAGCCTATTGCTCTTGGTAAAGGAAAAGGCCTGGCTCCTTTTGTACTTGCTACAAGATCTGGTAAAAGAAAATTAACTCCTTTGGTGATACTTGTCAAGCGAGGAAAGAAGGAAATGGCTACAAGGGAAAATAACCTCAACATAATCAAAGAACAAGAGGAAGAGGAGGAAGACCCTGTAGAAAAATTGGTAAGAAAGAAGAAAGGAAGCATGTCCTCTGGTGAAGGTGCTTCACAAGAAGCAAGTGTTGGTTCTAAGATATTTCATTATGTATTGTCCTCTAAAGAAGATGAAGAACGAGGTTTTGGTGTTCATGTGCACACCAAACCAAAAGCAAAGAAGGTTGAGGTTGTAGAAGAGATATTTTTGGACTAGGAAGAACAAAAATCCTCTCTGATAAGACTTGGTTATCCTCTTAAATTAGAGGCTTTGGTAAATATCTTAGTGCATTTTGAAGATATATTGCAATCTATAGCAGAAATTTATGATCAAGTACGTAGAGAAGACAAAAAAACATTAATTTTGGTTATTATTCAGTATGTTATCACTTTGGAAGTCAGTTGGGATTATGTCAAGAATAATTTTCCTAAAAAATTGTGGGAGGCCCTGATGAAAAGGAGATCATAGGCTATTGAATTGGAAGAGAAGATAAGAAATGAGGCATTGGAGGAAATTGGGTCCTCTTTGACCCCATATGATTTGGAAACCTTGAAGAAGGTTTGTTCAAAGATGTTTTGGATGAAGAAAAGAGTAAACACCTTGATGATAAGAGACAAGAAGCAGACAAAGAAAATAAAGAAAGAAATTGAAGAAGCCATCAAGGGCATTGATAAGAAATATGGCATGCTTGGTGCACTCCCATCTATTTCTACACCTAAGTCAGGAGAAGTCTCTACATAGGTTAAAGAAGACATTCCTTCTAGTACAGGTGATACAAAAATTCATCCAAAAATAAATGATGTAGATATTCCTCAAAAAATAAGTATTACAGGTGTCCTTCCAGAAACAAATGTTACAAATGATCCTCCAAAGATTGAGAAACAAAATGAGGAAATGATGAATCAGAGAAGCATGATGTTGTTCCTCCAGATCATACTAAAGAATAAAAGGATAAAGATGAAAGTGAGAGGGATAAAGGATAAAAATAAGAAGGTGGAAAAGAAGAAGAAGAGAAAATAGAGGAAGAAGAAAAGGTAGAAGAAAATGAAGAAGAAAGAGTGGAGAAAGAAGAAAGAAATGGATAATCTACTAGAAAGAATGGAGAAGAAATAAGGAAGGTCATGGAATCAAAAGCGTCCTCTGGAGAATCCTCCTTTGACGATAATGTTTTGAAAGGATTGCTATCCAAGAAAATTGGGTTTTAGCCAGTGATTCCTCCAGAACTTCTACAACTCCTCATGATTCAAGGCAGTGTAGATATGGAGAAGATTTATCTTGTTCATAAATTGGTGTTAGGGGATGCATTGTATGCATCTGAAAGAAGAGAAATTCTAGAAACACATCAAAAGGAAACAAAGCTTGTTGATGATGCCATCAAATCTTTGTAGGAGGCCACACCCAATACATCAATGGATAAATATCTCACTCTGATAGAGAATCTAAAACTTCTATTGGACTCCTTTAAGGAGTATGCCTTGGGACTTGGTGAGAAGACAAGGTAAGAGGTTGAAGAGAAATTGGTAGATAAAAGGATTTTGGCACTTCATGACAAGTGTGCTTTGACACACACTAATGTTGAAACGAGTTTAGAAATTGTGAAGGCTTATGAGTTCAAAGCACATACTGTATTTTCTTATTGCATAAGGTGGCTAGATGCCACATAGAGCATCAAATATCTCATGAACTCCATTGAGTCTCAGTTGACAATTGTTTCCAACACATACAATGCATCCAAAGATAGAGAAAGGTCAACTTGGAATGTAATCTCTTCTCATAGAGAAAAAAATCTTTATATTACAGAAGAAAAAGGAAGATATCATCAAAAAAATTGGTATGCTAGGTGATAGTGTAAGAATGGAATACATCCTAGTTTCCAACACCTTGATGAATGGAGAAAAACTAGAGAAGATCAACTTGACTCCAGGTACACTAGATGATGCTGAAGAGAGCCTGATAGAGTTGGAATCTCTAAATAGGATGTTGATATATGCTAAAAAATTGGAAGAATCGAAAGACTACATGACAAGGTATTCTCAAGGATCTTCAAAGCTCACCTTCCTCTGGGTAATACCTTTTTCACATTTTGAGACAAAATCCTAAGAGGGAGTTAATAATTTTTTATTCTTTTGATCATACAATGTTCCAAACCATCCTTGTATGTACATGTATATTCATATTTTTTGTACCACCCTTTGTACTTGATGTCAAAGGGGGAGAGAAAGGAGAGAAAAGGAGAGAATATTATGGAGAGAAAAGGGGAGAGTATTGTCATAGGAGGTTTGTAAATTATTTTGGCACATGTTGCCATCAATGACAAAGGGGAAGATTGTTGGAAGAATGAAGAAGAATATATTATTATGAATCTTTTGTGTTGTCATTGATGTCACCATGTTATATGAGTTGCAACTGCAAGTTTAAATTCAAATTTTGATCTAGTATTCATAACCAGTATGTAGGTATTATCCTCTAGTATTTTGGTCTGCAATCCTCCTCTAGTGATCATCGTTGCTTGCAGTTTTTGGAAATGGTTTTTGGATGTTGTAAGCTTGTAAGTTAAAAATCTCATGTGTTCAGGTGCTCTTATGATGAGTTGCCATTATTCTCTTGTTACATTTTTCTATTAGGTCTATCTTTGGCTGACCTAATGTATAGTTGATGTTGTAATGGATTATTTTTTGTATTGTGGATTGTTGATGGTTAAAATGACACAAACAACATTCAAACATAATATTTTTACTCTATTTCTCCTGAAAGAGAAAGAAAACATGTAGTGGCCTAACTTTCAAGGTCCTGGTAGTTGGTTCTCAACTGTCTGATGTCACTCAATTGGTTCATGCAACTATAATATTCAAGGGGCCTGTGCTGGTAACAAAGGATTCAAGCTATGACTCTCTTTATCAAAATAGTTCCTGTAAATCAATGGGTTTTAAATAAAAGAAAAAGATAGATCAAAGGGGTAAATCAGCAAGTATGAATTAAATTTATCTAATATCCAGACATATACTTCTAACAATGAATGTTTTCTCAACCGATCACAAAAACCATAACATGACACAACCCACAGTATACCTGTACCATCGTATACATCTTAGGTGCTTAATTCAATTCCACTATTCGCATATCACAAGTATTTCCAAGATTTCAGAACAACACACATTCATTCATCATCAAAACTATAGATCAACAGACTTCAATAACTTTAATTCAATGACAATTTAACAAGATAATCTTTAAACCTGGTTTCTTCTAATGAATTTCATCACATAAGAAACTATCATGCTTCAACACAATCACTAGAATTTAGGTGGATTATAACTCATTAACCTTATCAAACAACACAATTCAATGTAAACTCCATATTTCGTAAACCTGCAATTCTATTAACTGTCAAAAGATCTTGTACAATGTATCTCTACAAAACTCTCTAAAATTCTCTCTTAGCACTAGGTAAGCCAATCCAATTCTCAATTAGCTGACCCTTACAATGTGATACCCATCTAGTATTTATAGATATACAAAAAGAAGTTCGAACTTCACTTCTATCTTAGGCTTTCCACCTTTTTAGGAACAATCAACTTTCTTGGAAACTCAGATCAACTTTGATCTTGAGTTCTTACATTATACATTCAGTTTGATCTAACAATAGAAGATAGAAATAGAAGAAAAGAAGTCATGCACCCTTAAGACTGTCAATGCTGCATGCATGCAACATACAAGGAAGAAGAACATCATGCATGCAAGATTTTATGCATGTGAAGCTAGATCCGCAATGAACTCATCATAACTGGTGAAGAATTGTTGTAGCATATCCATATCTGGCCCATCAATCCAATCATCTTCAAATTTGATGCGATCCAACTCAACTGCAGGAAACTCTTTCATACTTTTTACCTTGATCAACTCTCTCCCTCCAGCTTTTATTTTTTCTTTGACTTCTACAAGCCGATCTATCACTAAGTCTCCTCCATCATCTTTATCCTACATGAGTCCTTGGAATCTTTCATTCCATTTCTCTCTAACCTGACTCAACAGCATGCCATCTTTAGTCATTACATTCACATCTACAATTATGGCCATAACTGCTTCCAACTCTTCCAACTGCTTAGTTAAATTATTAACTACTTCCTAAATCTCATCCTTATGCTTGCTCAAAAAGCTAGTCCTAAACTTAAGTATGCAAGAAGTCTTTTCTACAAAATCTTTGTTATCATCTTCGAGTATAGATTCTTCTAGAAGAGTAGTTAGAGGCAATGTATTTATCTTCTCTAACTTTTCAATGTACTCCTTATACTCTTCTTCTAGTTTTTCGGATGCCTCAATGTATTGATGCATCTCTTTTATTACTCCTTTTGCTTCTTTGTAAGTTTCAAACCCTTTTTCTAAAACCTCACCTACCTCCCGGTTCACTTTGTCTATCCATTTTTCAACCATCTCCACCTTACCTCTAACCTGCACCAAATCATCAACCTCCTTTTTGCTTAGCAAAATAGGAGTCTCAGTTGTTACAACCTATTATGACCTTGGAGAAGATACACTCTTCAAGAATGAATGTAATTGATCCAATTGAGCCTTAAGCTCATTTTTCTTTTGTTTTTCCTTGATCATTCTTGATTTAGTCGTTGAAGCCACCACATCAATCAGATTCATTTGTTGACTTCTAGTGGGTTTTCCCAAATTAACCGTACTCAATTGATAGTCTGTGAGCTACATATCCCCTACCTCCTTTTCAGTCATAGGCACGACACATTCAACAACTATCTCCCCTTTATCTATGAGTCTGGTAGAATGCAAAACTTTAGCCCTCTTCTTAGGCCTTTCCTGTTCAATCTCCTTCATCATGTCCTCCCAATTAAGAGGTTGAGGAGGTGTTCTAGCTCTCTTCTGCAAATCTAATTTCAACCATGTAGGAGCATTGGGAGTCATCATCATGGAAGAAGAAGCAACAACTGTAGAGGATGGCTGAACATTTACCTCAGGTTGAGAATCAACATTTGCTTTCTCTTGTTGTTCCTACAGCACATGCATCTGCACCAACTTCTCAGCCTCTTCTCTATCTCTTTGTTCCTGTACTTTCTTGTCTTCTTCTTCTTTTCTCAATCTCTCCTCTTCCATCTGATCCTTCTCTAACTTCTCTTTCTCTAAGGCCTCCTTTTCCAACCGTTCTGCCTCCAAAGTTTTAAGTTTTGCAGCTTTGGCCTCCTCTTCCTTTTGCTTCCTAACTAGCTCTTCAGCCTCTTTTTCTTTCCTTATTATTTCTGATTCTTCCTTTTCTATTCTTTCCATTTCCAAGGCTATGAGTTTCTCTTCCTTTTCCCTTTCTTCTTTAGCTTGCTGTTTCTTTATTATCTCTTCAGCATCTCTCTCCTTTCTTAGAGCGTCAACTTCTTGTTCTTTCTATCGAGCTTCCTCTGCAAGCTTCAGTCTAGCAACTAGGGCTTCCTTTTCCCTTCGGTTTCTTGATTTCTCCTCCTTGAGATCATGGATCTTCTGTATTAGTTCCAGCTTGTCATTTTCTGCCTTGACCTTGATCCAATGCTCTCGTTGCCTCATTTTCTCATCCATTTCATCAATTGCTGCCCTTGTTTCAACTTCTTTTACCTTTAATTGTTGCTGTTGAAGTAGAGCATCAACTTGTAACTTTGCCTCCATTTCTTTTTGTTTCTCTGTAGTAGCCCTTTCATCAGATTCTCTGGTAGCATCTTCAAATTATTTCCATTGTTCTTCCTGTGTAAGAATCTACTCAATAGTATGATCTAGAGGCACGTTTTCTTGCAAGTCCTTCTCTGACAGAGTTTCATCCAAGTCTGTCTCAATTTCTACCAATTCTTCTTCCACTTCTTTTCCTTTAGAATCTTCATCCAGAGCATAATGTACTCCTTGAACTTCTTTACTTTTATTTCTTGTGAGTGGGGCTTGTGCAGATGACACCCAATGCGGGCGTAGAAACATCAGATTCAATTGGAACATCTCGCTTTGGTGTCTCTTCTTCTTCATCGACCACCTCAACTTCTATTTCCTCAACATCAGGAGGAAATAATTCCAATGGCTCTTTGGGAGGTGTCTTCCTTTTAATCCTCTTGTACCCTTTACCTTTCTTGAGGATTGGTCCTTGAGGAGCTTAAGTTCTCATCATCAACCATTGCAAACTTGTATCCAAGACTGTTCTTCCAATTTTGTTAATATCAATTGTTTCTTCCTCATTCCAGTCTATTGGATCTAAGCTTCTATTGCGAATATTCAAAGCTTCATATGAGGGATCTAATACAATTCCATCATCCACCGAAGTGTCAGGAATATTTTCTTTAATACCAAGTTCTGACATGAGTGAGACTGATAATCTCTCATAATTCTTCTTCCTCAAGTCATACTCATCCTGCCGATCACACCAAAAATCCTCTAACAAATTAAAATGTCTAGTAAACACTGAAGGTAATAAAGCATACATCTTCTTCTTTGGATCAAAATACTTACGAGCTGTATACAATGCCAATTTCAATTGTATCAACTCATTACAAACCACCTTTGCTCCCTTCAAATGTTGACAATTGTATTCACCCAGTGTCATGGGAAATTTATGGCATCCTGCCTTGTGCTTCATCCCAAATCTAGCATTAACTCTAATGGCTTGATATAAAAATTCCATAAGCACTATTCTATTGCTGTTGCATCTTGGAAGTAAATGGGGATGACCCTCAAAACCAAACAATCTGAAGTATGTAAATTTGGGGTATTGGATGTACCAACTTCCCCATTCAATAATGAATTCCATAGCTTCTTGACTTAACCTGTACCCTGCATCTCCACTCAACTGGTTGATAACCACATATAAAAATGCATCATTGACTCTTCTGAAGTGAGTCTCAACAACCTAAAGAGATAATTGATCGTAGTGTTCCCATACCTTCCTTTGTCCATCCAAGACTCCCATTATACCTACTCTGTTTAATCCTGGGAAAATCCCCAATCTTGCTGCAGCATAGACCACATATGAAGTCATGAAGAAAGATTTGGTCTGTCTGACCCTTGTGAGATGATCATGTATGGCATCAGAAACAATCATTGACCAATCAAACTGGTAATCACCCTGAAAGATTACTTGAATAAAATGAAACATCGATTCCTTGAAGTGGAAGGCATCCCTCTTTCCAAGCACTCTAGACAACATCGATATCAAATCAGATATCTCCTTCTTGAAATCTTCCCTTTTTGGCTAGTCTGCCAACTTGCTTAAAGACTTCTTCTTGATGCTTAACCATCTTTTGATTAAATGAGACTTATTGGAGTCTTTATGCTTGATGTATTTCTCCAATGCTTCTACCTCTGTTAGCTGCACCAAATTCTTGGGATCAGGAACATTAAATATGCTTTGGAACATTTGGGGAGTAAGATCTATAATCACATTATTCTATGAATCCATGCATAATCTTGTAGTTGGATTATAAGTATTGGCCACTGTCAATATCAACTCTGGACACTGAACTGATAAAGGAAACACGGTGATATGTGCAAGACTAGAGTCAAAAATCCTTTGTGTTCTCCCTATCAAGTTTTCCCATTCTGCAAAGGTCTCTTCATGTAATTCTTCAAAGCTATACTAGCCCAAATTAGTATCTGTGATATCTGACCAGTCTGATTCCACCTTGCTTTCCTTCACCATCGGATTCCTATGATCATACCTCAATGAATAAGGTAACTGTTCTGGTTTCACCTTCTTGATTTTTGGTGCTGTCTTTGATGTTCCAGCCAGTTGATTCCTTCGAGCAGCCTCTCCTGATGTTCCTGACATCTCTCAAATCTCCTACAAGCAAACCTCTAATTAGACCTTCAAATAAATCATTATAAAAAAAGCTTTAAAAATATACCTGTTACACATACATCGGAGTTAGAACTAGACAGAAGCACAAAAGAATCTCTTTTACAAAACTAGTGGACTCAGAGCAAAAAATGATATAGGAACTTCACCTAATAACAAATAGGCTCAGAGTCAGAGTCGGGGAGGTTATCGGAACCAGGATCGGAACAAAAATCAGATTTGGTTTTCTTCGAATTTTTACTTTTCCTCATATTCTATTTCCATTCCACCTCTGTCTCTGATTTGATCATCGTTACTTTGAATAAAGACTTTCCCACTATACGCGGAGTCAGACATGGGATGAAAACGAAACTGATAACCTTCGCAAACAAAATTCTTAAGTTCAAGATCAATTCCGATCCCGCCTCCGCCAATTTATCCTATACTTCAAGGAAACCTTTTAGAACTCAGAATCGGAAATGGGATAAAAATGGAATCGATAACCTTTGTAAAACAAAAACTCTTATGTCCATAATCCATTCCAATCCTTCCTCTACCTATGCTAATCATGACATCATCAAATTTATTCATTTTCAACATAACTTCATGATTAAACCTAGGTCACTATAAAATGGAAAGGGAGCTTAAAAACTCTACCCTCATATAACCGTGGGGAACAATTTTATTTTAGAACCATTTATTTAAATCTTATTTAAAGTAATTACAGAGACCAACAAAACCCTAATCTAACAAACCTAAGAAAACTAGGGCACGGGTTTAAAACCCTGCCATTCTACCAAACGATGAAACCCTAATTTAAACAATAAATCTAATCTACCCTAACTCACTATAAAATCTCTAATCTACCTCACTGTAAATTCTTAATCTAACTCACGCCATTAAAAACCTTTAATCTAATCTAATCTACTGCAAATCGAAAATGACACGACACAATCACGATTAAGACATGAAAGCGACAATGCCCTAAAATAGAAAGAAATGACACAATAAAACAAGACAACAAAGATTAGAGCAAAACAAACAAGCCAAAACAAGAACCTACTCATTCAATCACAATGATGATCATAAAATCATTTTAAAACACAATGATTGAACACGCGAGTAGATACAAAACAAAACATAATGAACACAACTACAAATAAACAACGAACAATAAAGATAAAAGACCTACCTCAAACACAAACAAATCCAAGCCAATTTTTTGAATCAATTCGTACACAATATCCCTTCTCTATCTCGATCAATTTGCTCAAACGAACTCTGCTATTGCTCTTCATGCTCTCAGACTTGTGATAATAACAATAATGATCAGCTTTAACCCTTAATAAAGAAAAATATGTGAATTTCTACCTACACCGGCAACCACCATTAACGCATTAAAATGCAGTAAAGGCGGAGTCAGAACTTTAGGAGAACGAACACTGGTCTGCAGTGCAACTTCAGTCAAAAAGTCAATGACAAAAATTGGTGGGGGTGGAACTAAAATGGAAACAGGATCTTAAACTCATAAAATTTCCAAACCTCATTCCTATTCCGACTCCGTGTCCAACAACTAAAAACAAAACAAAAAAAAACAAAAACAAAAATTTAAGTAAAAGACCAACCTAATAAAACAAAACACAAAAACTGAGACAAAACAAACATTAAAAAGTAGTGGAGGCAGGATCGGAATTGAATTTTATTTTGCAAATTTTGATAACAACCATCCCAATTCCCACTCTGGCTCCACTTCCACTAAAGACCAAAAACAAGCCTCAAAAGAACTTTCAGAACCTGATTCAGCTGTGGTTCTGATTCGGACAGAGAAACCAAAGAGAAACAAATTATTGGCAAAAGTAGACTCCAAACTTTGTTTCAAAAACAACTAAGTACAAAAAACACAAAGGGGGACCCATTTTGACCAAGGCAAAAGATGGGGTGGTTATGCAAGGCATAACATGGATGTATGTGCAACCTATCCTAGGTCCAATCCAACATGTTGTAGCATGCTACACACTTGAATTATTTTTGGAAATATTTTGTACATGCTTGAAGCTAACAATTATCTTTTTGGTGAATAAGGGATGCATCTAATTAGGTCAACCTAATTGATGTTTGTAGATGAGTTAGATATATATTGGATAGTTTTGAGATTGAATATGATGGAATGAATGTGAATACGAATCAAGGTGAATATATTTCTTCTGGTGTGTGAGTTACTTAGCATCAAAGGAACTAAATATGCACTTGTTAGGTGTAACTTCATCAATTCATACTCTAGCTATAAGCCATTTTGTTATTGTATCTCTATAGGCAGTGAGCCTCCTTTTTTGGATAGTGAGTCCTGGTAGTGATCCTCCCTTTGTAATATCTTATAATAAGTTATACTATATTGTGAGCTAATCCTCACCATGGTTTTTTCCATTGTGGGTTTTCCACGTAAAATTTTTGGTGTTCATATGTTGCGTGCTTCTATGTTTTGTTAATTATTTTTCTCATTTTAAATGTTATATGCATTGGAGTAGCTGGATTGTGTTTGTTCAATAATTTTAAGAAGATACTGATTCACCCCCCTCTTAGTATCTTGGGTATTCAATAGTAGACATTTTGAGAGTGCAAGATAAAATAAATGAGTGAGACAATGTGAAAAAATGAAAAGATAGATTAAAAAATGAACTAGGAAGGAGAAGGAGCATTTGATTCATTCAAATTAATCCCTAGTAGTTACAACTAACCTAGGTAGGTAGTAGGTGATTAAATGCTTGAAAAAAACCATTGAATAAGAAACTATTGTGGGAAATGTGTGTGTTTTCCTAGTGTTTAGATATTTTGAGCTATAGAAAAGATGGAACACAAGAAAAGTATAAGGTTAAGTCAATTGTAATAAAATGACCAGTGAAGGCAAAGCGTTGGCACCATGGGGGAAAATGTTAAGAAAAAGGATAAAATAAACTTAAAAAAATGTTAAGGGGGTGGACACCAAATTGAACATTAAACATAGTATGAAATTACAACGATATGTAATTTTCTACGTTACATTTTGCCTCCACTTTAGCGAGCTTTTTTTCTTTTTTTTTGGAAGATTTTTTTCTTAAATAAAGTATTTAAGAAGGTTTTAAAGTGCAAGGTAGCTAGTTCACCAAAATTAAGTGCATGAAACTTGATTTAACAAAAAAAGGCTAGTAAACTTCCTTTGTCAAATGATCTCACTAACACTAAACTAGGATCAATTAATTATTATGGGAAATAATTTATCCTACTACTAATCTAACATAAATATTTGATTATTCTAGCTAATACTAATATGTTTTACGCTCAAGAAATAATCATTTATAACAAGTTAAAGCACAAGAAAATAGTAATTATTAATTTACATATTATAGATTTGACAAGTTAAATGTAAAACTATAAATAAAAGATATAAAGGAACTTAGAAATAAAATCTAAAAGTATCTATGGAGGATGTTATAGCATCACTTGAATGACTATATTTACCACTGTGGTCTATATAGTTGAACAAACAAAATCAACTTTTTTTTCTCAAAAAGCATGCCTAGTCTACATAAAATTAAATAAACACAACCAAGTAGATCATCAAGTAACAATATAAATATAAATAATAAGATTTAATTTATTTAATCAAATAAAAATGATAAATTGAAAGGAAAGGAATATATTCACAAACTCTTGTAGGGTAGAATATATTCTCAAGAAATAACTTGTATCTACAAGATAAAAAAATGGCTAGGATTATTTGAGAGCTTACCAAGAATGATTAATTCCCTAAGTTGGCATTTTGACCTCCACTGAAAACCAATAATAAATATAGTAGAAAAATAGTGTGTGTTTCTATCCTAAGTGTGTCGATTAATTCCAAGAGTAGTAACAATTCAAAAAATATAAAGATTAAAATAAAATATATTATATGGATGTGTGAATATCCCAAGGTTCCAAGGGCACTACAAAATATTGATACAATAATAATAAAAAAATAGAGAAGAAAAGAGAAAATAAATAAGAATAATATCACCTCTTTAAGCTTGATGAAACCAAAAAGGAAAAGAGTGTTATTAAATGCCACAATGCCTTCAAGAAGATAGCTATATAAGTGTTGATGTGCTCACAAGGAGAAACCAATACCAAGATAGTTATAGAAATATATAGAGGGAGTTGTAGATATATTGAGAGTGAAATATAGAATGAATGTGAGAGAAATAGAGAAAAAAAATAGATTCAAAAATAAGGGAAGGAAGTTGAGCTAGTGAGTTATTTAGATTTGTCTCAAGCATTTACCACTAACTTGGATAGGTAGTATGTGATAAAATACTAAAAATTACCAATGAAAAATAAAGTATCATGGGATGTTAGTGTGTTGTGTCGATGTCTACACATTGTGCTAGTGTTCGAATAGCTTGAGTTCTAGAAAAGATAATACACAAGAAAAAAGAAAGGTTAAAATAAGGATAACATCAATCTGATTAAAAATTTACATGGGAGGCAAGGCCTTGGAATGATGGGGATAAGGTTAGTGAAAGGATAAATAAAACCTAAAAGCATATTAAGGGGATGGATACAAAAGTGAGTGCACAAAATAAGGTGAAATTGCAAGGGTGTGCAATTTTGTATGTTACAATATAATATTTAGAAACTCCGCTACAAGTATCATGAGGAAGATCTCAAGAGTTTCTTAATAATTGACCAAACCATCATAAATAGTAGAAACATTAGTAATAATAACGATAATGACCCCTTTGCATATAAATTCATAATAAATAATTGAAGTTCTATGATAGATGGTGTGATAGACACTCAACCAACCAAGAATGATAATAACAATCATATTTATAATGAAAATAACTACAATGGAGGAAATAATTATTCAAACATGTGGATCTATAAAATTAATTGTTTTGAATACCCCTAAGGAACAACTATAACCAAAAATATAATAGGAAATAGAACATCTACTCACTTTATGATAATAGATACAATCCATATTGAAGGCCACAAGATTATGATCTTTATAAAGTCTCCTTCCACAAAAATTGGGGGCATGATATAGAGACATATTGGGAGTATAATTTATTTATCTTAAAATTACATAAATAATGAAAATTCTCAATTTTGGATACCTCAAAACTCCAATATATGGATTTATTGAAATCCCTTCTGATGGGCTAAAAGTTTGTCTATTTTTTCATTGATTTTAGCCTATATTTTAATCCTTTCACTTGAATTTCCATAATAATTTTATAGAATTAAAAGTGATTAATATGGATTAGAGGACATAATATACCTTAGGAAGTAACCGGTTATTTAATACTGATTTTAGTGGTTATATGTGAAAATAGGGTTCCTATGGTCACATGGAGTAATGGAAAATATTCTCATAATCCTTTTTGTTACCACTTGAAAATCAACATTGTTGATATCTCTTGCATAATAATAGTAAATCAGTTTATAACCTTTAGAGGGAATGGGTAGTATTTATTTTACATAATTATAGTTAATTGGTTTTTATCTTTTAGAAAGAATGGCCGTAGGCCACTTCATTCTTTCTTTAATTGATTTGGATCTTGTTGAACTCCAAAAACCATATGTAATATTTAGATAATTCATGTAAGAGACTATATAAGTTTCCTTTTTGTACCAAATGTCTCAAACTTTTGAATGAAGCAATATAATACTAATAATATTATTATCTGAGAGCTTGTTGATTACTTTCTTCAATCGATTGACTAGGAGGTAGGGCCCACTCTTCAGCCACTGGTTGAATTTTCTTTTAGGTTATTTTGTGAGTATGATTTATGCATAATTCAGTGACTAGTTTTTTTTAAAACAAAAGTGGGAAGCCACTATATATTATTATATTATAAGTAAATATTTTTTACAAATCTTGGTTCGATGAGCATATTGGCAGGAAAGAGCCAGGAAGAAAACCTCTGGTTATAGCTCGAAAAGATTACAAAAAAAATTTATAATTCAGTGATTGTTATTTATCTTATGAGAATTATTTATTTTTATTTATTTGCTAGTGTGGCTTATGTGTTAATTTATTTACTACATATATTTAAGCTTGGAAAAATATTTGGGATTAACAGTTGTATTTTCTGAGGCTTTTATCTGCTACATAGTTCCTATCGCTAGATTTAATAGGTCTTGTCACCAGAATTTACAGGTCCTATCACTAGAATTTTGTCAATGCAAATTGTTGCAAGTTTAGGACTTCTTTAGTCTCAAACAAAATTAGTAGTGTTTAATCAAAATTGAAATAAATATAACATATCTTAAATGCATTACGATTTTAGGATTATTTAAGTTATTAACTTCAATTATTTGGTGGTTTCAAAGGTTTGTTTTAGGAGAACAATCTAGGAGTGTTTTTAAGTTTATTATTTTAAAGAATTTAGATTTGATTGTTTATTCTCATAGAATTTATTTCATCCCCACTTAACTTGCTAATTTCACCCCTTTGGTACATAGCCACAACACCTTTTCATGAGCTTATGATCCCTGAATTGACATTTAGGAACAAACTAAGGAAGTCAACATGAAATTATTGAGGATTGATTTAATTATATTAAAATAATTCGATAGAATTACAAGGATAGTTTATCCCCAATATTGATCCACATTTTTTTCCAAAAACCTTCCTATTACAATAGCTTAATAATTCCTCAAACTAACCCATATCCTCTAATATATTTGCATCAATGTTAACAATTTCCTCCCACCTTGAAGAATATGATACTCTAATTTAGCTGAGAATAAATGGGTAAATTAATATTTTATGATTAGTCAAACTTGTTTGGATTGATATAACCTAGAATATTCATACACATCTTTAAATAGAGTATCACAAACATTTTATCTATGAAATTGAACCCCTTCTAAGTTGTATCTCCCTTTACAAGATAGTTCAAGATCTTAAGAGTATGTTCACACAAATTTAATTTATCCACCTTTTAAGAAGCTTTAATTCAATTTGTGTAACCCTTTTAGAGGCCACTAAGTGAAAATATTTGAATCACATAGCCTTGACTTTATAATAGTAGATTAACTAAGTTGAAATTCACCTCAATCCATAAAATGTAAAATTACATGAACTATGTTTCTTCTTTGATCATAAGTAGATGCCCACAAAGTCCAATTTCATAAGAATAGGAGACCTTTCTTTGTACTTGAAAGTGTGGATCTATTGAAATTGTATCAAGAGGACCCTTGTCAAGGTTGGGACCATTGTTATTATTGCTTTTACTCCCTTTTGGGGAGAATGAGATGTGACCAATGCCTTAACCTCTATTTAATTGTTATGACAACTTAAGAGAAAATACTATTTCTAATATCATGCTCCTAGTTTCCCTTGTACCAAATATGGTCACCATAATATTCTACATCATTGATAAGGACACAACATACAACTTATTCCTTTAAGACCTTGAATTTGTAAGATGAAAATTCCTTTAACCTTTCCCTTTGAAATTTATTCCTTCATTTAGGGAAATTGAAGGGCACACAATCTATTGAGAGGGGGGCGAATAAGTAGATCTAATCAATTGAAAATTATTAACTACAACTTAAAATATAAGATCATACAAATTGAATCTTCACTAATACTAATAAAGCATTGAGCAAACATTCACACAATTAAACACTAGATATACGTGGAAACCCAAGATGGGAAAAACAACAATGATAATAGTTTCTTGGATCTACTATCCAAATCCATCCTCACAAAGAAAAACTATACAAGTGAATTTTACAATATGAAGTAGGCACCAATATATAAGAGACACCAATCCTCTAATGTATTTGTAGGAACCTACCTGCTAGAGACACCAATCCCCAACATAACAATATAAGAGGTAGAACACCGATCCTAATAGATTATAGAGATAAAGCTTGTAGATCTTCTATATAACTGAATACATCTCATACATGTGCTAGAGTTACAACTGAAACTCTTCCATACTACATATGATCTTTTGATACTAGCACACACACTGAAATGCAACTCCCCCTCTTATATTCACCACCTTCTCTTCAATTTTCACCTACAACCAACTTTCTTCACACGAGTGTACTAATTCACATTTTGCATCTATACATTTAAGAAATATATACATGAAATTGTATTAACACTCTTCTATGTCAGCTGGGGATCTAAAAATAACCAAGACGACATAAGGTGTATCTAAATTCAAATTACATGAAACATGTAACAGATTGGTACAAAATCAAATTTTGTTACCGCTAGAAGAACATGATATTGTGCACTACCACATGAACCTTAACTAGGTCCTATCTTGGAACCACATGCAAGATTTGAATTCTACATGCTACTAGTTGCTACTGAATAGGTTTCAAACACCAACTGGTTTATAGAAAAACACAAATAATCTTCTATCACTTTAATATTTTTGCATGTTGAACACATCCTCTGAAAACTCTAGAATATGATAGAGAAAGTGTAGGCATACTCTCTTTTCAAAATGTAAAGCCGACAATGCATCCACAAAGTAGACTTTAGAAACACTAAACTAAAAATTTCTAGTATATCCTTCCAAATCACCTCTATCATTGTGAATAGATGCAAGAATGATATTGCAAGCATACAAAAATCACACGAACTTCTATAAAACATAGAAACTCATTAGAATATAATAGTGTATATTTCTTGATTTAGTGATATGATTGATATGATAATACAATTACCAACACAAATAGGTATTCAACCACACTAAAATGATGACATACAAAATACTTCCAAAAATATAACTAGTAACATATATTTATGCAAATATCTGCAACTCAAAATGATATGATAGGGGAATACAATGATAATTCATCTACTACTTATCCTTACACCCTTGACACAAAGAACTCCTTTGAAATCAATCCTCTTCCTACATCGATGAAAACCTTTGTTCAAAAATCTCGCCCTTTATCATTGATGACAAACAAAAAAATGTTGGGACACCCATAAAACTAGTTGGTCACACATGAAGACATTTCTCCCCCTTAGATTGATTTATCCCCCTTGGAAGATATATAATTTTGATTTCACTTTCTCCCCCTTTGACATAAATGGAAAAGGTCAACACTCCCCCTTTTGCATTTTTGGTACTTTGCATAATCCAAAAACTTGTTTCCTAGATAGACTCCCCCTAAGTCCATGCTTTACTACTTCTATTCCACAAGGCCACCCAACATTCTTGTGGTAGGGAGAGAAATCTCCCCCTAAACCTGTACTTCATCTTGTTTCAAGAGTAGCAAGAAATAACTCCCAACTTCTATCAGATAAACCCAAATGTCTGCTTAGGAAGTGGTTTTGTGAATATTTTTTCCACTTGCTCCTTTGTCTCAACATAATCCAACTTCACCTCCTTTTCAAAAAATTTCTCTCTTATAAAATGATACTTGATTGCAATATGCTTTGTCCTTGAGTGAATTACTAGATTCTTTGAGATATTTATGGCACTGGTGTTATAACAAAGAATAGAAATAGGTTCATTAAACTCAATCTTCATCTCCTTTATATGCTATTTCATCCACAATACTTGACTGCAACATCATTTCACAATAATGTATTTCACTTTTGTTGTAGATGACAAAACTGAGTCTTGTTTCTTTCTCATCTAGGACGCCAAACTATCACCAAGAAAGAAAGCTCCACCACTTGTGCTTTTTTGGTCATCTATGCTTCCTACCCAATTTGCATCTGTGTATGTAGTCAGAGTGCAATTTCCACTCTTTGGATACCATAGTCCAAAATCAATTTTAGCCTTTAAATATATAAATATCCTCTTTATTTCTTTGACATGAGTTTCCTTAAGTGCTACTTGAAATCTAGCTACCATCCAACTTCCTGCATTAAATCTAGTCTAAATACTGTCACATACAATAAATTGGAAATCATAAATTTGTACAAGGTTTGGTCTACCAGAGCAAATTCATCATCTTTAATCAACTTTTATCCTATAACCATAGGCATACCCACCAATTTGTAGTCTTCCATACTAAACTTACTTAGCATCTCCTTTATGTACTTGTTTTGGGAAATGAATATGAATTTTCTTGATTGTATAATCTAAAACCCAAGAAAGAAAGTAATTCACTTAGTATTGACATTTCAAACTCACTTTTAATTTCCTTCTTAAACACCTTCCACATTTCATCACTACTACCACCAAAAATGATATCATCTACATAGACCACAACTATCAGCAGTTGATCACCTTATGTTTTTATGTACACATTACTATTTGCACTTCCTCTTTGGAACCCTTGCTAATGCAAGTGTCCATCCAACCTTGAATACCAAGCTTTGGGGCCTTGTTTAAGTCCATAAAGGTCCTTATTTAATCTTCACATATAATCTGGATTGTCAAAACATTGAAACCCTTTCAATTATTCAATGTAGACCTCTTCTTCTAGTTATTCATTCAGAAATTCTGACTTAACATCCATCTAGTACACATTGAAATTATTGAATGTTGAAAGAAACAAAATAATCCCAATTACTTCTAGTCTTGCTACTGAAGAAAATTTCTCTTAAAAATATAAGCCTTCAACGAGAGCATATCCTTTTCATGTAAGTATAGCCTTGTTCTGAATCACTTCACCTTATTTAGTTAGTTTGTTTTTAAAAAACCACTTGGTTCCAATTGAATTCTTACCTTTAGGTCTTGGGACTACTTCTCAAGTTTTATTCTTCTTGATTTGATTAAGCTCTTCCTCCATAACTTCTATCCAACCTTTCTATTTTCTTGCTTCTTTATAAGACTTTGGTTATATCTTTGATAGTAATGCAAAGTGTACTTGCTCATTTTCCTTCTCAAGTATCCTTCAGGTTTGAACCCCACTATATTTATCTCCTATAATTTGGTCTTTATAATGATTCTTTTGAACATAATTTGATGGAGTTTTTGTAACAAATTTTGAATCCTTTTCACTATTGTGGATTGGTTTTTCATCATCTTCTACTTCCAAAGTACCAGTAGACTAAATTATTTCATCAACTCTCACATTTGCACTTTCAACAATCCTCTTCAATATTTTGTTATAACATCTATATGCTTTAATTTTTAAAGAGTAACCAAGAAAAATACCATCATCAGATCTAGAATCAAATTTACAAAAAAATTCTTCACCCGTTTTGATGTAGCATTTTCTTTCAAATTTCTTGAGATGTTTGACTGAAGTCGATCTTCCTCTCCATAACTCATATTGTGTTTTATCAATATTGTGTTTGATCTGAACTCTGTTTAGGATATATACTGTAGTTTTAATCACTTCTCTCCAATACATATCTAGTATATTTGCTTGACACAATATTGTTCTTTCCATCTCCTATACATTTTAGTTCTTCCTTTTTGCAACTCCAATTATTTCTAGATCCCATGCTCTTCACATAATTTGTCATATCTATCAGAAGTGGATTCTCCACCTCTTTTTGATCTAAAAACCTTGATTTCTCTTCTAGTTTTATTCTCTACTAATGCCTTGAATTCCTTAAACTTCTCAAATGCTTCTCACTTCTCTTTTAAAAAAATAATCCAAGTCATTCTAACGTAATCATAAATGAGCATCATGAAATACCTATCTTGTTGTAGAATCTTTATCCTCAAGGTTTGTGCAAATCTATATGGACCAAATCCAATGGTTTTGATGTAGAATAATCATTAGCGAGAAATCTATTTTTTTTTTTTTTCCTCCATGACATAGTTTACAACTGATAGATTGAGGCTTCTTAATATTTAGCATATCCTGGACCATTCCTCTTGAGCTAATATTTATGATGTTATAAAAGTTAATATGTCCCAACCTTTTGTTCCAAAGCAAATGTTCTTCTCTCTACATAGTAAGACAATTTTTTCCATTCAGCTTGCTAAGATGATATATGTCACTGTCTTTCCTGCTTCCTTTCACAATTAGTTCTCTGGTACTTGATTTCTTATTTTTGTAACCTTCAACACTAAAGGATAGCTCATAACCTTTATCAAAAACTTGAATTCGACTAAAATATTATGTTTTAGTCCTTCAACATACAAAACATCATTTGTCTTTGTCCTACCACCATCAAGACTCAAAGTACTCTAATTGGTGATTTTGGTACTATAATTATATCTAAGAGCCACAAAATCTCCTTCAAATTTCTTGAAATTCATAAAATAACTTTTATCTCTAGTCATGTGATTTGCGCATCTTCTATCTATGATCCATAGATTCTTCTCTTTCTTAGCATGTAGTGCACTTTGAGAAATCATTGATTTTGTTGACTTATTCTCTTCTAGAATCTTCTTCTAGACTTTATCTAATTCATGAATTCTAAATTCTAATCCTTTTCTTCCCTTTTTCGACAAAAGGAATCACAATTTTTTTGCATTTTTAGAAAATGATATTAAAATTGAATAGAGGTGTGAATGCATTATTGTTGAAATTTGTTCTTCTTACCAAATATTTTCTACAATCCACAACCTTATGACCAAAATAATTGCAATTAAAACAATAAATAGAAAAATAATAATTGGACCTAGTGTTGTATCCCTATCTTTCAGATCTTCTGCTCTTCTTATGACCTTTATTCCTTCTCTAAAATGATTTCTTTCCATACTTTTTCTCAACATTATTAAAATCCTTATGGGGACACTTATCCATAAAATTATTGATTTTCCAAAATACTGAGAGGGGGGTGAATCAGTATTCCATTAAACTATTTAGATGTAAACCATTTGTTTATTAAATCACATATGAATGCAAACCAAAATAAAGACATTGAAATGAGCATCACTCCACAAAACACATCAACACCATATTTTTATGTGGGAAACCCAAAATGGGAAAAATGATGGTGAGGATTAGCTCATAATATAATATATCTAGGCTATAGAATATTATAGGGCTCACTATCAGGACTCATTGTCCTTGAAAGGCTCACAACTTGAATACACAATGAAATGGCTAACTGCCAAGATATAAAAGAATATGGCTCACTGCCAATAGTATGAACTGATGCAATGCACCTTTCTTGTGCTATGTTCAGTTCCAATGAGGCTCTATATGTGAAGTAATTATATAAATAGCAATCACTTAACCATTCTTCTATGATCCTTGACTTCTTCCACAATATACTGCTCATAACTTATAAATAATTTAGGCTCACACACTCTTTTCATCCACTTACCCCCACACACTTCATCTCCAAAAAGTTCTTGTATATATACAAATACATTTCATACATCAATTAGGTCAGCGTAATTGTATGTAAATAAAACAATAAAACAACCTCATGTTTTCACCATATACGATTAAAACATTTTTATCCATGTAGTTTATCATATCAAGTTAGCATAGAATTGAAAGAGATCCAACTGAAATCTACAAAGTATAATCATTCTTCTTAATACAAGTCATATATTAGGTCAGCCAAGACCTAATCACAAAAACTCCAAGTCAACACACACACTCCTTAAGATAACCACCTTCCAGATTTGATATTGCATCAATTTCTCATCACATTAACATCAAGATCACCCTAAGAACCAGAGGACTAGAATGTTATTTATAAGGAAATGCAAAGTCTCCCACACTATCATACTGAACAAAGAAACAACTGTAGTGTACATAGTTTAACTCTATCATTTATAATTTTTTGTATGCAACACAAAACTCCTCAAGATCCTAGATATAGTTGTCTGAACAAGTCATAATAATGATATTAAGAGGGAAGAGTCAAATCTCATCTTGCGGTGAATTATAGACTCAAAAAAAAACGTACTGGCTCAATAGTACAAAACACTTCTAGTAGAGATTAGCTTCTGGTTATACCAAATATGTTTCCCACTATGTTTCCATAATTTTGACATCAATGACAATAATGGAATAATCAAAACATCCCATGTACACTTCATTCTAATGTTTCAAGGTTCCCATATTTCCAACAATCTCCCCCTTTGGCATTGATGGAATCATTCATATCAAAAACATTTTTATACCTATAAGAGACAATTGAATACTCCCCCTTTCAAAGTTAATGCTTCTCAAAAATGTTTTTCCTCTATCTATCTATCTCTCCCCTTTTGAAATCAATGGTAAAGGCTATGAGGGGGTCTCGTATAATTCCTCAAATAAGTAAATTCACCAAAACAAATTGATCAAGCATCATAAAAAAATGTTAACCTAAGGAGGAAGAAGCTTTGAGATTCTTCAGAATATCTTCCCATGTGGATTTTCCTTCTTCCCATGATCCTTTTGCACTTGCAAGAGTCTTGTGTAGTAGTTCAAGCTTAGTCAAATACTCTACACCATCTTCCAAAGTATTGGGACTGAGATTAGCTTCTGATAGACCACCAATACTGTCAAGAGAACTAGATATAGGAATGTGTCTAAATTTTACCATATCTCTAAGTGCCAAAAACTTCTTAATTACCTTTGTTCTTTGATCATGAAGGGAAAATAATTTTTCCTATAGTTGCACAATATAGGCCAATATCTGATTGTTCCTATCATCTGCAAAGCTATACATATCTGCTTTAGTACTCATTCGAGTTTCACTCTTCCTTATTTCATCTCTTATAGTTAGTGTCCTATTGGACCAATTCAAACAAAAATAAAGCAACTATTGAGCTTCTTTCTCATAGTACTATACATATTTTAACTCCTTCACCACTCTATGATGTACATCTACACATTTCTTCTTGATATCTTCTAGATTTTCTTTTGTAGACCTATTTACAGTCTGTACTTCTAGTCTAGTAATGTAAGACTTCAAAGAGTTAATCATATTCCTGAAATTTTCCATAGATGATATATATGAATCGAATTTGTCACCAAGGATCAATTTCTACAACTCTTTCAATGCTTCTTGAATCTTTATGCTTTCATGCTCATGTTGAATTCTCTCTAATTCACTTCCTTCTGAGATTTATTATTTGATAACATCACCTTTTCTCTTCTTTCTTTTTTTGGTTGCACTATCGAAGGCTTCAATCATAGAGGTTTCTTCTAAATTAGGGTTCTTAGGGTTTTCTAGAAGAACCTTTACATAATGATCAATCTCAGCCTTAGTTACTTCATAATTTAGTTTGGAAATCCACACCAATCTAGATTCAACTACTTCCATATAACAAAAATTTGTAGAAATTAGGAAATCAATATTTTTCGAGTACTTCTCAATCACATCTTCTAGAATTCTTGACCTTTTATTCATTCTCATCTAAAATGTTCCAAAGAATGCAGTAAGAGCAGCCTCTTGAGCATTTGAACCACCAAGATTTTCCATGTAGTTCCTAATCTAATGAGCTATAGGTTTTGAGTTTGTCCATTCTATCCTTCCAATTACTGGTAACGCTTTCATAAAGTAAAAGAGTAAAAAAAAATATTAAGGTACCATATTAGAATGTGCTTTTCATATTCTTCTTGATCTCTTTTAAGTTAAATATTTTTAATTGAAGTAGCCCACAAAGTTCATAATCCATTCCATTCCTAACCATATCAAGAGCGGTGTAAACAACAATAGTAGAAATTGTGAATTCACTAATTGGTAAGAAACATTTGTGACCAATAACCATTGCAACATACCAAATGAATGGATCTTCAATTGTGTTCAAAATTATTTCTTTTCCTTGAAAGGTCATACTAGTCATCTCAATCATCTCTTGTTCATCAAAAATATTTCATTTGGGAACTTGTCCAGAGGAACACAAACCAATTAAATCTCTTATAACTTCTCTGGTTATTAGGTGTGCTTTATCAACCCAAATAGATTCATCATGAATCCTTCTTAAATCCATTTGAGTGTATTTATTGTCAAATTCAAACAATGGGGATTTTCCCCATATATCCAACTTGTTTTCAACTCAGATTTTATATGCATCAATATTGTCTTCCAACTCATTCTTCCATAAGACACTTAACCGAACTGGTGAAATTTCCTCATTTATATTATAAACATATGCATAGATATCCTTAGTAGGTAATTATCTAGGAGGAATGATAGATAATGCACCAACTACTTCTTTCAACATATTTTTCAGAGAATACTTCCTCAATTTGATTTGCATTCTATCCAAAATATTCACAACCTTTGAATTATCCATGGCATAAAATTAAAATCTCTTTAAGTAGAATAAATTTGTAATTGAGAACGAAGACTAGGATTATATTTTCAGCTTTTGAAGAATGCTTTGAATCCACTTCAATTTCCTCTTCCTTCATTGAATCCTGAAACTCTACTACATGAAATTTCTTTGGTTTATTCAGGCTTCTTTTGCACACTTCTCCTTTTTCACAAATGCCTTTTGTTAAATGTGATTTCCTTGATACTTCTAAATTTATTTATTTTATCCCAAATGATTCTGCAATAAATGATTCAAGTTGCAAGTAGATCATCTCAGAATCCATGTATATTTCCATCCTTTCAAATTTTGCGAAATTCATTCTTCACACATGTGTCTAAGAAATTCCTTTCACAAGAAATCTTGAATTTTTAACCTTATTAAATGTGTGTTTGTCATGATATGACATCATATATCGATGAGGGATTTATTATTTTTTATTATTATTTCTCCCCCTTAGGCATTGCCTGACTTAAATTTTGATGGGCGTATTTGCACCAAAGTACAACACAGATAAAAGCGATGATTCTAATTTAGCTTTCTTTTATTCTCCTTCCTTACCTCTCCCAGATCAATGATTGGTTCATGTTATTTTTTATCCTTCCATTTTTGTAGTCTCTAGTAGAATGTTCTAGATTACTGCATTCATGACAAGCAACATTCTTCTATCCAAATCTTATTTTATTCAATCTATATTTTTATTGATTAGCCTTGTGTCCAAACAAGTTGTAGTGATAATATTAGCCATTAAAAAAAAAAATGTTCAACATTTGACTTCTACATTCCACAACCTTATGTCCAATCTTCTTATACTCAATTTTTTTTTTTGAAGAATGGTAAAGTATCATTCATTCTACTTTTACAGTCATTTTTCCTATGACCAAATTTATTGCAAAAACAACAAACACCATTAAAGGATAAATACCTTTGAGCATTAGGTTTTCTAATAATAGTCCTTCCGGTATTGCTTCTATGACTCTTGAGTTTTCCATCATTGCACTGAGTCTTCATATCAAGAGGTTGATCCACCTTTGGAATTTTTCCTTCAAACCTTAAACCACTTTTTCCATTGTAGGTCTCTGAGAAATAATCAACCCATCAAGAATTGCAGTGTTTTTCTTGAATTTATTCTCAAGTCTTTTTTCCTTTTCCAGATTTGATTTCAGAATTTCCACTTCTTGCTCAAGCTTTGTGCATTCATCCTCCTTCCTCTAAATTTTAGTTTTCTGACAATCTTCAATTCTTCTCTTTTCTTCCAGTTGCTCTAGCAATCCAATGATATCATCATTTTCCCTTTTTAATTGATCACTAATTTCTCCATATCTTTCCCTCAAATCCTTAATACACCTATTTGCTTCCTTTATCCTAACCTTCAAATCTTCATTTTCTTCTGAATACTCAGTAGAGATTACTTCTGGAGGAATAAGATTTTTCTTGTCTTCCATAAACTAAAATTTTGGGCCCTTCCTCATGCTGTTAAACTTCTTCAAAGGAACCAAGCTCTAATACCAATCATTGATTATCTAGAATACTAAGAGGGCTTTGAATCAATGTTCCATTAAACCATTTATATGTAAACCATATGATTATTATAGCACATATGAATACAAACCAGAATAAAGAAATTGAAATGAACATCACTCCACAAAACACATCAACACTAGATTTTTATGTGGAAAAACCAAAATGGGAAAAACCATGGTGAGGATTAGCTCATAATATAATATATCTAGATATAGAATATTACATGACTCGTTGCTAGAACTCACTATCCTTGAAAGTCTCATAGCCTGGATACACAATGAAATGGATAACTATCAAGATAAAAAATAATATGGCTCACTACCAATAGTATGAACTGATGGAATGCACCTTTTGTGTGTTGTGTTCAATTCCAATGAGTCTCTATA
The DNA here is from genome assembly GCA_007115665.2 of Sequoiadendron giganteum. Taxonomy (NCBI): domain Eukaryota; kingdom Viridiplantae; phylum Streptophyta; class Pinopsida; order Cupressales; family Cupressaceae; genus Sequoiadendron; species Sequoiadendron giganteum. The sequence continues at coordinate 657,559,830 of CM021100.1, forward strand.
TGTGAAGTACTGATTTTCATAGTAGTCACTTAACAATTTTTCTTTGATCCTTGAATTCTTCCACAATATACCACTTGTAACTGATAAATCATTTAGGCTTGCACACTCTTTTTTTCCACTTACCTCACACACTTTAGCTCCAAAAAGTTATTGTATATATACAATTACATTTCATACATCAATTAGGTCAGCCTAATTGGATGTAAACAAAACAAAAAAACTACCTCATGTTGGCACCATATAAGATTGAAATATTTTTACCCATGTAGTGTATTATATCAAGTCAACGTAGATCTAAAAGAGATACAACTAACATCTACAAAGTATAATAATTCTTCTTAATACAAGTCATATATTAGGTCAGCCAGGAATAGGACCTAATAAAAAAAACTCCAAGTCAACACACACACTCCTTAAGATAAACACCTTCTAGATCCAATATTACATCAAGTTTCTCATCACATTAACATCAAGGAGATCACCCTTAGAAATGCAACACCAGAATGTTCTTTATAAGGAAATGTAGAGTCTCCCACACTGACATACTGAACAAACAAAGAATTGTAGTGTACAGAGTTAAACTCTATCATTGATAAGTTTTTGTACACAACACAAAACTCCTCAAGATATTGGATATAGATATTTGAATGAGTCATAACAATTATATAAAGAGAGTAGATTCAAATCTCATCTTGTGGTGAATTTTAGACTCAAAAACCAACCTATTGGCTCAACAGTACATAACACTTCCGGTAGAGATAAGCTTCTGGTTATACCAAATATATTTCCCACTATGTTTCCATAATTTTGACATCAATGAAAACACTATAATAATAAAAACATCTCATGTTGTAAGGTTTCCATATTTTCAACAAAAATTTCCCACTTCACTGCAATTGGCTTCCTCCAAATCTAATCCAATATCAAAATTTGGATCAGCTTGCTTCTTAGACACTCTGAATGCCACCTCTTTCCTTATAAAATCCTCACTTTCAAATCTCATTTTAAAAGAAATTAGAATTTCATACATTTAAATCATCTTCAAAACATTTAGATCCTTAGCTTCTTCAATTATAGAGACTTTAGAATCAAAATTTCTAGGAAGATATTCGAGTAACTTTTTCACAACATTCTTTTATTTCAATCCCTCACTAAGCCCTCAAATAGATTTGAAAACTTCATCAACACAGAGTAGGAATGTGGGAATATTCTCATATTCTTTCATCTTCAGGCTTTCAAACTGTGATCTATGAGTTTGCAACTCTTTCTCTTTGAATTTTTCATCACCTTTATAGGTGATATGCACTTTTTCCTACATTTCCTTCATTGTTTTTCATTGCATGAATTTCACAAATACAGAGTTATTCAATCCACATAAAATAACATTCCTTTCCTTAGCATTAATTTTGCAAGTCCTCTTTTTTACTTGATCTCTAGGAGGGTTTTTAGGAATCTCACATACCTCTAAAACTAACATCCATATATCAAGTCCTAGATCCATCAAGTAGGACTCCATCCTAGCTTTCTAGTATATAAAATTGGATCCATCAAAGAGTGGTGCTTTATTTGTAGAGAATCCTTCTTGATCAACTAAGTGTGCCATCATAGAACTTCCTTATGTTTCTAGGCTTATTCAAAGAAACTTAGTTCTAATACCAATTGAAGGGCACACAATCTACTAAGAGGGGGGGTGAATCACTAGATCTAATCAATTCAAAAATATTAACTTCACCTGAAAATATCATATAATACAACTTAAATATTCACTACTACTAATCAAGCATTGATCACAAATTCAAACAATTGAACATTAGATATACATGGAAACCCAAGAGGGGAAAAACTATGGTGAGAATAGTTGCTCGGATCTACTGTCCAAATACAACCTCACAAAATAGAAATATACAAGTGAATTTTTCAATATGAAGTAGGAACCAACCTATTAGAGATACCAATCACCTAATGTATTTGTAGGAACCTACCTATTGGAGAGACTAATCCCCAACAAACAATACAAGAGGTAGAAAACTAGTCCTACCATATTATAGAGATAAAGCTTGTGAATCTTCTATATAGATGAATACATATCATACACATGCCAAAGTTATAAATAACACTCTTCCACACTGCATATGATATTTGATAGTGGCACACATATTGAAATGCAACTCTCCCTTTTATATTCACCACCTTCTCTTCAATTTTCACTTGCAGGAAAATTTTCTTCACACTGGTGTAATTCTACTTCACATTATGCATCTGTATGTCTAAGAAATATATATATATATATATAATTTTATTAACATTCTTCTATGTTGGACAACCCGACTCAAAAATAACCAAGACAACATAAGGTGGACCTAAATTCTAATTACATGAAATGTGTAACATATTGGTCCAAGCTCATGTTCTCTTATGGTCACTCGCAGAACTTCATCTGTTGATGAGAAAATCCAATTTTCATGGCTTGAAAACTTGTAAGAGATAAGAGAATGGAGTAGATCATTGGTGAGAAGACCATTGGGGAGAGTACTAATACAGTGGCGAGCTTGAGTGATTTGAATTTGAACTCAATCCTTGGAAATCATGGAAAATTTTAGTTCATTCAGTCTATGGATTTGGGACTTTTTGTTGTTGCTGCTGGGAAGGATGGGTCATGTGGTGTGTATGCATTGGTTCTCTCTAGTGGTGTTGTAGGGAAGGATGGGTCATATAGTGAGGAATTGGTCAAAGATGCTTTTTTCTGAGAGTAAGTGTGCAGTTGAGGCTTTCAAGGAGGCTTGTGCTAGCTTTCCATTGATGGAGGAACTTCGAAAGGATCTTGGGGGTCATGTGGTCATTGATGTCAATGGGAGGGCCCCAACTATGGAATAATCTATGACTAATCCAAGAAATCCCTGGATTAACCATGTTCTAGTGGAAATTAGCTGGTCGGTAGGGTAATCGTCTTTGTTGGGGCAGAGACGGGTTGACCTTTTTCCCTTAAAACTTAAAGGCAAAGGTGGTGTGGCTGAATTTGTGTCTTCTTCTAACATTGAAGGTGGCTTTGCCTTGTCCATTCTAGATTTTCTTGTAGACAAAAATATAGCTAGAATTGAATTTTCTCTAGTAGGAATTTTTTTAGGTCCTCGACCTAGTATTGAGGAGGTCCGCACTTGGGTTTGCAAGAAGTAAGCTTTGAAAGGCCAGGTTGAATTTTCAGCTATGGATAAAGGATTATTTTCCTTTTTCTTTTCCTATGATGAAGATTTGAGAGAGGATTTTTCAAAAGGATCATGGTCTTTTAGGCATCTTACTTTGGTTTTGCACCCTTGGGATTCTGGGATGGATCTCTCCAAGTGCCTTTTTCATTCAACCCCTATGTGGGTAAAGTTGTCAAACCTGCCTTTGGAATATTGGGATGAAGAAGTGTTTAAGGTGGTGGATAAATCTTTTGGGTGGTTAGTCTCTATTGATGATGCCACTCTCTCTAGAAGGTGGTTGGTTGCAACAATATTTTATGTCATGATTGATCAATATGCTATGATGCCTGAATGTTTTCACCTTAACTCAAAGGTGGGTTCTTGGAAGCAACAAATTGTCTTTGAAAATATATTTTTTGCATGCTTCAAATATAAAAAAGTAGGTCATTGGGATAAGGACTTCCCAGCTAAGGTGGCTCTGCCCAAGGTTGTTCCTAAAACTAAGGTTTGGAAGGTCAAGGAGGCTAAGGGGACTTAGGTTCCACTAGAGTAGGGTGAGTCAACTACTAGAAATGGTTTGGAGGGTGAAGTTATTATTGAAGTTTACTCTATCCCTCATCCTGAGGTTGAGAAGGAGACTAAGAAAACTATGGATGAGGCTATTGTCCAGTCTATGGAATAGGAGGTGGATCATGTATCAGATACTTTGTGCTCCCCTAAATGTACCATTCTAGAGCCTAATGTAGCCCCGTCTTCCCCAGTGGATCTTGTGTTTGGGTTGGCCATTGGAGATGGCGCTTTGGTGGTTGGAGATATAGGGAGTAAGGATGAAGAAGGTTATATTTCGATGAGGGGAAGAAAGAAGAAGTCCTTTGCTTCTCCTCCTCCTCAACCCCATAAAGGTGTTACCATAAGAAGGAAGAAAGTGGACTATTGGTTTGAATGGAGGGGCTAGGGGAGATCCTCTCTGCAAAAAAGTAGGGAGAGGGATTGCAAGTGAGATATTATAGAAGGGGTTCAAAAAACCCTCTTTGAACTATGCTCGAAGAGCACCCCCTCATCGTGCAAATGAAGATTATCTCTTGGAACATCAAGGGGTTGAATAATATGCATAAACATGACCTCCTAAATAACTTGGTTCAAGACCATAAGCCAAACATCTTGTTGATTCAAGAAATAAAAATGTAGATTACTAAGTTGGAAGCATTAAAGAATCTCTTTTTAAGGACCGTGGATTTAATGGGGTTAGCTTTGAGGGAGCTTCAGGTGGCATTGCTAATTTTTGGAATGCTAGGATTATTAAAGCTTTGCCGATTGTGGAAGGTTTTAACCATGTGGAGACAAAGGTTGTTTTGATTAGGGATTATTTCTCTTGGGTTATCTCCAATGTGTATGCTCCTAATTTGATGAGGGCTAGGAAGAAGTTATGGGATGATCTTGGGTGTCTTTAGACTAATTTTTTGGATAGCCCCTGGCTAGTTATGGGAGATTTCAACACTCATATTTTTGATAATGAGAAAGTGGGTGGTTCACAGGTCAATCCTGATAGCTGGATGAATTTAAGAATTTCCATTGATGATAATTCTCTTATTGATGTGAAGATGACTGGAGCTAAGTTTAATTGGTCCAACAGGCATGTTGGTGTAGAAAATATTCAAATTAGGTTGGCTAGAGCTTTGATATCAATGTCTTGGTTTATGGATTATTTTTGTTCACTATCCTCTATTATGAGATGCAGGTCTGACCATTTCCCTATCTCTTTTGTGTCTAATACACTTGGGGGTAAGAAGCATTTTCATTTTTGGTTTGAAACTATGTGGAAAAGGGATTTTAGGTTTATGTATTGTATTAAAAAATGGTGGAAAGTGAATATTGATGGTAGTGCGATGCTCAAAGTAGCAAAAAATTTGACTTTTGTAAAGAGAAATATCAAAAATGGAATAGAGAATCATTTGGTCATATTTTTTATTATAAGAATTCTATTATTCAAATGCTGGATAGTATTCAAGATGCCATTCAGTCAAAGGGTTTATCAGAGGATCTCCAGTTGCAGGAGGATGGCCTTCTCGCTCAGCTACATGACATTGTTGCAAAAGAGGAAGATTTTTGGAGGCAAAGATCTTGTTTAATTTGGTTAAATTTTAGGGACTGCAAATCCAAGTTGTTTCACTTTAATTCTCTCAAGAATAAGTCTTCTAATAGAATCTCCTTGGTTATGGCTGATGGTATGTTGTTGGAGGATGAGGGAGCTATTAGAAGAGTGGATGCAAACTTCTTTGAGAAAATGCTTAAGGATGATCTTGTGTGGGACCCAAATAGTGTGGAGGCTTATTTGGAAGTTATCCCCCATCTAGTATCAGAGGACCTAAATAGGGAGCTCACTACTATCACTTTTGATTTGGAAATAAAGGATGCGGTCTTTTATTTTGAAGGGAATAAGGCCCCTGGGCCTGGCGGTTTTCCTTTTGTGTTCTTTTAGTCATTTAATGAGATTGTTGGGAAAGATGTGATTAACACCACCAAGGAATTATTTGGTTCTAGAAGATTAATCAAATAATTGAATCGACCTTCATTGTCATAATTCCAAAATTTATTGATGCTAATAGCTTCAATGAGTATCACCTGATTAGTCTCTATATCTCCATTTACAATTTTTTTAAGGTGATTGCCATTAGACTGCAAAAGTGTCTCTCGGATCTGATCTCTAAACAACAAAGTGGCTTTGTTAAGGGTCATTGGATCTTGGACTCTATAATAACTATTCATGAACTTTATCATTCTATTAATGCCTCTAAGAAGTCAGGCTTCTTCCTAAAACTGGACCTTCTCAAAGCTTATGATAGGGTAAACTAGAGATTTATGTTGGAGGTGTTGGAACACTTTGGTTTTTGTTAGAAGTTTCTCTAGCTTGTTGATCAGCTCATCTCTACTTCATCTTTTATTGTGCAGGTGAATGGTTCCCCTTCTCATTTTTTCTAGAGTTCATGTGGTCAGAGGTAGGGAGATCCTATCTCTCCATTGCTTTCTATCTTGATGGTAGAGGCTCTTGGTAGAAATATCTAGAAGGATTTTCAATTGGGTTATTGATAGGCCTCCCTCCTTCTAGATGCGATCTAGTTACCCATCAACAATTTGCAGACAACACTATTCTGATGGGTGAATCCTCTATTCATGAAGTCAAAACTATCAAGGGGTTGATTGAGGCTTACAAGAAGGCTTTTTTTCAGCATATTAATCTTCCTAAGAGTCATCTTTTTTCCCTTAACACCCCTAAATCTTTGCAGTTAAATCTTGCTAGGATTATTTCATGCAATAGGAGTGAGCTCCCATCTACTTACTTGGGGCTTCCTTTGTGTATTTATAAGATCTTTAAGTTCTCCTGGCTAGGTCTATTGGATAAATTCAATAAAAAGTTGGTGGGTTGGAAAGGGGTGCTTCTCAGTCAGGTAGGGAAGGTACAACTTATTTCCTCTACTCTTCAAAATCTACCTTTGTATACAATGAGTCTTTTTAGAGTTCTAGTCTAATTTAAGGAGAAATGGAACAAATAATGAGAATATTTGTGTGGTTGGGTGTTGAAACCAAAGCTAGAATTCCTCTTGTGGTTTGGGATTTGATCTGTAAACTAAATAAATGGGGTGGTCTTGGCATCAAAAACTTAAAAGCTTTCAATAAGGCACTTTTTATTGAATAATGTTTGGAGGCTCCTTAATGGGGAAGTAGGGTGAGCTATCATGGCTAGTAACAAGTATTTTCATGGCTTTGGGAGATCCTGGAATATGTTGAATTATGATGACATTCCTTTTGGTTCTTGTTTTTGGAGGAATATTGTTCCTTGCAGGGATTTGATTGCTAATGGTGTTAGGTGGTTGTTGGGTGATGGTACCAAAATTTTTTTTTGGGAGGATGCTTGGTGTGACTTTAAACCTTTGATAAATTTCCCTTGGGCTCCTCCCATTGTTCCTATTTTCAAATGCCTCTTTAGCATTAGGGTGGTAGATTATTTTCAAAATGGGGAGTGGAAAAACTTGTAGAATTGGGACCCATCATTGAAGGTTCTAAAGGACTTCTTATGCAATGTTCATATCCACATTTTTCCTAGGCCAGATAGGGTTATTTGGGCTCCCTATGTTGATTGTAATTTTTTGGTGGCTTTTTCCCTTGTTAATTCGTTGGAAAAACCTGATTGTTTTCCTTTTTGGGGAAATTTATGGAACAAGAAGTTGATCCCCAAGGTGAATGTCTTCTTCTGGCTTCTTATGCAAGGTAAAGTCTTAACACAAGATAAACTCTATGAAATGGGATTTTTAATTCCTAATAGATGTATTCTTTGTGAAGTTGATGCTAAAAGTGCTTTCCATATCTTCCTTGGGTGTGATTTTTCCTCTATCCTTTGGATTACATTTCTTGGTGTTTAGAGACTAGATTGGGTCTTTCTAGACTCCCTTGATAAGTTTTTTGACCAATGGAAGTCTCCCTCCACCTCCCCTATTCTCTATTGGCTTTGGGACCTTATGGCCCCACATATTTCATGGGGGATATGGAAAGAAAGAAACAATATAATCTTTCATGATTCTAAGCTCAAAGTTGGTAGTCTTTTCATCAAGATTCATCGGGCGATTCTGGAGAATTTTTCTATCATTGGTTCTGAGGCACCTCATTGTGCCCCTGCTGCTTGTTTGGCTAGGTATGAACTTTTGGTGATTTCTAATTGGAAGGTCCCCTCTATTCCTTCTACGAACTCTAAATCTAGCTTAAATGCTAGATTGAGTACTAAGTGGAAGCCACCTCCTTCAGGGTGGGTTAAAGTTAATTTTGATGGGATAGTGAAGGGTAACACCCTGGGCCTACATGATGTAGGGGGTGTTGAGGAATGAATATGGAAGACTCTTAGTCATGGTGGAACTCTCATTGGTAAATTACACTAATCATTGTGTTGAGGTGGAGGCTATGTTTATCAGTATAAAATATGTTGTGGACAGGCAAAATATGGGTTGAAGTGATTCCTTAAATTTCATCAATTATCTATGTATCACCCACAAGCCTAGTTTTAATGTGGATCAATTAATATAATATACTATAATCATGTTAAGTTCTTGTGAAGAGACCCACATCTCTCACATTTTTTGAGAAGGAAATTCACTGGTAGATTTTTTTCCAATGAGGCTATCAAGTTAATTTATTTTCATGCATGGGAGGAGGGATCTCTCCTTGAGAAAGCTAGGATCTTAATGAGAAATGATGGAATTGGCTAAGTTTATGTGGTGGCATCATTTAATCTATAGTACCGATTCTCGACTCACACACTTTGTGGGTTTTATTTGGCTTGTTGGCTATTTGTTGAGAAATTATCACAAGGGTGCTCTTGTTTTAATGTTTGAGGAGATGGGTGGAGATAGAAGAAGAATAGAGACACACTCTTGTGTGAGCTTGAGGAAGAAGGATAATCTATGGAATATTCTCTGCCATTTGAATTTTATGTTGTTTTTAGAAAGATTACATAGGCATGACCCAAATTCCCTAAAAAAAATTATTTCCTGCTAGCATAATGTCAAGCTCTAGATAAATGAATTGGTAGTGGATGTAAATGAGGAGTTGATTGGTACTATGACTAGGTTTCCAATGGTTGGTTGTAAGTTTTATAAGGACAAAAAGAGCAATGAGGAAGCGATGGCCCAATTCTTCAAAGATGAATGAAAAAAATGATTAAGATGGAAAGTTGGGGCTATGAGCGCAAGTCCCTCAAGAAGATATGGGAGGATGTTGTGGAGGTGATAATGTGCTATGTGAATTTGGAGGGCAGGTTCATTGTGATCCTTAGTCACCATTTCACTCTTTTAAACCATTTTTAGGCATGGGTTGTTTATCTCCTTTCTACTTTTTTTGTTATCTTCCATGGAGGATTTTGTTTATGCTCATTTAAAAAGTAGGAGGGCTTTGGTCCTCCATGAGGGTCTCATTATTTTAATCATGGAGCATGTTAAATATCTTCTCCCTTCCCCTACTATTAAGTGCAAGGAAAATATTTTGAGTGAAGCTTTTGTCTCATCTGGCTTGGATACCAAAATTGTTGAAGAAGAGGAGTGGAATGAAGAGGATGAAGAAGGATCCCCATACCTTGTTACTACCTCCTTGAAAAATAGGAAGAAGGGTATCCTTGAAAGCAACTGAGTAGCTAAGCACCTTTTTCTTTCTGACAATGAGGATATGGAAGGGGGCTTGGGTGATTCCTCTCCTAGGAATGTGGATTTGGCTGTTGGATAGGGAGATGCTGAAGGTGGAGGAAATAAGGAGGGTTTACAAGAGAATGTGCTAACTACGGAGGCCAAGGATAAGCTAAGGAGAGCATCCAAATGCATTGGAAAATTGAATATCTAGGCCTCAAAATATTTATCAAAGGACACCAAAGTGATTTGCAAGGATAATTTTTTTGGTGAAAAGGTGGTGGAAATTGATGACTCCCCAGTTCATAGCACACCCAATGTGGAATTGGAGGATGAGAATAAGGGCCAAGTTGAGGAGGATGCTGAGAAGAAGAGTGCTAAGTCGAAGCCTCTAAAGGTAAATCCCTTTTTTGAGGACTTTTCCTATCTCAATGATGATTCTACCTCAATGTTTGAGCTGCTGGACATGGCTGGGCTAGGGCCGCTAGAAATTTTAAGTTAGCTAAGTGGACTCTTTGGGAGTTCAAAAGGGTTAAAATTAAAATAAGGGGTTTGAAGGAGAACTTGATGAATATTCTAAAAGGCTCACTGTCAGATATTATGATTGACATAATTGTGGACCTTGATGGTTTCTTCCATGACTTCAAATATTTGTGTGAAGAATGATTGGATGGTTTAGAAGCCAAGATATTGGAGAATAATGCGGACATAAATAAGCTTCTCAATGCATGCCACATTTTAGTGAAGAATAGTGCAGAATCTTTGGAAGTCCTATTCCAAAAAATTAGTGAGCTCGGGGAGGACCAATTGTATTTTTCTGAATTAATGGAGAAAGATCACTTGGCCAAAGGTAAAGGAAAAAAAGGTGCAAAAGATGATAGTACAAGCCCTGCTATTAGAGGGTCTATTGAATGGAAAAATCCCTTTGAAGTTGAGAAGAAAGAGTTGTTGGACATGATTGAAATGTACAGGATCCAAGAGCTTGAGGTGGCCAACACCTTAAGCAATATGAAATAGTGATCTTCTCTCTCCTTTTTGACTGCTATTTATTTCATGTTCAGTCTCAATTTATTTCTTGTTGGTTTATCATTTTGTTGTTGTTGGGTGCTTCTGATAGCTTACCATTTTTCTCTCATGTAACACTCTCTTTGTGTTTTTTATTTTGGGTATTTGGTTTGTTGTTGATATCTTACTATAGTGTCTTTTTAGAAGATTTTTTTTATCTTAAGTTGTAAATGGTTTTGGGTCCCTTCAAAACTTTCTATTCCCGTATAATCAAAACACATTGGTAGAAAATCAAAATTTGTTTCTGCCAAAAGAACATGATGTCGTGTGCTACCACAAAAACCTTAACTAGGTCCTATCTTGACACCACACACAATATTTTATTTTCACACACTACTAGTTGTTATCGCACAAGTCGCAAACACCAACTAGTTGACAAACAAATACAAATAACCTTTTGTCACTTTAATATTTTTGCATGTTGAAATTATCCTCTGAAAACTCTAAAAGATGATAGAAAAAGTGTAGAAATACTCTCCTTTAAAACTAAAGAGCCTACAATGCCTCCATAAAGTAAACCTAAGAAACACTAAACCAACACTGAACTGAAACATTTTGATACAACCTTCTGAATCACCTCTATCACTGTGAATAGATGCAAGCATACAATAGTCACACCAACTTCCAAAACATAGAAACTCCTTAGAATTTAATAATGTATGTTTATTTATTTAGTGATATGATTGATATGATAACACAATTACCAACACATATAGGTATGCAACCAAATTGAAATTTTGACATACAACATACTTCCAAAAATATAACTAGTAACATATATTTGTATAGATCTTTGCAACTCAAAATGATATGATATGGGAATATAATGATAACTCATGTACTAATTATACTTACACCCTTGAAACAAAGAAATCCTTTGACATCAATCCTCTTACAACATCAATGAAAACCTTTGACGTAAATTTCAACCTTTGTTCAATAGAAATATATACCACACAAGGAGATTTGGAGTTATTTATTATGCTCAAAATATATACAACCAAAAAGAAGGTTGAAATTCCAATTGATTATGAACTAAATATAGACAAGGTTATGATACAAAAGCCTATAGTATAGACCATATGATTAAAAATAAAGAGGAAGCCTTGAAATCCAATAAGGAATTAGGAATAGTGCCATTTGAAAAGGGAGAGAACTCCAAAAAATCTATGAACTTTGTAAATATAGTTGAGTTATTGTACATAGATAAATTATTTTGACCATTTTTTGAAGAAATTCTCTAAATTTATATTTGTTAATTTGGTCAATAATCCAACATATTCTCCGACCCTAAATAAATAGTGGCCCACCTAGGTTCAAATTTAGTATGATACTTGGGGTAGGCTAGACAATTGAGAGGGCATGAGCAAGATCTAATAATCCAAGGACCCACATGTTGCATCTCCCTTGAATTAAGATATTTTATATCCTTCTATAGGTTGGTTGTATCCATATATTCCTATCCCTATATCCCTATATGAAGTGTCAAAATAATCCTAAAGTTCCCTTGACACCTTTAATCAATGAGGTTTTAGAAAATGAACTCATTTATTAGCTCTACTAGGTCCTATGAATTTTTAGGATAATCTTAAGTCTAGGTTGAAATATTTAAGAAATTCCTCAATGAGGATGAGGTAAGTATGATACTTTTGATGGAAAACTATGATGCAAATAACCATCAAGATAGTAAATCCAACTATTTTGGAACTACATGAAAAGTATGATGATTACTCTATGGAATTACATCTAGAACCAAACAAAAATATGATTGTTAGTTTTGTCCCATTGAAGGAGAAATAAGAGATTCAAATTACTTACAAAATATATCAATTTTTTTAATATAATAATTACTAGGATAATTTTTAAATATATCTCAAACATGATTTTGACGTATTAAATGATTTTCAACCAATAAGGGAATCTATCATTTGACTACATTCCATCACTAAGATTTTCTCATGCCATCATAGATTGTGAGACCAAAACCTATAGAGGAGAATTTAAGTAGAACTAGGAATGTCACTCATGAAACCATTAAGTATGGTCATCTTATCTTCAAAACCAATAACCTTATTGGAAAGAGAGCTAGTAAATTTTAAAATTTATGAGAATATTGAGTTGGTTTGTATCTAGTTAAGATGTCAAAATGGTGCTTACCTTTTTTGCACCATGAGAGGCTAGGATTTTGGTGAAACTATCATTAAATTTTATCTTAGGAATTATTAATATTTAAATAAAAATAATGTTTAAGATACAATAAACATGTATTGCATTCTTTTCACCTCCTTTGTACTTCATGATTGTATTTTTTAAAGTTGTTAGCATAATGTAGGAAATTGTATACCTTTACAATTTTACATCATGTTTTGGCCCCCTAATTTATTAGACTTAATTAAGCTTCTAATTTTCCAAATTATGCATTTCAAATCCTTATTTTTACCATTTTTTGAAAGGTGAAACAATATTAATTAAATGTATTCAAACATTAAATTTTCCTAGATCAAACGTGTCCTAGAAATTTAGGCCAAGACCCATTCTCCCAAGTGTGAATGGGCCCCCCTTCTTAGCTAGGACCTAAATTCAAATATGTTATTGGTTGTATTTTAATATCGAAAATTCAAATATGAAGTATCGGATTTTAAAATCTAATATCTAGGAAATTGGATAAACACCTATAAATACCCAATCTTTTATCATTTGAAATCTAAGAAGCTAGAGGTGAAAATCCATTGAGAAAATACTATTTTCAAGAGCATTCAAGAGCAACATATTAGAGAATTATTACAATAGTTCAAGATCCAACATCATTTCAAAGTCTATGTGTGTTCATGTTCATTCTAAGTGAAGGCTAACATTTTTGTAGGTCTTCAAGCATCCAAGCATTCAAGCAAATCAAGCAAGCAAGATTAAAGATACTTGAAGAGATGTATATGACTTCAGTTCTTCAAGGAAGCCATTGAAGGGTGGTGAGTTGCAACATTGTGTTCATTCATCATTTCCTTCCTTTCCATTCAAGGTTTTATCATTGAAATTTCTATTGTGGAAGTGGAAACACTAACATAGGGTTTGATTTAGGTAAGCTCCTATATGGAACAATATTTCCCCTCTTTATGAATGTGCATGTTGTAGGTTTAAATTAGATTGGTGAGAGCTTGAAGATCCATTTTTTATTGTTGCATTTATTGTCACCATTCTTGTCAAGATACAAAAACTCACCTATAGAGTTTATTTACGACATTCTGACTGTGGGATAGGCATAAAAAAAGCTTAGATCTAAAAATAGAGGACCTCAAAAGTTGAGTAGGACACCCTTACAAGGACTCAGTAGCCGTATGATGAACCCGTCCTTGTAGGCATAACATAACCAAATTTTATTGGGTAGGTACATAGTCATTTTCAACTTCCAAATCTGTCAGAACTTGACTATTTTTGTTTATAAATTATTGGACAATTACATTCATTACATTAGGTCATTTAGTTTAATTAGGGTAATCAATCACAATCATTTCTATCCTCAAAAGGATATAGATCCAGGTTTGATTGGCTCACCATTGAGGTTGATAGTCAATTTATACACCTTGTTGATCTATATCCTAATGAAATTATAGAAATGATGGAAATGTACCCTAAGTCATGAGTATTAAACTTAGGGTCACCCATTTTTTTATGTTTTAGTTAGTATACATGTATCTACCAAGTCATGTGATCTCTAAATCATCATGCACTATTTATTTCCCTACATTTTGATAAGTTGATCAATATTTAGGAAAGGTGTCTCAACCTTTCTCTTAATGCTACATTTATCAAAAGTATAATTTTTGAATTGTTAAAAAGAAAAAATCAATTTATAGGCTATAGAGTTGGTTATTATTCAAAATATATATTATAGTTATTCAAAACCAACTTTAGGGTTTCTTGTTGTGTGGTTCTATTTGATATATATATTTTAACAAAAGAGTGATCCCAATCTATCTCTCAAATCAAAAGTTATGACCTCCAAAATTTTGCATGATAAATGAAAAAATGTATTGGACTAAAAATATCTCTATAATAGGGAATTAGACTTGTTGACCAAATTATGATGTGTTATGAATCATCATAAAAAATATTTGGTTGGAGATAATGGAACCAAAATAGAATGCCTAGTTTGGTAAGAGGACTATAACAAGTGGAAGAAATATGCTATTTTAATGTGTGGAATCATCTTGAGATTTGGTTGTTGGATTTATATGCTAAGGATTTAAGTACCATTATTTAGATGGATTTATCTTATAATTTTATAATTATCATTTGATGGATTTATGCATTTTATCTCCTATATATTAGGTTCTTGAGATGAAAATTATGTGAAGAGTTGTAGATACTACTGAGCTATTAGAGTTCATCTAGATATCTATTTGGTGATACTCCTACGAAGGCTTGTTTTTTAAGTGTATTGTTAATTTATTTGTTTACTAAATAATACATTGGTCTGCTTTAAAGCATGGAATTTTCCTCTGAAAAGGGTTTTCCCCCATATACACCTATGTTATGGTATATTATTAATTTTATGTTTATATATGTTTCTTAGAATTGCTAATAGATTAAAATTTACAAAAATCTCTCATAATTTTAGTGTGGAAAGTATGTTTGCAAATATTTCTTCTTTTCATTTGTTATCAAAGATTGATCACCTTAGATTCTAAGTGTTGGGTATGATAAGGGTTAAACATGTCCTTATTTTTACCTTTTTATTTACCTTTTACCCTTTCATTTCTATAGGATCCCTTGCTATTCCTATCACTATTTGTTAATGAAGTAAGTATATTTAATAAAATAAAAAGATAAGATAAAAACTTGTAAATGTATCAAAACCTTCAATTATTCACTGATAACTTGCATGGCTATGGTAGTGGGGGATAAATAGGTGGATGGTGTGTGGGAGAAAGAGGAGCATCTATGGAATGAAGACAAGGTCATTTATGAGTCATGTGTCACTTTTGTTAAGTTTGGTCTAAGTTTTTAGTTTGTTTTGGAACGATATTGAAGTCTGTAATCTATTTCTAAGTAGTTTTTAATGTTGTTGGCCACAGGCCACAACATCCTAAATAGTCGTATTACTTTTTATTAGAATTATCTATAAACTTAGTCATTCAAAATCTTTATAAATGTGTATGTCAAGACTTGAATTGATAATTGATAATATACAATTATAAGTTGTAGTTTTGATTTGAAAAGATTGTGATTTAGAAACATCATTTGCATGAATACTAGGTAGCGAGGAGTACATATCATTTCATCACTAGATAATCGAAGAAGGTAGGGTCCACTTTCTCGATTACTTGGTAAACTGCTATAGTATTAGCGTGTTGTGTGGTAATAAGGTTTTTAGTTTTAAATCTACTTTTGATCTTTAATGGCTACACTAATTCAAATTTATTCAATGTATCATTAATTCTTATGTTGAGATAATTCAAAGTGCTCTTAATCAATGCGTTTATGGTTATAGGTGAATCCAACATAGTATATTATCTTCTAATGTGTATCAGTTAATGTGCTTGTTGTTCTTAGTTTAGTATTATAATGGGTGTTAATCGGTGTGTTTATCAATATATGTGAATTTAGTTTAACGTGTTACATTCCAATTCCAGTACTTAGTTGTCTTCTTCCAATTCATTTTCAGTGTGAAAGATTTAATTATTTTTTACTTTTTGGTTTTAATTTGTCTTTGTTACAAACTATTCCTAGCATAGGTTCCTATCACACAGTTGATAGGAAGTCTAAAAACCATAGTTATAAATAAAAATAAGTTATATGGAGTTGCATCCATCCACACTTAGCTCACTAGATTCAGCCCTTAGGAAAATAGCCACAATATCTTTCATAACTTCATGACTCCCAGATTGAAAATTAAGGAATAAATTGAAGAAACCTCCATGAAGTTCCCAAGGATTGATTTAAACACATTTTCATACTAGATAGAATTACAAGGATAGTTTTCCCCTAAAGTTCACCCATAATTTAATCCAATCATTTTGGCACCATTTTCAAGGAAGGTATTAAAGGCTTAAAACCATAGCAAGTTGAGTGAGGACCAGTATGTCAAGAGGAAAAGCCTACAAAATTTTCAACCTTGTCAAGGTTAATACTTTTGATTTGTGTTGTTATAGGTCATATAGGTGCATGAATTGAAGTAGGGATAATAGAGGTAGTTTTTTTAAATGGGAGAAAGGAAATAGTTCACATCCTAAAAAATTGAAAAAAAAAACAAAACCATCCATTGAGGGAAGTAGTTCACAACGGGAAAAATTGAAAAAAAACAAAACCATCCATTGAGGGAAGTAGCTCACAATGAGAAAAATTGAAAAAAAAATTACAACCATTTGTTGTGCACACTTCACTTGAGTTAGAATTAGTCAAACCATTAGTTGTACACCCATCATCTAAGAAAGAGTTACCCAAACAAAATATCAAAAAGTGTGTTATTGAGTCTGCCATCATTGAGACCCCTTCTAGTATCCATCCAAAGTCTTCTGAAGAATTACAAAAAGGGTTGCAAAGTTATTTCAAGAATCTTACGAGTCTAGAGCTAGTTTGTCTTTAGGAATCCCAAAGCCATTTAAAATTTTCTTCAACCCTTGGCATATCAATTTAGGGATGATCTCAACAAAAACAACAAAAATGATGTGAGAGAATTATCCCACAACAACTCAATCACTTTTGAATTTCCAATAGCACATCCTAAAGAGGACTCCTATAAAAAATATTCCCCATTTTGATTTACCAATTTTTCATGGCATTTTTGTTGAGGATACTGATATGCTCTTATTCGAATTTGATGTGTTGTGCCACAATTATGAATATCAAAGAAACACAAAAAATCTCAAGTTATTCCAACTACATTGAAGGATGCAACCTTATACTAGTTCATGAACCTCAGGAACATCAGAACATGGGATGGCATGAAGGAAGTATTTTTGAAAAAGTACCAAGAGTATTGTAAAATGAAATAATTTTGGGATGAGATCTTTTGCATGAAATAAAAATAATACGAGTCCATGGAATATTACCTCGAACACTTCATGTTCATCCTACAATGATCAGGACAACCGGGGGTAACTCTTGATACTATTAAAATGTTATTTCTTAAGGGAATAAGAGATGATACTATAGATGCATTGAATTTAATAGGTAAACGTAATGTCTCTAAATTGACTTTGATGATATTTGTAACATTTGTAGGAATTACTCGAGGTCTCAACATTTGGGGAGAAGTTATTCAAGTAAGTTTCCTTCTTCAGGAAATGCCACAAGTATAAAAAAGTATGAAATAGGTAATTTAATTGAAGATCTTAAAACTAATTTTGTTAAATCATATGCTTAAATAGATAAAAAAATTATATACTTGTAGAAATAAAGTGGAAGCCGAAAAGTCTTTGGCTATATTCTATATGACCTATCATAAGAGACATAGTAGTGAGGATTTCCCTTACAATAGGAAAATTATTTCAACCTTAGAAGAAAGTCAACAATTTTTTTATGTTAAAGCCTCTTCCTATAGGTGTATCTAACATTGAATATTCTAAGGAACCTATCTACTACATGGCCCCTAGGAAAAATTTTCCACCTCGAGTAGTGCATCCAGGGATACTGAATGATTAATTTTCTTTTGTACCTATCCAATCCAACTCTTTTTCCAATCAACTGGGGTGGCACAAAGGTTGAAAACAACCTCCACAATACCCTTAGTGGATGCAACAATACCAATATGCTTCACATTTATGGCAACAAACATGGAGACCACAAGCACCACAACATTCACCATACTCACAACCATATCCATCACAATCACAATTTCAACCTATGAATAATTTATATCGGAAACCACAACAATTCCTTCCACCTATACCATCATCATATTCTTAGCCAACCAATTCAACACAACCATAAAAGCCCACACCAATGCCAACTCAACCAAATCCAAATACCAACAATAAGGCAACATAACCCATGTATAATACTGAGGCAACAAGTTAATCTACTTATCCTATAAATACTATGGAATTAGATGGAGTCCAATTAAGGTTGAGCAAGGCTCTTAAGGGGACCACCATCACATAAATTAATGAAGAACCTAAGGAGGACCCAGTAAAGGAACCTCCCTTCCCTGACCAATTTCATTCAAATTCAGTTCAAAAAGAAGTCTCTCAACTTGAATTTGATTTTTTCAATGAGCTACGTAATGTTAATATTAAGATTCCTTTGTTGTAGGTCATCAAGGATATTCTCATATATACAAAAATAGTCTGGGACCTATGTGCTTGGAAGCAGAAGAAGAAGTAAGATCCAAAGACCGTCCAAGTCATTGGACATCTAACAAACCTCATGCTTGGGAATACAGCTATTCCGAAGTACTTAGATCCATGAAGTCTTGTTATCAAGGTATCTATTGGTAAAGTTATTATTCCTAACACACTTGTTGATTTGGGCAATACAATTAATGTTATGAAAAATGAAACAAAGGAAAGATTGTCACTAAAGGGACTTAGACCTACTCCCATAGTTCTCCAAATGGAAAATCGATCTTTAGTTAAACCAAAGAGTATGATTGAAGATGTAGTCCTTTTTATTGATTCATGGGAATACCCAACTGAAATTAAGGTTCTACAACAAAATATTAAATTGGGGGGATACCCCTTGATTTTGGGATGACCTTGGTTAGAAGACGTAGATGCATTCATTAATTTTCGATCGATAAACATGGTCATCTCTAATGGTGAGAACATAAAATAGTTGAATTTATACCCACCAGCACAACCCTTGTTGGAGATGGAGGATCCAGTGTGGGTTGATAGTGACTTGGATGAGTCATTACCAATCTTGACAATTGACCAAGCATTAGATATTGAAGAACCTACTAAAGAAAATATTCTTGTTAATTTTCTTCAAAATAGATATGCATCTAATGGAATCTTTGAAAGCATGGTTCTTCATTCAAGTATAAATACTCCTTATCCCTTTGAAAATTTTCCATTGGTAGGTAGCTCACAATTTGTTAAACACTTTATTACATTGTATTAGTTGATACCTCATAATTGTTTGTATAGTTCATTTTTACTTTCTAAAAATTCTAGCAACACACCTTCCACTTCATAATTACTAGAAATTTATTCACCTACATAATCAGAATCCATGGAAGTCTTACCTGGTCACACACTTAATATTAATCCATAATTAACCACTGAACAAATCCAAGATCTCATTGCCATACTTAGAACTCATAAAGATGCATTTTCTTTGGAATACCAAGACATGCATGGAATTCATCCTAACACCTACACACACCATATTTATATTGAAGAAGGTAGTCATCCAATTAGGCAACCACAATGATGGATTAACCCCAACCTACATGAAATAGTGAAAGAGTTACAAAAAATTGTAAATGTTGGGTTCATATATCCTATTTCAGATAGTCAATGGGTCTCTCCTCTAGTCATGGTTCCTAAAAGGAATGGTAAGTGGAGAATTTTTGTTGATTATAGAGCACTTAATAAAGCTAATAAAAAGGATCATTTTCCATTACCGTTTATTGATCAAGTGTTGGACAATATTATAGGTAAAAGGTTCTTTTCTTTTCTGGATGGGTTCAATGACTACAACCAGATTCACATAGCACTTAAAGATGGACAAGACTACCGTCAATTGTCCTTGGGGCACCTTTTCCTATAACGTCTTGTTGTTTGGTTTATGTAATGCCCCTGCCACTTTTCAAAGGGTAGTTTTGAGTATTTTTGTAAATCTTGTAAATGATTATGTTGAGGTATATATGGATGATTTTACTGTCCATGGTAGTACTTATGAAGAGGCTAAAACAAATTTAGAAAAGGTAATTAAATGTTGTATAAAAACTAGTTTATCATTAAGCCATGAAAAGTGTCATTTGCTTATGATAGAGGGGATGGTACTTAGCCATTATATTTCTTCCAAGGGTATTCCAGTTGATCCTAAGAAGATACAAATCATTTAGGACTTTCCTACACTCATTAGCCAAAAGGATGTGCATATCCTTCTAGGCCATGCAGGGTATTAGAGGAGGTTCACCCCAAATTTTAGTAATATTGCTTCCCCCTTGTTTGAATTGTTAGTAAAAGATGTTTTCTCTTGGACACCAAAATGTCAAGAAGCCTTTGAAACGATTAAGACTAAACTTGTAACCACCCCATAACTTAGAGGTCCAAATTGGGAATTATAGTTTCATATTCATATAAATGCCTCAAATTTTTCCATGGGAGTTGTCCTTGGATAGAAAGAAGATAACCTCTTCTACTCCATCTACTACATCAAAAATAATTTCATGGGAGCTGAGGTAAACTATACGGTAACTGAAAAATGAGTTTCTAGTTATTGTTTATGCAATCAATAAGTTTCATCATTATATTATTGGATAAAAAGTGTTTGTTCATACTGATCATTCTATAATTTTATTCTTAATAAATAAACATGTTGTAATCGGTAGAGTAGTTATTAGGTGGTTACTTTTGCTTCAATAATTTGACATTACTATACTTGATAAACCTAGTCAAGAGAATGTGGTTGTAGACTTTTTGTCCAGATTATGAAAACAAGATGAACCAATTCTAGTTGATGATTCCTTTCCAGATGAGCATCTCTTTGCTACATCAGCAAAAATTCCATGGTACATTGACATGGTGAATTACTTGGTTACTTGAAAGTTCCCACCTCATTTCTCTTTGAGGGAATGCCAAAAATTAGTTGGACTTGGTGGTGACTACATGTGGATCAATGGAATTCTCTTCTAATGTGGCCTCGACAACATCATATGTCAGTGTGTACCCAAGGATGATGTCTTCAACATACTTCAAGTATGCCACATAGAACCCTACGAAGGACATTTTTTTCTTAGAGGATTGCCCATAAATTTTTAACTATAGGTTATTATTGACCTACACTCTATAGGGATTGTAAGAATTATGTTCCACATTGTGATAAATTTTAGTGTATGGGCCACCGACGTGCTTAGATGAAATTCCCCTACATTCTCAATTATCTATAGAGCCCTTTGAAAAATGGGGGCTTGATTTTGTTGGGCCTATCAACCCACCGTCTCAAAACTAGCAATACATCCTCGTGTGCACAAACTATGTAACCAAGTGGGTTGAAGTTGTTACCTTAAAGAATACAAAGGACACCAAGGTAGTTGAATTACCCCTTTCATATAGTTTTACTAGGTTTGGTGTTCCACGAGAGATAGTCATAGATCAAGGTCCATAATTTACATCCAATCTAATTTTGCTTTAGTTTGTGAGTATGAGATTCGACACCACAAGTATTCACCTTATCATCCTCAAGCCAACAGATAGGTTGAAGTTACTAACAAATAACTTGAGAAAATTCTTACCAATATATTTTCTCTCCATAAATGATATTGGACTGCACGACTTCTTGAAGTATTGTGGGCCTACCACATAACATGGAAAACCACCACTAGTTTGAAACCTTACAAAAAAATTTATGGTAAGAGATTCATTCTTCCTATTGAGTTTGAGGGTAAATACTCTTTGTACTACACTCCAATCGTGTATGAGCTTGACTGATGCACAAAAATAACAAATTGCACAACTTCATTCATTAGATGAACTTCATCAACAAGCACTCTTCCATGTAGAGATTGTTCAAAAACAACGTGCTCTCTAGCATGATCATTTCATCAACAATGTTCATTTCAACCAAGTGATTGGGCACTCTTGTATGACTCCCATTTTTAGGATTTCAAAGGAAATTTCCATACTCGGTGGCTTGGGCCTTACAAGATTGAAGTGGTCTAAAAAATGTAGTTAATCTTCGCACTATTGATTTTGACCGCATGGATCTAGTTATCAATGGTCACCAGTTGAAATTGTACAAGCAACCTATAGACATGGAAAATATACTGACGCACTTGATCCTAATTACTAACATCGCTTCGTCCTAAATCATACTCTTTGCTTATCGTCACTTTTTCATCTCTTGATTAGATAAATCATTATTTATTTAATTAGGTCTTTCTCCCTTGTTGATTAAATTAATCAGTTTAATTTAATTAATCCTCAATCCCTCTTTAATTAAATAATTCATCTTATTTGATTAAATCCCTAAAGGCCTCTAATTAAATTGAATAAATTAAACATTATTTGATTTAATCTAACATTATCCCCTTTGGTTAAATAAATCAAAACATTTATTTAATTAAACCTTTCCTCTCAATTATGTTTTAAATCAAATTTAAGTCTAAATTGTCACATCTCCTAATTCCTCATTAAATTAATTAAACCATGATTAATTTAATCTTAATCCATGTCACATCCTCTAGAGAACGCAACTTGCACAATAAATCAATTACTTTGATTTATTAAATTGCCTATTTTCTCTCAACATGGAATAACGGAGGAATATTCCTTCAAATTTGAATTCAAAATCCAAGTGGATTTGTCCTTCCAAGAAAACATTCACTCCTCTTACATGTCCTTGTGCATTGAGACAAGTGGCATTTATTTCATTCCTTTTTCCCTCTCACATTTCATTTCCTCAATTTCAAATTGCACCTAATGGCATTTATCATGCACATTGGCCAAAATGTGCACAAAATTCAACCATTCACATCTTGACAAGTGGCAATTGGCCATTGGATGTTGAATGAGACCACATTGTTTAATTTCACTCTCTTTTCCAAATTGGAAATCTATAAATGAGAGACTCTTCCTCTCATTCAATTATCCACAATTTGAGAAAAGTTACTCTCTTCACATTGAGAGCTAATTTTTCCTACTTCATAGCAATTGTTCATCATTTTCATGATTTCATAGCAAGGTTAAGCCAAAATATCATCAAGGAGATTCAATCATCCACAAATCATCAACAAATCTTACAAAGGAGTTGGGAAAGTGCCAATTTCGACACACCAATTGACATCGATTCCCCCATGGGATCAAGAGTTTGCTTGCTTAATTAGGATTTCACTTATCTTTCCATGTTTTATTTCTTCATTTTCCTATTTTGAGCATTGTAAATGGATTTCATGGGGAATCCTTGTTTTATCTTGCATATGAACCTAACTATGTGTTTGTTTGTTGTGTTTGTGCAGGTATAGGACCAGGGTTCACACAACCTATTTCCAAGGAGGATTTTGTCTCAAATATTCCAAAGGAACTCCATCTACTTGACAGAGTTCATGTCGCCTCATCAAGTACCTTTTAGGTACTTATTATTAAATTTTAAAAAATCAATAAAAAATCCAACAACAAAAACCTTTGGGCTTTGTTGGCTAGTTAACATTTGAAAGCCGGCTTCCGACAAGCGTTAACTATAAAATAAACTTAGGGGTGGAAACTAATTTCCCAACACCTTTAGGTGGTGATAGATTGAAAATCGGCATTGGCAATCTGTTGTCATGAAAAATAAAATAGAAGAAACAACATTCCTATCACTTCTATGATAGGAACTTCCTTATATTTTCCACCACCCTTTTTTTTCTTTCTCCTTTGGTGTGCACAAGCTATTTTTTCATTTTCTACTCTTTGAGAGTGAATTTCAGCCATTTGGATTTTCTTTTCAGCTAGGTACACCACCTTTCTATATGATTCATTCTATCGGGTTATCTCAGGACTTGGTTCCTATCATATTCTAGATAGGAGTCCTTGTTTGGTTCTTTTTGTAGACATTACTAATTGGTGTTGTCTCCTTATGTCCATGGTTCTTTCACCTCCTTCCTAGTGTTGCTACCATCTTGCACATTATGAGTAATTTCCATGCTTCCATATAGTCACTCCATCATTTCTAGATACACTCCCTTCTCCATTGATTCCATGGTCTACTTCCACCCTCATGTCATTTCCTTGTTGGATGCCCTACTTCTGCTATTGTTTATTCATCTCACTTTATGTGTGGGGGTGTATCATCTATGGAAATCCATTTCATTTTTCCCATACCCATCCACCTTAGTAGCATATGTGGTGGTGTGTTTTCTGATGTGTTATCTCCATCATCACTTTATGTTTCCCCATTCTTGGCTAAGGACACTGCTCCGCTGGCATCTCCATGACTACACCAACCATGTGATTTGATGGGTCCCATCTATTTTTTTGGTTCCTCATGCAATCACTTCCACATCAACCTTTCATGCACATGGTGGTTTGGTATTTGTATATTTTGAGTTTTTATTTCTCTTTGTTATTTTATTTCATATTTTTTATTTTTTAATAAATACATGATGTACCCCATAGACGGGTCACATGACAAGCTAGGGGGAAACTTTCCAATCATATCTATTTCATATCCAAAAACTATCAAATAATACCTATGCTACATTCATTTTATTTAATTTTGTCATCAAGTCATATCTATTTGGCATGCCATAAACCTTTATTACCTAACCTCGACTATTTCATAACATTATTACCCTATCACTATTTGTGTAAACCATAACTTTCCATTATTACTATTGCAAACCACTATCTAAACATAGTTACCTTCTACTTGTCATTTTTACCTCATCTAATATTTTTAATCCATTTAAAACTATTCTCAATACTCTTTTCCTTCCCAGTAGCAGTTTCTACATTTGTTACCAGGTTTTATCTATGCACTATTCTAGTTTAAAAATAGCACACTATTCTAGTTTGAGAGAACCTCCTAGTAGCATGATGGTAGGAGATAACTACCACCATTTCGATCCCACAACCATGGATGAATTAAGGGCTTTGGCAGTTGTTGAAGCATATAAAATATTTAAACAGGAAGGGTGGGATACATATTTCAAGAGAGTGGGGGGGTATGATGAAAAAGTTACATGAGAATTCACAATGACATGTCACATAAATCATGCATGGGTATATGGTTTGGAAATCCCTATCATGATGGAGGCCATAGTAGATGTCTCTGGTTTTCCACTCAGAAGAGAGGACTATTTCCCTGATTATTCAAAGAGGGTGCAAGATCTTAAGTCCCTTCATAAGAAATTTCTACGACGAGGAGATTTTGTTGAAGTAGTAACTAGGAAAGGAACGAAGTTGGCTTCACTTTCATGTCCCTGGGATGATGTAGAAAATTTTATCATTCAGTACATAAATTATGAAGGTAGGTACATGTATGTATATGTTAAAAATTATTGTCTTATGATGCATCTCCAATGTGGTTTGCTTATGAATGTTCCTTCTTTATTTATTCCTCTATAACCCAAATGAGAAAAGTAACCTAGAAAGGAAGAAAGAACTCTTTAGCCCACCATGGACTCATTAAATTTTTGAATGTGAGGGAATTAAATAATTGTTCCCCTCCAAGGGACTAGGAATCAATTTTTGGAGATGATAACCTATAAAAATCTATTGAGGAAGACCTCCCTAACACCCCCAAAAATTCTACTAAGGAGGGCTCTCATAATATAGAAAAATCTCCTGGAAACTATGAAAGAGAAGAATCTACACATACAAGTTCAAATATTGGTGGTAAAGATGATAATTATTTTGATGGGGACTTTGAGTAATATTCCCCTAGTTCTTCAAAGAAAATGGTTTATGCAAAAAACATCAAACAAACCCTAGGGTCCTGTAGTAAATAGGTCAAGAATTTAAATGCTAAACCTGTAAGTGTTAAAACTATTGAAATTAATACACCAGACTCTATGGGTAAGAAGAAACTATATAGTGGGTTGAACTTAGCTAATGTTTCAAAAGTTTCTCATGATAAGGAAAAATAATCAGCTATTACAATGGATAAATTGGAAAACTTGGCCAATGTAGCTAGTAATGTTTTGAGTCCTAAGAAATCCAATGAAGTTGGTGACTTGACAATCCTAGCTATAGTCTTCCAAAAAACTAAAAGGACAAAGGCAGTTTCTAGGGAGTTGAGGATAAGTAAAAGGAGAAAGAAACAAGAAGGGTCTAGGGTAGCTGAAACAAATAAAATGGAACCTGAACAAGAAACCGAGATGCCCCAACAAAATTATTTGATTTTAGAATAAATATCAATGGCCACAAAAGGCATTCATTATGGAAACACCATTCAAGATGAGCCTATTCCAACGAAACAAGTGGGTAATGACAACCTGAATTTTTTTGTAGAATAGGGAATTGGTGAATTTCAAAATCCTCACATTGACAGTCCAGAAGAAGAACAAGAATCCAAAGAAGAGGTAGGAGAGGAGGTAGCATAAGAGTTTGAGGAAGAACACCCCGTATTAAAAATTAAGGAATTTTTGACTTACAAGATTTGGTAACCAAGTTAATTGAAGAGAACCAGGTCTTACAAATATAGGTCCAAGATGCAAAGTCTCTTAGTTCTTCATAGGCAACAGAGATTGATCAGCTCAAGGTGGCACTTGACCAAGAAAAAAATTCCAATTCCTCTCTTATGCCATTTAGGAACATGAAGATCATATGCATGCACTCAAACAATTGTGGTTTACAGAGATTTGTAGTACAATGCATAAACTGTCTGGTTTGTATCCTATCTTTTCACATGAGGGAATGCAAAACCCTAAGCCAAGGGAAATTATAATGTTAAATTTGTCCTTATTTTTACCTTTTTATTTACCTTTTACCCTTTCATTTCTATAGGATCCCTTTCCTTTCCTATCACTATTTTTTAATGAAGCAAGGATATTTAATAAAATATAAAGAAAAGATAAAAAATTGTAAATGTATCAAAACCTTCAATTATTCACTAATTACCTTCATGGCTATGGTGGCAGAGGATAACTGGGTGGATGGATTGCGGGAGAAAGAAGAGAATTGTTAGAATTAATATAAGGTTGTTTATGAGTCATGTGTCACTTTTGTTAAGTTCAGTCTAACTTGTTAGTTTGTTTTAGAACGATATTGAAGTTTGTAATCTATTTCTTAGTTTTTAATGTTGTTGGTTGTAGGCCACAACAACCTAAATAGTCATATGATTTTTGATTGTCATTAGCTATAAACATAGAGGTTCAAAATTTCCATAAATGTGTATGTCAAGACTTGAATTGATAATTGATAAAATACAATTATGAGATGTAGTTCTGATTTGAAAAGATTATGATTTAGAAACATCATTTGCATGAATACTAGTTAGCGTGGAGTAAATATCATTTTATCACTATATAATTGGAGAAGGCAGGGATCACTTCCTCGATTACTTGACCTGAACTACTATAGTATTAGTGTGTTGTGTGGTAATAAGGTTTTTCAATTTTAAATCTACTTTTAATTATTAATGGTTTCACTAATTCAAAGTTATTTAGTGTATCATTAAGTCTTATGTTGAGATAAGTTAGAGTGCTCTTAATCAATGTGTTTATGGTTATAGGTGAATCCAACATAGCATATTATCTTCTAATTCATATCAATCAACGTTCTTGTTGTTCTTAGTTTAATATTACAATCAATGTTAATCAGTGTGGTTATCAATATATGTGAATTTAGTTTAACGTATTACATTCCAATTCCAGTACTTAGTTGTCTTTTTTCAATTCATTTTTAGTGTGGAAGCTTTAATTCTATTTCACTATTTGGTTTAAATCTCTCTTTGTTGCAAATTGTTCCTAGCACAAGTTCCTGTCACACAGTTGACAACAAGTCTGAAAACCATATTTGTAAATGAAAACAAGTTATATGTAGTTGTATCCATCCACACTTAGATCACTAGGTTCAACCCTTATGAAAATATCCCTAATAACTTTCATAATTTCATGATGCCCAGATTGATAATTAAGGAATAAACTAAGGAAACCTCCATGAAGTTCCCAAGGATTGATTTAAACACATTTTCCAACTAGATAGAATTACAAGGATAAATTTTCCCTAGAGTTCACCCACAGTTTAATCCAATCAGGGTAGAGGATTTTTGTAGTAATATTCATTTGAGTGGGATCTTGTGTAGAGAGGTATTGATCTTATTATTGGAAGATATTGTAATGAAATCAAGGGTAGATATGGAGAAGTTCTCATGAACAAATTTTTAGTTGTGGAAGCTCAATATGGATGATGTGATCATAAATCTATGGGAGGTATTATTTAGATCCAAACCTATAGCTACATCATAATGATATTAGGAGAATATGGATATAAAATAAAAGGGTCTCATGAGACTCAATTTGGTTGATTAAATCTTGATATATGCACACAAAGAGATTATTGTGTGAGAATTTAAAATAATCTTGAAGGAATTTATTTGGATAAATCCCTAGTGAATAATATTTTATTGAGAAATAAGTTATATACCCTACAATTTTAAGATGGCGGATTTGTGACCAACAATCAAAATGCCTTGAATATGATACTTACCTAGTTGCACATTATAAGAGTGGAAATGGAGGAGGAGGATAAATGTATGAATTAATTTTAGTATTTTTTAGATTCATGGGAACACTCGATTATCACTATTATGAGTACTACCATCAAGTTCAAGATAGGCAAATGGTTGCATCTTTTATTTTTGTGGAAGTATAAAGGAAGAAATATGATTCAATTAAGAAGGCCCTGATAGTGGAAGATCCAAATAAAAATTCAAGAAGGAAAATAAGAAGATAAGTCTAGATCCAAATCTTCTAGTAAGTTCAAGATAAAATTTTGGAACTACAACAAAGTTGGATATCTAAGAAGAGACTATAAGGAGGAGAACAAGAAGAAGACAAATGTATATTATAATGTTGAGTTTAAAATATCATCCTAGTATGAAGGTGATGGTTTTAGCATTGATTTTAAATACTCGTGCACTAGAATATGTGTGGTTTATGAACTTTGGTACCTCTTTCCTCAATACCTCACATTGAGATTGGTTTATAAAATAAAAATAATATGATAGTCAAAAGGTGTACCATGGAGATTAGTCTCATTTAAATATGGTTTGTCATGGTAAACAACTTATTTGATTCCTTGATGCATAAGTGAAGGGGATAAATGGTGTATTACATATCCTTAATTTGGTATGAAAGTTACTTTCTATAAGTAAACTAAATAATGGAGGTGTGTAGGTTGATTTCTTGTGTAGAGGGTGAAAGATGATTAGAGGATCTATGGTTCCAATTAAGGGTGTTCCAATTGACACTTTGTTTGAGCTAGATGCTTGCATGGCTTAGTGAATTAGTTCTTCAATTCTTATAGTAAAAATATCTATAGAATATTTACCTTCACCATTGAACAAAATAAAAGAGATGAGTTGTGTTTGGTTTTGATGCTCATGCTTTCTAGATATTTGAGGGTGCTTCTTCTTTGGAGACTAAGCTACTATTAGAGAAAAAAAATGTTATGGAACTAAAATATGGATCACATATGTGAGAAGGGTTTAAGGAACATGAAAAAT
The DNA here is from genome assembly GCA_007115665.2 of Sequoiadendron giganteum. Lineage (NCBI taxonomy): Eukaryota > Viridiplantae > Streptophyta > Pinopsida > Cupressales > Cupressaceae > Sequoiadendron > Sequoiadendron giganteum. Next base: position 657,589,555 of record CM021100.1, read on the forward strand.
AAAAAACTATTTATAGATTAAATGATTCTAATGTTGAATTTTATTTTTGTGAACATTGTGTATATTATAAAAATAAAACCAAGTTCATTTTTACTCTAGTTATCATAAATTTGTTGGGGGTGTTGGATTTACTTCATTTTGATGTATCTGATCCTACTAATGCTCCTTTAATTTCTAAATATTTACATTATATTTATTTATTTGATGATTACAATAGGAAATCAGTACATGTATGCATATAAATGAACAAAGATCAATTCAAACACATGTAAACCTTTGATGAGTTGAATGCACTTTTTTCTCATTTGTGATGTAGGTGCTCAATTTTTCAGTGTAATATTAGAATTAATTGATTGACTTTATTGATTATGTGAGATGATTTGATGAATGACTATGATTCATTATAAGACCTAATATCTAATTCTTGGTTTTGGTGATTTATGATGAGATGTGGCATGCATACAAGAGTTAGACATTATTTTAATTTTTAATTATAATAATTATAATTTCTCAACTCAATGCGACTACGGAGTTAATATATCTGATTGATTAGTCAACTTCCTTCATGGAGGAGTTAATTGCATGCATGAGAGAATTAAGGGGAGTTGACTATTGTATGGAATAGTTAATTTATTTTATGGATGAGTGAAGTGGATTTTACTGATGAGTGGATTGAGATTAAGTTTGAGTGAACTGATTAGATTAAGTATTTAACTAGATGAGATGAAATTAATTAATTTAATTATTGGTGTACATGAGGTGGAAATTAACATTAAATTAATTTATTGATGGATAATATATAGATAAATAATTAATTAGTTAAATAAATATGTGGATTATTATGGATTATTAATTTATTGAATGGATGGATAATGTTAGCCAAATCTAATTAAGTAACTTTAGGAATTATTTAATTGCATTTTTTAGGTGTTAGGTGCCTTACATGACAAGGTGATGACCTAATAATATTAGGAGATGAATGAAAGAATTAGGTGATAATTATAGGATTATTAGGTGATTAGTGGATAAGGTCCTAGGAGATGGATCAACAAAAAGGTCTTAGGGGATGAATTAATGACTTAGGTGTTTAGGTAAAAGTGGTTTTTTAGGTCTCTACATTTTACCCCTATTTTGAGACAATGTTCAAAGTACCATTGTTTCAAAGAAACTAAAAACATAGCTATTAAGGAATGGATGATATGAAGAAAAGTGATAATATTTTCTATTCATGTGATGATGATGCTCCCTCAAGAGGTTAGTCATGAAAAAACCAACATAAGTGAGATCTCAAATGATGAATTATGAAGAGATGGATACAAGAAAAGTGAATAGATAAAATGAAGATAATGAATAATAAGATATGGAGAAATGTTTATTTGGAATGTTTGATTATGCTGGAATATGAAATGAAAAATTATTTTTATGTAGAAATGGATGTTATGCACTAAGGTATAGAAGACCAAGGTGACAATGTATCCAATGCATGGAAGGATGATCAAGAAAATTAAAGCAATAGGATGACCCAAAAATCTCAATATTTTTGACACAAGTGTTGGGTATGCATGGAGACAATCAAAAAAGGAGTTTCCATCATGTCTCAAGGTGACTGACCTTCATGGGTACTATGAGAGAACATCCAACAAATATGGCATACAAAAACAAATAACCATACCCCACTGTATACTAGTCAAGAACACCATGATATAGAAATATCATAGTGACCATGATTAGGCATATTATGGGTCAAAAACATATATCAAAATATCAAATAAATAAGTCAAAAGATAAAAATATAGATCAATGATAAATCAAAGAAGTAAATAATCAACTATCAATATACATAAAATTGTATAGCCTCTTACCAAGGTGCAAATAGGATAAAGAGGTGATGATTATGCCTAATGTGGAAGGATGTATCCCATGAAGGAAAAGGATTGGATGAAATATGAAAGTTTGGAAAATTATATAATAGTTGTATGTTAATAGGATTGATGTTTAGTTCTTGATTTGACATTAGAAGCATGTTGTTTCTAGTGTATATGTTTGTGGATATTGAAGCACATGCTTGTTATTTAAATGGTATGATGTTTGGAAAATCATATAACAATTGTATGTTAACAAGTTTGATTTTTAGTTCTTGATTTGACATTAAAAGAAGGATATTTATGTGTGTATGTTTGTGGATATTAAAGAACATGCTTGTTATTTAAATAGTTTATTGGTATAAGGATGATGATGAAAATAATAATGATGATATTTTAATGTGAAGAGAAAGGATGAAATAATAATGATGGAATAAAAATGATGAAATGATGATGAAGAAGATGATGATAATGATGAGTAATGAAAGGTGATGATTATGTAAGGATACCAAATACCACTTAATATTTTGCTGCTAGCCAAGTTAAACATGATTGATGTATTGATTTATGATAGTGATAACATTTTTTATGATAAAAATAATGCAAGGATTGTATTGATAATGATAAAAAAACATGATGATTGGGAAGGATACATCTCAATAATGATAGTTTGGATACAAATGGATCAAGTTTTATAACAAGTCTAGAAAAAAAAAAAATTATATGGTTTGGAGATGATGTTGGATTTCATGGAAAGATCGTATTTATTGGGATTGTTTGAATTATGGGTGATGCATGATAGTTTAATAGAAAATTTTATTCATGGGATGGTGGAAAATTCTCAAAAAAAAACTTTTAATGGAAGGTATATAGATCATGAACTCAGTTAGAAGAAATATATCATTTTATTCCAAAGCAAGATGTAATCACCTACCCCCAATGTCTACAAGGTATGGGACACTATGAATGAATGAATTGACTAGTTTGATCGAAATTGATAGGTTACAGATGGGGAGGATGGCTATTATGCAAATAGATATAGGATAAGGGATTTGACTTCCAAGGACTATCTCGCAATGGGATAACATGTTTTATCCAAGCTGAGGGGTTAGATAGGGATGTGTAGGTGATGGGTTGATAGTTGATGGTATGTTGTCAAGATAAATAACTATGTTAAGAGTTTTCCAAGAGAATATTTTGAAGTATATTCCCCTAGTCTTTAAGATCAAGGTAGATGGGGAAGATGGACACATTTGATATGGATTGGATGGATATAGACATAAAGAATAAATAATATCATCAACAAGACAATGTGATCCCAATTGGAATGGTATAAATAGATAATAAATTTTATGCATGATGCCTAGGAAAGTATTTTCATCATGATGAGGGCCACACTGCCTGAAAACCACAAAAATCACAATAACAGATACCAACACAAAAGATGGAAGATAGAAAATAAATCACTTTCAATTATTTTTAGAAAATGAAATTAAAAATTCAAAACTTACAATGCTACAGCCTCATGGGCTTAATTCATTACAACAAAATTAATTCTAAAAACAAAATATATTATTCAGAGCCATTATCTGCACTAATGGAGCCACCTTCTATAAACCCCACTTAACCCTTTTATTTTACCAAATAACCACCCTAGGATATTCTAGAAATTTCAACTTTCCCTTTTGTTTTGGCACCAAAAGTCTCATCATTTGATCTCTTTCCTAGGAAGAAATTTTAATGAAATTCACATTTTAGTGGGGGAACTTAGCAGGGCCATAACTTTTGGTCTGGGTGTCCAATTTGATATTATAGCTTATTGTTTGAAATCTCTCAAAGAGATATACAATTCCATACCCATTGGAGATTGGTTTGTCAACTTTTTGAGCCATTTCAAGGCCTCTAAAGTTTCCATGTTTAAATTTAAAGCTGCATTGGAGAAATTTCTTGGGACAAAAACTTTAATATCTCCCAAACCATGTAGGGTATTGAGATAATTTTTTTATGATATTTTTTTTTTTCCAGTTCTACTCCTTGGGGTAAATTTTCAAGTCCATACAAGCCTATTTAGGCTCACTTACTAAAAATAGTAAGTGGCCATTTTTCTCCTTGTTTGACTTTTGACTATCTTACACCCCTTAAGTGCCATCATGGGACTCAAAACAACTAAAGAAAATAAGGAAAAAATATTTTTTGGGTGATGCAAGATTTCCATACACCATTGGATGCTCCTACATTTGATACCTAGGTTAATTTGAAACGTGACCCTATCACTTCTCAAGATTTAGAGGGAAACCAAGACAATTAACCTTAGCCTCATACAACCAATATGAATCTTTAATAGGCCTTCCTCTCCACTTCACCAGGTATTGCCTATTTCTTGTGCTTCTACCCACATGACTATCCAAAATTTCTTTTATTTGCTCCTTTTTCTGAAGAAGGTGCTAGAATATTCCATTGTGCTTCTATTATTTCATCATCAGTTCCCCCTTCATGATATTTTTTTAAATTTGAAAGGTTGAACATAGGTGAAATATGAATTTCATCAAGCAACTCTACCTCATGCATTTCCTGAATCATGCTTCTTCGAGATCTTGCATGTTCCAAACTTATTCATCTTTAACTTGTTGTATGTACCAACTAGAAACTTCTCCTTTCACAAATGAACCATGACTTCATCTCCTACCTACAACTCCTTATACCTCCTTTCTAATCTTCCTTAGCCTTATATTGTGAGTTCATCTTATTGATATGTTTCCTCACCTCTTCGTGTAAATTCTTCAGGTGCTTAACAAAATCTATATCCTCAAAACTACTCTTCTTCCCCTTATCCATCTTTCTTAGTTCAGAAGTAGTTCTTGGACTACTCCCATACACAATCTAGAATGGTGATTTACCAATGCTCTTGATGATAGAATTTTTGTAAGAAAATTATGCCTATGGTATAATCAAATCCCATCCATTGGGCTTATCTCCTACTAAATATCTTAGCAGGTTATCCAAACTCCTATTCACCACCTATTTTGGTCCATCAGTATATGGATGGTGTGTAGAAATGAACTTTAAATCTATCTTCAACTTCTTCCATAATGTCCTCCAAAAATAACCAACAAATTTGGTATATCTATTTGAAATTATACTCTTTAGTAGACCATGTAGTCTCACCACCTCTCTAAAAAACAACTATGCAATATGAACAACATCAATGGTCTTATGGCATGGAATTAAATGTGCCATATTTGAAAATATATCCACCACTACAAATATGGAATCATGCCCTCTCTATCCCCTTGGTAAGCCAAGAACAAAATCCATGATAATATCCTCACATGGCCTCTCAAGTATAGGTAATGGCTAATACAATCTAGTATTCTAACTTGTTCCTTTTTCCATTTGGCATACTCTAAAACTTTGTATAAACTTATTCGCACATTGCTGTAGCTATTACTAGTAATAATTCTCACTAACAAGAGAAATGGTATTATCTTGACCGAAATGTCTAGCCAATTCTCCACTATGCTTTTCCTTGATTATATTCTCTCTCTTAGAACTCTTAGGAATGCACAATTGGATTCCTCTAAACAACATACCATCTTATATTAATAAATTCAACCATCTTCTCCTATCTAATGTAACAGATTCCAAACAATCCTTCCAAGCTTCTATAAAGTCTATATCTTTAGGATAAAAACTCTTGAGTTCATTGAACCCAACAACCTCTATATTCATTTATATCAACAAATGTTTCCTTCTACTCAAGGAATTTGCAACTTTGTTTGACCTTCCACTCCTATGCTTAAAAAAAAAAGTATAACTCTGCAAGAACTCAAACTATTTTAAGTGCCTTTGGTTTAACTTTCCTTGACTGTTGAGATATTGCAAGGCCTAGTGATCAGTATATAAACAAATTCTTTTGGCAACAAATAGTTTCTTGATTTCTTCAAAGCCTGAACTATAGAATAAAACTATTGATCATAGAAATAATATTTCTTCTTAGTATCATTCAACCTCTCACTAAAATAGGAAACATGCTTTACCTTCTTGACTCAAAATAGTTCCTATGGCAGTACCACTAGCATCGCAATCTACTTGAAATACCTTATTGAAATCTGGAAGTTCCAAAACAAGTTGATTTGTCACTTTCTTCTTCAACACATCAAAAAAAAATTCTGCCCCTACGGTCCATTTAAAATCCTTTCTATCCCCTCTCATTACTTTAGTTAGAGGTGCACAAATACTACGGGAATTCTTAATAAAATTTCTATAAAAACTTGATATACCATGAAATGGCCTTACCTATATAACACTCCTTGAGGTAGGCCATTCAATGATAGCTATCACCTTCTCTAGATCCATTTTAAGACCCTCTTCTAAGATAAAAAAATCCTAGATACACCAACTCTCTCTTCAAAAAGATATATTTCTTCAAATTAATCAACAACTTCTCCTCCCTTCGCTTCTCAAAAACTCTTCAGATATGCATCAAGTGCTCCTCCAATGTCATACTAAAAATTAGAATATCATCTAAATAAATAATAAAAAAATTCCCTAAAACTTCTTTCAGTACCTAATTCATAAGCCACATAAATGTGCTATGTGCATTGGTTATCCCAAAAGGCATGACTAACCACTCATACAAGCCCTCCTTGGTTTTGAAGGTTGTCTTCCATACATCTCCTTATCTAATTCAGATATGATGATATCCACTCTTCAAATATATATTTTTGAAGTACTCATCTCCACTCAAATAATCCATAATTTCATCCATTCTTAGCAAGGGAAATATATACTTGATGGTGATCTTGTTGATGGCTCTAGAATCTATATGCATCCACCATTCCCCATCCTTCTTTGGTGCTAGTACTACAGGTACTATGCATGGACTCAAAATATCTATGATCAATCTCTTCGGCAACAAATCTTTCACTTTATTGTTCAACTCTTCACTCTATGCTAGAGTCATACAATGAGCTAGCTTATTCAGAAAACTGGCTCCAAGAATCAAGTCCATCTGATGACTAATCTTTCTTACTAGAGGAAAACCTTCAAGTACTTTATCAGAAACAATATCTTGAAACTCATTCAACATATTTAAAACCTCTATAGGTACCTTATTAGTATCTTCTTTATAAACTCTAGGGATATATGCAAAACACATATGCTCATGCCTCATACCTTCTAGGAAATTTCTTCCATCAACCAAAAAAATTATTGCATTACTGCATACCTTTTCTTTTGCCTCTTTCAAGGGCTTCAACTTATGATGAGCTCCATACTTTATCAAAGAATAGGTGTTGGCATGTCCATCATGTACTACTCACTGATCAAACTTCCATGACCTACCTAACAACATATGACAAACATCCATAGGAATAATATCACACAGTACCTCATCATGGTAATGTCCAATCTTAAACTTTACTAGACATTGTTCATTTACCAAATCTTTATGGTCCTTCTACAACCAAGCAATCCAATATGGATTCAGATGCCTTCTCTCCAACCGCAAATTACTAACCATCTCTTTTGAAAAAAGGTTATCAATACTACTTCCATCAATAATAACATTACAAACTTTACCTTCACACTTACATCTAGTGTGAAATAAATTCTTCCTTTGAGTTGGTTCTTTCTCCTCATTCAACAAGGCTCTTCTAGTAACAAGAACCTCTCCTCTTTCTATGTCCTTAGAATGTGAAGACACAACATCTTCATCTACATATGCAATCATGCATTACCCTTAGGTATTCTATTGATCCTTCTTTGATGTTGAGGACACTCATAGGCTCTATTTCATTCTTTTGCACACTGGAAATAGGTTCCAAGAAAGCCTCCTCTTCTTGATCCTCATATAAATCTTCCTCTTCCTCTTTGGTCTTCATTATTTTGATCACAAGGATGGTAGGTGTTATCTCCTTTTTGGTTTTGGCTACTACTAGATCCTTCACCCTTCTTTTGATTTTCATTTGGACCTCCATATGACCATCCACTAGTCTTTCCACCATGACCCCCACCTCTTTGATTTATTTCAAATCTTCTATTCAACTTTTCTTCTACCTCCAAAGAAAATTAATATGCATCTTCAATGGTAGATATTCTTACCAGACCCAACTCTTCTTGGATACTTAGCTTCATCCCATTTATGTAATGGGAAACTTTCTCCGTATTGGCCTCATAATGGCATGTTCTAATCAAGACATGGTAGAATTCTTCTATATACTCCTTGATATATTTTCTCGCTTGTTTCAACCCTTGCATCTTCAACAAATCTAGCTCAAAATCCATAGGAATGAACTATCTTTTTAATTTTTCCATGATTCGATCCCATCTTGTTATTTTCTCTTTTCCTCTTCGATTTCTTTCTACTTGTACCTCTTTCCACCAAATATTCACATGAACCTTGATCTTGGTCTTAGAAAATTTGACCCTCTCAAGATCTTCCACCTCCTCATACTCAAAGTACTCCTTCATATCGTTGATCTTATCAATCAACTCTTCTGGGTTAATATTTCCCAAAAAATTAGAAACATCAATCTTTATCCTTTTTCCAATAATAGAGATGAGCTTAAATAGTTTGACTTGCTCTAAATCTATTGTTGAAGAAGAAAATTGAGAGGCGGGTGAATTAGTTTTAGAAAATTTAACCTTTAAAACATTCACTAAAACTTAGATCAATCACAAATCCTTAGCTTTGCTAAAATGATTAAACATTAAGTGCAAGTGCAGAAACTAAAAACCATCACATAAACATAGTAACACTAGATCTACATGGAAAACCCAATAAAGGAAAAATCACAGTGAGGATTAGCTCACAATATAAAGAATATCAAAACCAATTACAAACATGACTAACTATCTAGATTAAGACTCACTGCCCAACAAGGGTTAACAAACTAGAGGGCTCACAGTCATAGAGATTTAAAGAAGTTAAAAGAGATATGTTATAGAGAGAAGACAATCTCAATGCAACAAATATTTCCACCACAATTTACTCAACCACTTGTAGACATGCATGAATGATAGAGTACAACTTCAACTCACTACATTTGAAAACTCAACATTTAGAATTTGCACTGATCTTCCACACTTGCATCACATACACACACTAATTCACATCTATTTACAGTTAACTCTTGTTTTTCATTCACCATTAACACATCCTACATTTACACCATCTTCAACTTTGAAACATATGCAAATACAACCATCAAAAATTAAATTCAAATTAGGTTGGCGCCAAAATATTCTAGTGTGGAATTAGAATGAGGGTGACCCAAACACATGCTTGATGGGGACCCAAATAGGTCCCAACATACTTCATCAACTTCAAAAGTAGTGTTCAACAGAAGCTCATCCAAACCAATATAAAACACAAAAAAATTAAACACATGCAACCCTTAACATGATCCAGTCCTTCCAAACACCAAAATTATCTTCAATACAATCATAACAACTTAACTCTAGAACCAAAAGTCATAAGACTTGTTGATGGTGAAAATGACACAAACAACGTTAAACATAATATTTCTACTCTATTTCTCCTGAAAAAGAAAGACAACATATACTAGCCTAACTCCCAAGGTCCTGGTAGTTGGTTCTCAACTATCTGGTGTCACTCAATTGGTCCATGCAACTATAATATTCAAGGGACCTATGCTGGTAACAAGGAATGCAAGCAATGATTGATTCATTGGATTGTTCTTATCGAAAAGAGGGTTTTAAATAAAAGAAAAAGATAGATCAAGGCGTACATTAGTGAAACATGAATGAAACTTATCTAATATCCAGACATATATCTTCAACAACGATTGTTCTTCCACTATTTCAAGAAGACCATAACATGATGCAATTTACAAAAACAATCCATACTATTTCACATATCTATGGTGCTTAGTTTAATCATCAAAATCACACGTCATAAAAATTTCAAAGATTCAAAAGAATAAAACTTCTCATTCGTTGCCAAGATCATAGATCAACAGACTTTCAATAATTTAATCCATAGATAATTTAACGAAATAATTCTTAAATCTGGTTTCTTCTAATGATTTATCATCGCATAAGAAACAATTATGCTTCAGCACAATCACTGGCATATAGATAGACTATAATCCATTAAAAACATCCAACAAACTCAATTTCAATACCGTATTGCATAAAAACCTATAATTGTATTCAACCGTAACTAAATCATAACAAAGTATCTCTGTAAAGCTATAAAAATTCTATCTCCTACTATCAGGTGGCCAATTCTATTCTTTATTAGCCGACCCTTACAATATGATACCCCATGGGTATTTATAGATTTACAAAAATATGAAGTCACCTCTATCTTAAGTTGAGATCCACCCTTTTAGGAATTTAAATTTTCTTGGAAACTCAGATCAATTGATCTCGAGTTCCGACAGTGAACATCTAGTTAAATTGGAGAGAAGAAGATAGAGGAGAAAAGAAAGCTATGCGCAAATAAGACTATCAGTCATGCATGTGGCCATAGGACTATTAGTTATCCATGTGGAGTTTGTTCTGAAGTGTACTCATCATGATTGGAGAAGACTTGTTGAAGCATATTCAAATCTGGCCCATCAATCCAACTATCCTCAAACTTGATTCTCTTTAGTTCCATAGCAGCAAGCTCTCTCATGTCTTTTAGCTTTTCCAACTCCCTCCTAGCAGCCCTCATCTCTTCTTTAACATCCATCAATCATCCCAACAATGTATCCTCTCCAACATCTCCCTTTTGCACAACCTCCTTAAGTCTTTCACTCCAATTCTCTTTTAATTGACTTAAAGTTAGGACTTCCTTTACCGGTATATCAATATTTACTATAATAGCAATAATTGCCTCTAACTCATGAATCTATTCATTCAGATCCTTACTAGAATCTTGAACTTCATTCTTATGTTTATACAAAAAGTCGGATCTAAACTGGATTATGCTGGAGGTCTTTTCCAAGAAATCTGCATTGTCCTCTTCAAGGATTGATTGTTCTAGAAGAGTGGATTTTGACAATTTACTGATCTCTTTCAACTTCTGGATATATCTTCTATACTCCTCTTCTTGTTCTCCCAACTCTTTAGCATACTGCTTCATCTCTTCTATCAACCCCATCGTCATCTTGAGAACCTCAAAACTATCTCTTAGCACTTCACCTATTTCCTGATTTAGCCTGTCAATCCATCTATCCATCATCTTTGTCTTACTCCTTACCTGCACCAAATCATCCACCTCTTTCTTGCTAAGAAAAATTGGTGTCTCAATGGTGGCAATTTTTTGTGACCTTAGAGTAGAAACATTCTTCAAGAAAGTATGCAATTGATCCAGTTGAGCCTTAAGCTCATCCTTTCTTTGTTTATCCTTCATCGTTCTTGATTTTATGGATGATGCTACCACATCAATCGAGTTCATTTTTTGATCTCTGGTGGGTCTCCCCAAATTAACCATGCCCAACTGGTAATCAGTTAGCTGCATCTCTCATACATTCTTGTCTACCATCGGTATTGCACATTCAACAATGATTTCTCCTCTTTTAGTAAGTCTAGTTGAATGTAGAATCTAGCCTTCTTCCTGGGCCTTCCTTTTTAAATCTCCTTCATCATATCCTCCCAATCAAGAGGCTATGATGATGTTACCGACCTCTTTTGAAGATCCAATTTTAACCAAGTGGGAGCACTTGGAGTAGTAGCCATCATAGTTGAAGAAGAAGCAACTGTTGTAGATGATAAAGGCTGTAGCATATTAACTTTAGATTGAGAATCAAACTCTTGCACATTTTGTTGCTCTCCCTCTACATCTTTTTGTGCAAGCTTTTCAGCTTCTTCTTTGTCTTTCTACTCTTGCACCCTCTTGTCTTCCTGTTCCTTCTTCAATCTTTCCTCTTCTAACATTTTTCCCTCAAGTAGCTTGTTCCTCTCTTCTTCTAACACTTTGAGTCTGTTTGAGGCTTCCTTTTCCTTTTGTAGCTGTTTAGCAAGCTCCTCAACATATTTCTCCTTTTGTATATGTTTTGCCTCTTCCTTCTTCTTATGAGATTCTTCAATTATTTTAATTTTAGCCACAAGGGCTTCTCTTTCCCTTCGTTGCTTAGCCTTTTCTTCTTCAAGCTCATGAATCTTTTTCACCAACTCGAGCTTTTCATTTTATTCCTTGGTCCTGAGCTCCTGCTCCTTTTGCATTTTATTTTTTTCACTTCATCAGCTCTTTGCTTAGCTTCTATTTTTTGTTGTTGAACTAAGGCATCTGCTTGTGTCTTAGCATCAATTGCCTTTTGCTTATCCATTGCCTCTACATGTGCTTGAGCATCTGAAGCCTTCTTTGCTTCCTCAAATAGTGCCCACTGATCCTCCTCCATTAGCACATGGTTAGTTTCCTCCTCTAGAGGCATATTTTCTTGTGTATCCTTCTCTGAAAAAGTCTCTTCAGAGTCCGTTCCAACATTATGGATCTCCACCTCTACTCCTTTTCCCTTTAATGACTTAGCAATATCATGAAGAGTCCCCTTAGGCATCTCTTTACTTTTCTACTCTATAGGAGGGACTTGAGCAGATGACTCCCCTATCATTGGTGTTGAAGCAATAGGTTCTATTTGGGCATCCTCCTCCTATGCCTCTAGTTCATCTTGAGCTAATGCTTCAATCTCAATCTCTTCAATATCAGGAGGGAAGAATTCCAAAGGCTTCTTAGGAGGAAACTTCCTATTAATTCTATTATATCCCTTCCCTTTCTTAGGAGCTGGACCCCTAGAAGTTCCTGCTCTTAGAACAACCCAGTGGATACTCCTATCCAAGACTGGTCTCCCTATTTGCTTGATGTCTATGGTCTCCTCACTATCCCAATCTACTAAATCCAAACTTTTGGTACCAATGTTCAATGCTTCATATGATGGATCCAACACAACTCCATCATCTACTAACGTATTAGGAATATAATATTTGATATTCCAAACTCCACCATAAGTGAAACAAACAACCTCTCATAATTCCTTTTCCTAAGGTCATATTCATCCTGAAGATCACTCTAGAAGTCCTCTAACAGGTTAAAATTCTTGTCAAATATTGAAGCCAACAAAGCATTTATTTTCTTCTTTGGGTCGAAGTGCTTTCAAGACCTATTGATGATGAGAATAGCGGTGCATGAGCTCTGCTAGGGTTTTGTGCTTTCTGAGGTCATTTGTGGCTCCTCCTACATCATACTACGCTTCTTGTGCAAGAAATTATTTCCTTTATTGAGTACAGCCGCATTTAATACAATTTTAGGGGTTTATTATGCCTTCAACTGGTTCTAACCCAGCAATTTTTTCTGGTGTTAGCGGTTCGTTGGTGCAATTTAATGGCTCCCCCACCAAACAAACACCCTTGGAAATTTATTCTGAAAGCCTTTCATGAGGTAAGCATTATGATGCCCCTATTGATGTAGTTTTACCTTTACCTGATTTTGATTTTGCGTGCCAATGGCCCAAACAACACACCCTTGTGGGTTATTTTGTTGGGAGGAATCCCCCCAAAAGTGTGCTAAAAGACTGGGTCAGCAAGGCATGGGTCCCTCGTGGGGTCCGCCTTGATATGATCCAAAACCTGACTAAGGGTTTTTTTTTGTTTTGCTTTGCGAAAGTTAGTCATGCCCAAGCTATTTTGGGTCATGGGCCCTGGTATGTTCAGTCTTCCTTGTTGGCTTTCTAGGCATGGACCCGGGATTTTGATGTCTTGGAGGACTCCAAAATGCATGTCCCAGTTTGGATTGAGTTTCTCAGGTTACCTTTGCCTTGTGTGCCCTTCTTGAACCATATTGCTTCCTCCCTAGGGAGGGTTGTATGTATCGATCCCGATAAATTCCTTCAAGCATGTCCTCAAAAGAGGGTTTGTGTGGAAGTTGATTTATCCAAAGATTTGAAAGAGTCTATAGACATTCAAATCGGGGATATTCGTCAGACCCAAAAAATCACATATTTCAATCTGCCCAACACATGCTATCGGTGTCAGTCAGCTGACCACAAGATCAAGGACTACCCTTTGATAGTTCCTCGTACATCCTCTCAGTCATGGGATGTTGAAAATCCTCATCCGACAGAGCCTTCAGCTAAGGCAGACACAAAGTGGAATATGGTTACAAACTAAAAAAATAAGTCATCTGGTTCTAGGTTGGCTCCCAAGATGGTTTCAAACCCTTCAGAGAAGGGGACCGCTACTCCCTCAAGAGTTGCTTCTGTTGTTTTATAGCCCAGGCCGAAGGTTGCACCCCAGCCTGCAACTATTTTGTGTTCTCAATTGGCTTTGTCCTCCACAATGGAGACTCAACAGCATTCTCGCAGCCCATCTCCTCCACCTAAAGAAGGTGAATATGTGCCAAAAAAATATAGATTCTCTCCCTCTATTCAAATAGGTTCTATTTCACAAGAGTTTTTGAAGAACAACTTCTCTTCCCTTGGTGAAGAGGACCAAGATTCTGCAAGTATGCAATATTTTCCATGAATTTTCTCTCATGGAATGTTCAAGGTTTCACTGACCTCTCAAGGAAGTATTCTGTTAGGAATACTTTGAAGAATTACCCAGGGATTGAAGTGCTTTGTCTCTAGGAAGTTAAAATTTTAAGTTTTTTGCTTGTTTTAGCTTGTCACTCTATTTGGCCAGCCAGTTCTATATTTTGCACTTTGCATGAGGCTAGTCATGATGGAGCTGCTACTCTTTTGGCCCTACGACTGCAGTCTTATATGGTGTACCATGGGGTTGACCCCTCCAAGCGGGTTGTTTGGGTTCTTCTCAATATTGAGAATCATTCATTCGGGATTATTAATATTTATGCCTCTAATGAAGTCGTGGAGCATTTCTTGCTTTGGCACTAGATTGTTGTCTCTTTGCCAGTTGCCACCTAGTTTCTGTATGGGGATTTCAACATGGTTGAAATGGCGTACGATAAGAATGGCACCTTGCCTTTTCGTTGGGTAGTGGGTGAAAAGGAGGCGTGGTTTTACCTGCGCAATAAATTGGGGCTTTTTGATCCCAATTTGGGTTGCGGCAATTCTCATTCTCTCTGGCACACTTGGTGTAATTACAAGGCTAGTTTTGACAGAGTCTTTAAATGCCCTGATCATGCTATGATCTCAGCTCATTATTTTTTTTCCTTCAAGAGCTTTGCCTTGCCTGTTAAACCATTAGTGGATGTGACCCTTTTGGATCACTTCCTAATTTATTTTCACATTGAGTGGGTGTCTTGTCAACCTTGCACGTGTAAGACTCAATTCTTCTTGAACACGTCTTTGCTCTGTCACAAGCCCACCCTGACCCACATTCACTGGGTGTGGAATTTAGAATGTAGACCTCTTGGCCATACAGGCTAAATTGTTTGGTGGAATGATGCCATCATTCATGCTATGCATTTCTTGCGCATTTATGGGCACTAGCTTGCTATCTTTCGTCGGTGTTCTTACGAAGCCACCACTACCGACTTGCATACAACTATGGAGGCTTTAGCGGCCAATCCTTTTTCCCCATCACATCAAGTCCGGGTGGTGGATTTAAGATACCAGCAGCAAGTGGTAGATAATTATTCTACCAAAGGTTCTCAAATCAAGGCTCAGCTCCACTAGCTCAAAATTGGTGATTGTGCCTCCAAAGAGTTTTTTTTGGCTCTTCATGCTAGGCACTCTTCCCCAAGCATTAAATCCATTAAACATGGTAACCAAGTTCTCTTTGAGCTACCTGACATTCTCCAGGATTTTGTGCGTCAGTATGAGCAGGTTTTCACGACTCAGGACCCCATGCCTACGCACCAACAAGCCCTTCAGGATTGCCTTGCTATTGTGCCACATAGGCTTTCTTCAGCCTACATTAATTTATGTGATCAATTGTTAACAATTGATGATCTCAAGGAAGTCATTTCCTCCATGGCCGATGATAAGGCTCCTAGGATTGATGGCTTTCCTTGTGAATTTTATAAAGCTCTTTGGGACTGTATTGAGAGTGATTTGCATCATATTTATCTTGAAGCCTTTCAAACCAATTCTCAAGGCAATTTAATAAATAAAGGCAATATTAAATTCATGCCTAAGCCTAGGGATCCGAAGGATATTTGCAACTAGCAGCCCATCACGCTTCTTAATGTTTTTTACAAAATCATTGCCAAAGCCTTGGCTCTAAAAATTCACCACCTATTGCCTCAGGTTATGCGTCCTAAACAGACTGGTTTCATTAAATCTAGGTTTATTCTTGATAACATTATTATTGTTTGGGAAGGCATGGAGTGGGCCCGGTGGTCAAACCAGAAAGCATTGTTTATTAAAATTGATTTTTCCAAAGCCTATGACCATATTGAATGGCCTTTCATTCTTGCGATGTTGTAGGCCTTGGGCTTTGGGCCCAATTTTATGCAGTCTATTTGTATGCTTTTTTTTGATGCCTCAGCTTGCATCTCCATTAATGGTTGCTAGTCTTCCGCTTTTGGTCTTTTTCATTCTATTCACTAGGGATGTTCTCTTGCCCCTACTTTGTATGTTCTGGCTGCTGAAGGCTTTGGATATCTCCTAGCCAATGTTGTCTCCCAGCAACGTGTTAAAGGGATCTCTCTCCCAGACTCTCAAGAGCAGCTTGTCAATGGTCACTTCGGGGATGATTCCTTTCTCACTCTCTTAGAGGATGAAGGCTCTATCGTTGATGCCCTTGAATTCCTTAATAATTTTTGTCTTGCGTCTGGCTCCACTATTCAATGGCACAAGACCTTGTGCTACAGACAAACGGTGCTCCCCAATCCTGCGTGGCTCCAAACTTATAACTGGAAGTAGATTGGTCAGGGAGAAATCTTTCGATTTATGGGCATCCCTTTCACCTTTCAGGCTTCCCCTCAGGAGCTCTGGCAAGCTATGTTCTTGAGGGTTCAACAGAAGCTAGCCTATTGGGTTACTAAGCCTCTTTCTCTGGCTGGAAAATTCCAAGTGTGCTCTAAAATTTTGGCTGCCACCCACGTCTACTATTCTTCCTGTTGGGCTCCTTCTAAAGCAGTCTATAGTAGGCTTGAGAAATTGCTCCACGATTTTCTATGGGCCTATTGTGAGACTCATAAGGGATTTTATCAGGTCACTTGGGAATTTTTCTATCTCTCTAAGGACTCGGGAGGGCTTGGCTTGCTCTCCATTGAATTACAAGGGACTGATCTCTATGTCAAATGGATTATCCGTGCGCTTACCAGGGATGAAGCCTAGAAGATTCTCCTCAGGCATTGTATTTAGTCTGGTTTTCCTATTTAAAAACCCTCTTGGAAAAGAATCGGTCTTCAAACCCTCCTGGTTATGAGGGAGCTAGTTCAAATTATGGGCTCCTTTGTGGCCAAAAGCATTTGGAATTCTTGGGAAATCATTAAGCCTTGGCTCTATTGGGCTAGGGTTGGATTTCGTGATGGGCTCTTCATCAACCAGCATAACCTCTGGTGGTCTCCCCTTTTGGCTCAGAATGGTCAACCCCTGGCTAAGTCGCCTTGGCTCAAGGCTCTCAAATTTCATAAGAAGGGCATTCATACACTACATCAGCTCTTTCATCGTCCTACCATGTGTATTTTGTAGTGGGATGCTTTTAAAGCCTAGTACAGTCTTGAAAACTAGGATCATCTTACTTTTGATGGGCTAGTGAGTGCCATTCCGGTGGAAATACTTTAAAAAGTTGGCATTCATGGGCATAAACCGTGGTGGAAAGACTAGAAATGGTTTCCAGATACTCCTCTCCGGAGCTACAAGCCGCGACTTGGTTATAGGTGGCTTTCACCCCATTTTCCTATGATCAGCTCTTTGAACCAGATGTGGCTTCTTAAATCCCTGACCCATACTTGGCGTAGGAGGTTTGATGCTACTTGGTCTACAATTGTTAATCCGAAGCTGACCCACTTTGCTTGGTGTATTCTTTTTCAAGGCTTGCCTGTGGGTTCTAGGCTTGTTCATTTGGGGGTTTCTGACCCTCACTGCCCTTTTTGTGGGCATCTTGAAAAATTTAAGCACCTTTTTTGGTTTTTTCCCAGAGCTCAATAGCTTTGGACTTGGATTCATGACTTCTTTTGGCCTTTTAGGCTAGAACCCTTTTCGTGGCATATGGTTCTACTGGGGGAACCACTTGAAACCTTAGCTAAGTTCACCCAACTTTGGCACACTTTTTAGGGTGGAAATCTTCTTCAATATCTGGAAAGATAGAAATGCTTGTATATTTGCTCATTCTCATTTAGATTTTAATGTGTCTCTCTATGCTAAAGCAGTTATATGTTCTAATGTTCTCTTATAGATTCAAGTGCAAGCCAACAAGGTTGCATTGGAAGTGGCTCACCTGTAGATTCTCCTAGACCACTGGGGAAATGCCCCTTGGACTATGGCTCGGATCCCTGATTTGCCCTCCTCCTCCCACAGGGGATCGCCTTTTTGGGGCTAGAAGCGAAGGATTTCATGTGATCTCACTCCCAGCCTCCTGCTCGGCGAGATTCTCGGCCTCCCAGGTGGCTCCTTCTCCTTCATCACATCCTAGTTAGGGATTACACTCTAGTGGTGCTCTTAGGAGTGGTGGTGGCGGTTCTGGGAGGTCCTCTGATACTCCGCTTGCTTCTGGCTCTGGTTGGCCCTCCAGTGGAAAAATTCTTTCTGTGGCTGCCTCTCGCAATCTCGCCTCAACACGTGGAAAAAAATGAAGATAAAGTTGATGATGGTTGGGGTGCTCCTCCTAACATTAGTCCAAACCCTGCTGATGTATGGTGGAAAAATCTAGATGATAGGGACCCCCCAGGATCTACTGGCAGTGCCTTGGCTGCCTAATTTTCTTTCTATTATTAGACCTCTAGGCTAGGCCCATGTGATATTTTGGATTTTCTGGACTGGGCCCATTTGTTATTTTGGATTTTCTGGGCTGGTCCCATGTGACATTCGGGGTCTTCCTTTTTACCACCCACCCCTTTTTTGTGAATTTGTAATTTTATATTTATTAATATAGATATCTGGAAAATTCATCAAAAAAAAGTGCTTTCGAGTAGTTTACAAACCCAACTTCGAATGTATCAATTCACTACAAACCACCTTAGCTCCCACAAGGAGTGGGCAACTGTATTCACCCAATTTCATGGGAAACTTATGAAAACGTATTTTTTGCTTCATCCCAGATCAGGAATTAACCCCCAGAGCTTGATAGACAAACTCCATCAGTACCATCATGTTGTTGCAACACCTTGGAAGTAAGTGGGGATGACCCTCAAATCTAGCTAGCCTAAAATATGTGAACTTGGGGTATTGGATTTACCAACATACCCATTCCGTGATAAATGCCATGGCTTCTAGACTCAATCTGTATCTGACATTTCCATTAAGTTGGTTAATGACTACATATAGGAATGCATCATTAACCCTTCTAAATTGTGTTTTAGAAACCTGTAGGGATAGTTGGTCATAGTGATTCCATACTTTCTTTTTTCCATTAGCTTCTCCCAATATTCCCACTCTATTCAAACCTGGAAAGATGCCTCCTCTGGCTGCTACATAAACAACATAATAAATCATGAAAAAGCTCTTGCTTTCTCTTATTTTGGTTAGCTTATCATGAATGGTATCTGAGACAATCATGGGCCAATCAAACTATTGCTTTCCATTGAAGATTGTCTGAGTGAAGGGAAACATCCATTCCTTGAAATTAAATGTATCCCTCTTCCCAAAGACCCTAGACAGCATCATTATCAAGTCTGATACCTCTTTGTAAAAATCTGACCTCTTTGGTTGATCTGAGAGCTTGGTCAGGGACTTCTTTTGCGCTCTCAACCACTTATTGTTCAAATGAGCCTTGTTGGCCTCCTTGTGTTTGCTATATATCTCTAAAGCATCTGCCTCATTCAACTATATCAGGTTCTTTGGATCAAGGATACTAAACATGTGTTGAAACATTTGAGGAGTTAGATCTATAATCACATTGTCCTGTGAATCCATACATTGTCTAGTAGCCGGATTGTAAGCTCCTACTACTATCATGATTAATTTCGGGCATTGAATGGACAAAGGAAATACAGTAATGTGATCCAAGCCAGACTCAACTATTATTTCAGTCCTCCTTATTACATCCTCAGCGAATGTTTCTAAGTATAGCTCCTCAAAATTGAATGGGCCTAAATTAGTATCACTTACATCCACCCAATCTAATTGCACCTTGCTTGGAGTGACAGCAGGACTCCTATGGTTATACCTCAAGGTATAGGGTAATTGTTCTAGCATAATCTTCTTAGGTTTAGTTGCTTCATTTGAAGTTTCTACAGGTCGATTCCTTTGGGAAGCTTCTCTTGATACTCCTGACATTCTTTAGTTTCCTACAACAAAACCTCAAATTAGACCATTGAATGAATATCATGGAATATACCTTTAAATCTTACCCTTAATATATATATCAGAGGTAGAACCAAGCATAAAACATTCTAAACAGTCTCCTTTTAAAACACTGTCGGGATCGGAGTCAAAAAAGTTATTGAGCTTATAGTAATAACAAGTGGGGCCAGAGTCGGAGTTGGAATAGTAATCGGAATTAGAATCAGAATGAAAACTGATTTGGTTCCATGAAGATTTTCAAATTCCACATTCAATTCCAGTTCCACTTCCGCTTCTGCCTACGTTACCAATATTTCGAGAGCGTGCTTCTTATTGTAAGTGGAGTCAAAGACGGGATGGAACTGGAATCAATACTTATTAGAAAATCATGTTTCAAAGTCTAAATTGATTCTGATCCCGCTTCTGCCCAAGATAATCTTGACGTCATAAGTGATTTTAATAGGCCGATGAAATACTTCATGTTTTTAAGGACTAGGTCATATTAAAACAAAAGGGGCTTAAAATAACCTATGTAAGACCATCCCCATATGATCGAGAGGCAGCCATACTAATTAGGGCATCATATTTTTAAAACAAGAACAGGTCAAACCCTAAATCAAAAAATCATCGATTCCAAACAACTAGGGCATGAATTTAACCCCATTTAAATTAACCAGATCTAATGCAAAACAAGATTCCTAAGTAAAACCATAATTTATCAAACCCTACCAAAGTAAAAACTACAATTAATCTATGCTATTTTAAAAACTAGGGCATCACGATACGGTCACGATTAAAAAGTGAAAATGACCATAAGGAAAAACAAACAAACGAGAAACAAACACCAAAAAAGTAAAACGAAAACAAACAAACAAAAAATAAAAAGAAAAATTAAAAATGAATCCAATGAACTCACAATAGAATTGAGAATCACAAATCCGCACAAACCAACAAAACAAACGAAAATGGAAAATGTGAAATAAAACAAAAGAGAATAACATAAACCCTACCTCAAATTCCAAATAAATAGGTGAATCCCTTGAAGCAATTCCACGTGCAACTCTCTCTTTTGATCGATTCACACACACGAATGTTGCACTACAACTTTGGTTTTCTCTTGATCTCTTTCAATAATGATGATAACTTTGAGTTAATCCCCAATTAGGGTAAAAAATAACAATTACGTGCATGCATGGCACCTGTAATTAATGCCATAAGTGTTGTAGAGCAGAGTAGGAACTACAGAAGGAACTGGCACATTACTGTTGTGCGACTTCAATAAAGTCAACGACCAAAAATAGTGGGAGCAGAATCGGGATGAGAAATGATTTAGAAACTTGTCTAAATTTCCAAGTTGGTTCCGGTTCTACCAACAAAGAAGAAAGTGAAATAAAACAACCAAATAAAACAAAAAGACTGAAATGAACAAACTGAACACAAAAATCTAAGTTAAAATGAAAGACCAAAAGGCAGAGGCGGAGACGGGACGAGATTTGATTATGTAACTTTGAATTAATTCAGACTAAACTTCCACTCTGACTCTGGCTCCGATAAAGAAAAAACAAAAGGACAAAAGAAGACTGTCGGGACAAGGATTAGAATCGATTATTGAAACAAGATTCAAAACCCGATTCGGTTCCAGTTTCGGTTCCGATAGAACAAACCAGAGAAAAGCAAAGTGTTGGAAAAGAAAGACTCCAAATGTTGTTTGACAAACAACCAAGGACAAAAACAATAAAGGGGGATCCGTTTCGACCAAGGCAAAAGATGGGGTGGTTATGCAAGGCATAAAAAATGGCGACTCGGCTAGGAAAATGGTTTACCCATTTTCAAGACACCCAAGAGAAATTCAGTCACCCAAAAACTACTTGGCTTATGAATCATGCTAACTTGAATAAGATCAGTTATATATAAGATAAGGTTGAGCTAGAATCTCAAATGTATGTGCTCATGAGTTATTTCTGAATCTGAGTGTGTGCATATATTGTGCATCATTCTTTATAGATACTTTCTCTGCTTTTGAACAACTATACCAAAGATTCAAGCTACATAGGTTGAGTCCTTTAACTATCATGCAATAAAATCTTGGGTATTGCTCGGCTACTAGATAGGTGTCCATAGCCCCGACGGACATGCCTCTAGTTCTCTCAAAGCATTACTCTACTGCCATCTAGGCGTCCATAGCCCCGATAGAGATACTTGATTACCCATTTGATATTGAGCTTGCCTTTTCTTTCTTTCTTTTCATTCTTTTTTTTTTTACTTTACTTCACTTGTGGAAATATTTTATGCACCTTCCTCAATACTCAAATACAATGGATCTGAAATGTGGGTTGAGAACTACAATGGATTTCATGATA
This sequence comes from Sequoiadendron giganteum, assembly GCA_007115665.2. Lineage (NCBI taxonomy): Eukaryota > Viridiplantae > Streptophyta > Pinopsida > Cupressales > Cupressaceae > Sequoiadendron > Sequoiadendron giganteum. The sequence continues at coordinate 657,612,076 of CM021100.1, forward strand.
GTCTTAGAATCGTATTTTTCACTTGAGTCAAAGGTAGAGCCACTCTAAAACAAATAGGCATTTACTTATGGAGATGTTTTTCTAATTTGGTGACAGATTTTTTATCATAATTCATGAGATATTCACAATGTATCTTTTATCCTTAAATAACTTTTCAAACCAAAATTAGAATGATCATAAGATATAAGTTTCAGAATGAAATCCCTTTTCAAACGATGATGGTGAAAATAGCTAAACCAATTTATCTCCTAGTACCGGTAGCATACTTTGAATAACAACCCCTTGTCTTGAGATAGACAAAAATGAAGATCCCCAACGAAACAAGACAAAACAAAACAATCAAAGACAAAGAAAAAGAACAAACGAAAACAAATAAAATAAAAACTTAAAGTTAATTACATATGATACAGTATAATACTTTTCTCTTCAAAACATCAGACCTTTCATGAACCAAAATAGTGCTTGAGAAACTGACCATTAACTAGTAATGGAATAGGTTCTCCTATTAAGGTACTCAAACAAAAAGCATTCTTGCCTAGTATTTCAGCCACTTGATAAGGACCTAACCAAATTCTATCAAACTTCTGGTGATCTCCCTTCTTTTCTCTGGCTTTATCCCATAGTAATACAAGATCTGATATCCTAAAGGCTTTTATCTTGGCTCTTTTGTCAAACTAGCATTTGACGATAGCCTGATGCCTAGAGAATTGCTACAAAGCAACATCTCTTTGCTCTTCCATGTTAAGCAAATTAAGTAATCTAACTTCAATCCTATTATCCTTGGAGTAAAACTCCTGCATAAACTTAAGAAAAGGTCTTTGTAAATTGATCAGGAAGATTGCGTCTTGGGCATAGACTAGATTGAAAGGTGAATTTCCTAGAGCTACTTTGATTCGGGTTCAATTTGCCCATAGGGAAAATCTCAACTAGGTGTGCCAGTCCCTAGGATTGTTCTCTAACAACTTTCTTATAACTTCCAACAAGTTTTTATTTGTGGACTCACCCACTCCATTTCCTTGAGGGTAATAATTGGATGAATATTTCAAAATTATTTTATATTCATATGCCCATTGAATGAATTCAGCAAAAGAAAAATTAGGGCCATTATCACATACCAAAGCAAATGGAACTCCAAACCTAGTTGTCATGTTCTCAGTCAAAAATTTGATGACCACCTCTGTGGTGCTATTTTTGTAGGGTTGAGCCTCATTCCAATGTGTACAATAGTCAGTTGCAATCAAGATGAATTTATGACCTGTAGAATAATTAGGATTAATAACACCTACAAAATCCAAGGCCCATTGAGCAAATGGCCTTACCTCATACACTGGTTGCAAAGGAATTGCAAGATTTCTTTCCCTGGGTGCAGAAGTTTGACACACATGACAAGTTCTGACATGTTGATGTGGATCCCGAAAAACATAAGGCCAATAATAACCTGATCTAAGAATCTCATGGGCCAAAGCATCAACAGACCCATGCCCTATTCCATGCCTTCCATGAAACTCAGAAATGGCATGCTTGGCCTCTTGCTGATCCAAATAGCGTAGGTAAATCCCTTGAAAATTCTCTATGTAGATGAATCTCCGTTTAAGCATGTAGTGAGCACTCTTCATCCTCAATTCTCTCCTTTGAGTAGCATTCATTCCTTCTAGACATCTATTATTGAGGAGGAAGAAAATCAAGTCTGTGTACCAGGGATCCTTAGTAAATGACTGGACAATATACTATTGACAGGTGATATTTTTGTCCACATCTGCCATTTCTTTTGATAAACCTTTCCCTTGAACAAGTTTCATCAAGTGAATCTCTAATTCAAATTCTTATAGAATTTCCATCCACTTTCCTCTTCGCTCTCCCAACTTACTCTGCATCAAAAGAGACTTCATAGCTAGATCTAGAACTATGGCCATTACTTGACTTTGAAGTATGCAATGCTTGAACTTATTTACTACTCGTACCAATGCAAAGGCTTGTTTCTCTAGTGGTGGGTATCTCACTTATGCATTCTTAAATGGAGAGAAAATAAAGGAAATAGATCTTTCCTTTCCCTCTCCTCTTTGTTGTGTTAACACAGCTACACATGAATGGTTAGATGCAAAAGAATAGATATAAAAATATTTTAGATAATCTGGGCTTGTCAAAATAGGTTCCTCAAATATTGACCATTTAATCTATGAGAAATCAGATTTAGCCTCATTACTCCACTCAATTTTTGCGTCTTTCTTCATCATTTCATTAAGAGGTTTGATGATCTTCACAAACCCTGTTATAAATTTTCTAACAAAATTGATCCTCCCAAAGAAGGATCTCATTTCTTTCTTGTTGCCTAGACTTTTAAATTTCAAGATCGCCTCCACTCGATCAGGATCTATAGATATCCCTTCCTCTGATATGATGTGACCTAAGAGTTTCTCTTCAGATACTCCAAACACACACTTCTTTGGATTGAGGGAGACACCATAGCTTATGCATTTCTTGAGAACCTTTTCTAGATCAGCAGCATGGTCTTCTCTATTCTTGGAGAAGATGGTTAAATCATCCACATAAATAATTATACACTTTCCTATCAAATATTTCAAAGCCACATCCATTGCCCATTGAAAGTTAGCTCCAACATTGATAAGATCGAAAGGCATCCTCTAGTAAGAAAATGTGCCCCATTTGGCGGTGAAAGCGATCTTCATTCTATCCTCATGACTGACAAAGACCTGATTGTACCCAGAATAACCATCTAAGAATGACATCATCTGAGACCCATTAACCTTTTGTAATACTTCATCAAGAGAAGGCAATGGATAATTATCTTTCTCAGAGGCCTTTTTTAGATTTTTGAAATCAACACATAATCTGATTTCACCATTCTTTTTGCGTACAGGAACTAAATTTTCCACCTAGGTAGAATGTCTAATCGAAAAAGATTATTCTTGCAGCTAGGAGCTTTTGCACCTCTTTCTAGATCAAGGGCTCAATTAAAGCATTAACCAGGCATTGTTTTTGACAAAAAGGATTGGCTTCTAGCTTGAGAGGTATGGTATGAGTAATCACCGAAGTGTCAAAAGTTTTGAGATCATCATAACTCCTAACAATGGCTTCAATGTTCTACTCCAAAACTTTAAATATCTTGTCCTTAATTTGCTGAGGACAAGTATTTCCTATAAGAACATTCCTTTCAGGGCCTGAGTGAGTCAAATTAACAGATTCATATTTCCCTCCATCACTCTTTGTAAGCACCCTTTGATGAGCTCGTGGGTCAGAGTCAAATATTCTCTCCAAACCTACCATCCCTTTCAGAATATTATTGCTCTTTAAATCCAATATCCCTTCTTCACTACCATTCTCCGAATCCCAATCTCCCTGATCTCTTTTAGATTCATCTATTATCTGCCCTTCAAAAAAATCTGAACTTGTCAAAAATGCCAATATATGATGATTATCATCAAATACCTAAAAAATGTCAGACATTATCAGGGTCAACTGGGACTAAAATTAGTTCAACTAAAAAATCTCTTCAGATTAGAGTCTTGCATGGGTTCCAAAGTGCTAGCAGCAACAACAAGAGCATCTGCAATTTGATTAGCTTCTCTAGGGATTAGGGTAATCCCAAAAGCATCAAAATCTTCAATTAAGTTCCAAAATTTCTTTTTGCATGCAACCAATCTTTTGTTATGACATGTATATTGGCTACGTACCTATTTTACAATCACTTCAGAATCCCCCATGACCATGGGAGCACTAAATTTATTTTTATGAGCAAACATAAGTCCACGAGCAAGTGCTTCATACTCAGCCACATTGTTTTTGCAACCAAACTGTAATCTATAAGAAGCAAAGTAATTCTTCCCTTTCAGGTTGGTTAGTTTAATCCTTGCTCCACTTCTTGCTTTAGATTTGGAACCATCAAATTTAAGAGTCCACAATTGGTCTTTGACTGGGAGCTCTTTCTTTTTAGGGATAATGGGAGATGACTTACTTGGGATGTGTGGTGGCTCAGACTTTTTCTAGTCATCAAGAATTGACTTGGGGCAAGGCTCACTTGAAAGTTTTTCTATGTTTTCAGCTTGCTCAAAAATTATTTCTTGAACAACTCCTTGAGTTAAATTGCAATCCAAGTCATATTTCATCAATGCTTTTGGCATTGGTAGAGTATCTGGGGCAAGTGTATTTAAGAGGAGCTGAGATACTTCAATTTCTTCTTGAATTTTAGAGCATAGAACCTGCGTCTGTTCTACTAGTGTGGAACCTTCCTCTTGAGAAAGGCTAACCTGAGTGAGAATGGTATCATCCTTAGCTTTAAAATAAAACTCATTGATGGGGGTTTGGGGTTCTTCTTGACATATTTGTTGATGTTGACCTACATGACTTAGGATATCTAGGCATGATTGACATGTTAACTCTAAATGATTGTGATAATGAATCCTACACCAATTAGGAAGCAAAAAACTACTTCAATCAATTTCTCCTCCTAATACTAGCCTATCTTGTTGCAATTTTCTTATTAGAACCTACTGGTTGATGCAGATCATTGGATCATTGTGTTCTATGGGAAGTGTATCCTTAGGACTGATTACAGAGAAAGTAAGGACTTCCTCTTATTTGTAAACTCCTATCTCAGTCTAAAAATATGCTACTTCACTTGAAGCATCATATTCTGTAATCATATGCTTGAGCCTTGGTTCACTCTCAATCCTTATCAGTGTTGGTACCTCCTTCAGGGTAGCCACATGTGAGAGAAATCCAATAAAAATATCCCCCAATACTTTTTATTAGCTCTCGAATTAGGAGCATACCATATGTCTCTAGGATTTCAGCCACTTGGATATCTATGTAGGTTTGGATCCTTAGATCTGATCCAACTTGTACATGCATGTTCTTTAATTCTCCTACAACATTGACCTTTGTTTTGTTTAACTGGATCACTTTATTATTGGTTGGGATAGGATTTAATCCTAACTTCTTAGATATTGAAAAGGGCATAACATTACCCGATGCTCCAGAGTCCAATAAACAATTATGCAAATTCTTTCCAAAAATCCTTAAACTTAAGAGAAAAGGTGGGGTATTGGTCTTACCTTTATAGATGGCTGCATTTGTTTCCTTTGCTGGAGTCACTTTACCTTTTCCCTTTAAGCAATCTACCTTCTCCAGGGCCTTCAATACCACTTCACGTTGAGTTGGGCACCATTTCATGATGTCAAAGAATGACAATGATGTCTTCTATCTCTGTAGTTCTGCAATAAAATCAAATTTTGAATCATTCTTCACTTGATACTTAGGAAAAGGAGGTGGATTGCCTCTATTCTGAAGGTCAGAAGGTCCCTCTAGTGGTGGTGGGTTATTATTTGCATTTTGGTTTGGTGGGACCATGTTGTTTGGGGGTGCAAATGTAGTAAATGGGCCCTTATTCTGATTTCTCATAAAGTGACCACCTTTGGACTGAAAGGATTGGGCATCATACACATCTTCATCTAACTCATCATCTCCTTGCATGGGAAATTGGTATTTCTCTTCAATAGTCTCATAAGTCATAGCAGTACTGACTAGCCCATTATCCTGATTGGAATTTCTTGCTGGAGGATGGGAATTAGCTTGTGTAATCTTTACATTTTTCTCCATTTCTAGGCAATTAACCTCAAAATGTGTTGCAGTATCGTGTAGCCTGCACCAATTAGTCATAAAATTAAGATCAACCACATTAGCAGTATGTGATCTCTCCTCACCTGACTGATAATTGTGGCTAAACTCCCCCATTGTTAGGTCTAGTATTCCATTTCCTATTATTGTTGTTGGACCTCTGGTTATATCCTCTATTTTGATTTTGGTAATTTTGATTAGAGGAGTTCTGATTTTGGAAGTTCTGGTTGGTGTTTTGATTCATATTCTAATTAGAATAGCTCCCCTGGTTGTTGTAACCTCCCTGATTTTGATAATTCTGGTTTTGGTTGTGGGGAGGTTTTTTCCTAAGCTATGCCATATCATTAGACATCTGAGATAGAGTCTTTTTAAGAGTCTCTAGTTCACTGGTCAGTTGAATAGTTTGTTCATTTTGCACATTCTGCACTATGGATGGGGAATGAACATGGGTTGATCCTCCTGCTTGTTGATTTTGAGGTTGTTGGGAGGAATCTTGCATGCCATTGCCAAAAAAGGGCACAGTAGGTGGGGCTTGCAACTCAGACATAGGTCCATATTGGGAGTAAGACATCCAAGGGACAGTGTTGTAAAATGGTGGGTTAGGCATCTGATAACTCATGGGAGGAAGAGTTGCTCCTAAACCTCTTGATTACAGACTTATCTACTGTTGCAATTTGATGGCTAGATGATAAACCTTAGACAAAGAGTCAATCTCATTGGCCTGAAAAGTTCTCTGCAAGAATAAGCCAATCAAGGGATCAACAACTCTTAAATATGCTTGAATGGCAATATTCTCATCCACTAAGTAAGGATCTTGCAGCCTACGAAACATCCTTTGGAATCTAGTGTTGAATAGAGGTAGTGGCTCATAATGTTCCTTTCTTATGGTGGAAAAATCATGATACAAGATGGTAGGATCTACATAGTCCCATAATTGATTAATGAAAGAATTTTCTAAATCCGTCCAACCCAGAATAGATCCCTGGGGAAAATTTAAATACCAGTTATACGCCATGTCCCCTAAACAATAAGGAAACAATCTACATACGACATCCTGATGAGCAACTTGAGCATGGGTACAATCATATTTGAACACTTGTATATGCTCCTCAACACTTCTTGATTTGTCATGCATGTACTTGGGATAAACATTTTTTGGGTTCTTTGGTAGATCATGGATTCCCCCTGGAATAGTCCCTAATGGAGAGGGATTATTCACAAAGTAAGCCATGGGTAAGATTGGTTGAGCATGTGTTGGTGATATAGGACGAATTGGTGGCGACACAGGCCAATCCGGTGGTGGTGTTACTAGTCAAGCCAGTGGTGTTGATGTAGGTTGAACTGGTGGTGGTGTAGGTGGATTTGGTTGAAAACCAGGTGAGGTAAGCGGTGGTGGCAATGTAGGTATCAATATTCTACGAGCATGGGGTCTAGGTCTAACCGAGGTTTGGAGTTCTTGTAATGATTCAAGGTCAGTAGAGGATCTGAGAATCCTCTGGTATTTCTCTGGTGAGAATAACACAATATGAGCCAGCTTGTTCCTTCGAAGCTCTCCTTCTAATGCCAGATCTGTTGATGGTGAAAATGACACAAACAATGTTAAACAAAATATTTCTACTCTATTTCTCCTAAAAAATAAAGACAACATATAGTAGCCTAACTCCCAAGGTCCTGGTAGTTGGTTCTAAACTATCTGGTGTCACTCAATTGGTCCATGAAATTTTAATATTCAAGGGGCCTGTGGTGTTAATAAGGAATGCAAGCAATGACTGATTCATTGGACTATTCTTATCGAAAAGAGGGTTTTAAATAAAATAAAAAGATAGATCAAGGCATACATAAGTGAAATATGAATGAAACTTATCTAATATCCAGACATATATCTTCAACAATGACTATTCTTCCACTATTTCAAGAAAACCATAACATGATGTAATTTATAGAAACAATCCATACTATTGCATGTATCTATGGTGCTTAATTTAATCATCACAATCACACATCATAAAAAAATTCAAAGATTTAAAAGAACAAAACTTCTCATTCGTTGCCAAGATTATAGATCAACAGACTTTCAATAATTTAATCCATAGATACTTTAATGAAATAATCCTTAAATTTGGTTACTTCTAATGATTTTTCATCACATAAGAAACACTTATGCTTCAGCACAATCACTGGCATACATATAGACTATAATCCATTAACATCATCCAACAAACTCAATTTCAATACTGTATTGCGTAAAAACCTGTAATTGTATTCAACTGTAACTAAATCATAACAAAGTATCTCTGTAAAGCTATAAAAATTCTATCTACTACTATCAGGTGGCCAATTCTATTCTTTATTAGCTGACCCTTACAATATGATACCTGATGAGCCAATACTTTGTTGCATTTTGATCATATTTTTATAAATACTTTTATGTTTTTATTATGCTAAATCAAACATTCAATTTGATTATAGGATAGAACATAGACCTTTTTATGACTCAAATATGATGAGTATATTATGATAAAAAGTCCCATGATTATTATCTTTGATGTTTTATTAGTCTGATAAATACTTTATGGCTTTTTGTGATCATAAAACCTTCCTATAGCCTCCACTACCAAACTTCCTACAGCCATGTCTAAAACAATGTTTGCCTTAGTTTAATACTTAATGAATGAATGAATGAAGTAATGAATTATCTTAAATATGAATGTGTTGAGCTAACCTTCTTCTCCAAGAAAAGATGGCAAGTTATTTTGCAGGTGCCACAATTGGAGGAAGGAATTCAAATTCCACTTGAAGAATAGAAGGCCAAATCTATAAAGACTGGTTCAACAGTGAAAGATGGGGAGATGGTTTCAAATCATCCGCCAAGTAGGGAGAATGTTCCATAAATCTAGGCCAGGCATCCTACTATTGCACAAATCCAGGATGATGGCACTTTAAGACTGCCATACCAATTTGACTTAGTTCTTGCATTGTCATTTGCCTCTTTACTTAAGTTAATTGGATGTAATAAATACCTCCTGATTTATAAGGGAAGGTTGGTTAGTAGTTAGGATTAGTTTTCAATAAATAGCCCATTCTCCTACAGAGAATGGGCTAAAAGAACTTGCTATTGTAATACATTTTTCAGATCAGAAATACAGTCAAGAAAGATACTATGTACTTGTTCACTTTAGATCAATAAAGTTTATGGAGCTTTTCACCTAATCTGTTGTTTACTTTGGCATGACCTAACAGGGCCCACTTAGGAAATTGTCTCTACTTTCATTTTGTAGGATTAGGATAGCTGGACTTGCTTTTATAGAAGTTAAATGTGTCTGTTCCTGCAACAACAGAAATACAGTGTTGTTGACTATTCCTGCAACCACTAGAAACAGAGTAGTTTTACCTTTCAGTTTTTGTTTCCAAGCAAGTTATTCGGTAAAGTAATTCCAAAATTTAGAGTTCTAGCATTTTAGGAGATCATGCATGTCTGGAAGGGTGGTTAGTGCATATATTTTGCTGTCCCATTTCAAGTCTACGTCCTGAGTTTGATAAGTATTTGAGGTCCTTTAACAGATTATAGCTACTTGTTGTGATGTCCAATCCCTAAGTTGAGGAATTCATATTCCTAGTTATTAAGCTGATTAAAGAACACTACATTTTTGGCACCGTTGTCGGGGATGGTGTCAAACTAAAGACCTATTGTAGGCATGCTAGCAAGTAGCTTGAAGTTTTATTCCTAGAATTTAGATCAAAATTCACTATTCCAGCATTTCTCCATTAGTTAGATTTACTTCTTACTATATGCTTAGAAGAAGAGACCAATTTGGAAGATTCCTTCTTAGAAGTTTAGATATCCCAGAAAACAACCCAAAAATTGTCCCAGAAGAACCATATTTGGATGCTAGCCAGGACCTTGTCACTTCATCTTCTTCTTCCTTGGAGGTCAGTTTGAATCTATTTGATGCACCTGATAATCTTGATTTACTCACATCACAGTTGAATAACCTGCATACCCTCAATAACTAGCATCCCCATAACAATCCACTGGCCATTTTTGTCTACCAGCCAGGAGCTAACCCAAGACCACCACCAAGGATGGCAGTGCCTACTTTTCCATTTCCACTCCCTGAGTTGCATGACAATAATAATCTCAAAAATATCCTTGCTTCATTGCTTCTAAAATTCTATGGCCTAATTATAGAGGACCCTCATACCTTCTTGTTCGAGTTTGACATCCTATGTAGGAGTTATGATTATACTACTGAAGCCCATAAGATGAAATTGTTTCCTTCTACTTTAAAGGAGTCATCCTTAAGATGGTTTATGGGATAAGGAGGCAATGCAACAACCACTTGGGATGAACTGAAGGAATTGTTCTTAGGGAAGTATTAAGAATATTGTAGGGAAAATGATATGAGAGGAGATGACCTCTTCAAGATGACACAAAAGGAGGATGAAACCTTGGAGGACTATGTATCTAGGTTTTTGTTCAGTGTGCAGAAAAATACTCAGCACCAGCTAAATGAGGAGTCTAAAAAACTTTTCTTTCTAAGGGGAGTCAATGATACCTACATGGAAGCACTAGACCTCATGGTTGGAGGAGATATTACCCAAAGCAATTGGGATGACATCAAGACGATATGTCTCAATTACTCTAGGGAAAACATAAAGAAAGGCAGGGGGTTCAAACCCTTTGTTGCTAAAGGAAGTGGCTCAGACGTATCAAAAGGAGAACTCTCTAATCTTTTCTCTGACTTCAACCAAGACATCATAAATGATGTAGCTACTCAGTTGGACACTATGCAAGCTAGAAGGAAGAAAGAAAAAGCTGACGCGATGCTGGCTAAATATTGCCCTCACTATAGATAGAGGAAGAGGGAATGTAGATGCCAAGTAGTGGCCAATTTGGAGGTGCAGCATATTCCTACTGAGTTCAAAACTATTGAAGGAGAGGAAGATATGTTCTTTGTTGCTTAGTGCAGGCCATGGGCCCCAAGACAAGGTATGCCTGAGGACCCCTTGAAATTTTTTGGTTCATATAATAATCAATGGTAGAACCAATACCCTCCAAGTTATGGCCCATATTCTCAACCTCAATGGAATAACCCTTGGCCAAATGCCCAGCAAAACTGTTGGCATCCTCCGCAAGGAAACTGGCAGTCACCATAGCAAAATCAATGGAAACCTCCACAAGGGAATTGGCAGCAATCCAACCAGTGGAGAGGCCAACAATGGTCAAATCCACCCACTAGTTTCCTGCAGCAACCCTAGCAGCAGTCAATTATGCCACCTCCTGTAGCCAATCAAAGCCATAATCCAAAGCCAACCCAACTACCTGCTCAAGAAGCACCCAATCCAAATAGCCAGTAGTAGCAGCAACAAGTTTATTTTGTTGATCCTAATAATCAGTCTATCCATGCTCTCAACCTAAACAATATCAATTTACGTTCAGAAACTGTGTTGCCTACACCATCTCCTCCCCTAATCTCAGAATTACCATCTAGAGAGATTGAGCAGGAAGAAAAAGCCAATGGCCTAACCCAACCCAATGAGCCAATTCAGACTCCATCATTACCAAAGGTACCTAATACATCGCCACCTCCTTTCCCACAAAGGTTGGAAGGTGAATTTGTGAACAAATAAGAGGAACCTACCTTTGATATTTTTGACCAACTAAAGCACATATGTGTCAAAATTCCTTTGTTTCAAGAAATTAAGGAAGTACCTATTTATAGCAAGGCCATTAAAGAAGCATGTCTAAAGAAGCTGGGTAGGAAGAAGAAAGACCCTCAGACTATTCATGTCTTAGGTCAACTCTCTGATTTGATGCTACGGAAGCTTGCCATCCAAAAATATTCAGACCCTGGTAGCCCTATTGTTGAAATTAATATTAATAGGGTTCAAATTAAGAATGCTTTGGTAGATCTTGGAGCTGCTATCAATGTCATGAAAAAAGACCTTGTACTGAAACTAAGTATTTTAGACCTAAGACCTACACCTACAGTCTTGCAACTTGCTGATAGTTCAACTGTCAAACCTGATAGAATAGTGGAGGACTTAGTTGTCACCCTAGATTCATGGGAATATACTGCTGATTTCATGATTTTGTCTCCGAAAGCATCATTATGAGGTTATCCTGTGATTTTAGGAAGACCATGGTTAACTACTGGTGATGCTTAAATAGGTTGTAGGACTGGTAACATGACAATATCTGATAGGTATACCACAAAGAAGCTTACCCTATATTCTCCAGCCCAACCTCAACTTGAGTCTGGACAGGCTGCTTGGCCTGATTTGGGAGAAGAAGAGGAATTAAACTCCATGGCCAATTTAATGATGATTAATAGAGAGTCTTTCATTGAACAACAAGCTCAGAAAGATATACTGTCCAATATCTTGCTGAATAATTATGGTACCGAATACCCTCAACGTAAAAAAAAACCATGCTCTTTGTAGACTATTCTTCCTTCATCTACATCAGCTCATTATCCTACAACAACTGATTGTTTACATACCTTACTCCCCCATGAAATTGAAATTCCATTCCTACCTAAAGTATCTATGGTTGATATGACTTCCCAAGTCGAGGTGGCAGCAGGAAAAACCTTGAGTATTAATAAAAACCTCACCAGTGAGCAACAAGAATCTATGGTCAAAATGCTTACCAACCATAAGTCAACTTTTGCTTGGGAATATGGTGATATGAAGGGTTTGCACCCAAAACTCTACACACATCGCATATTCATTAACAATGAGTTCAAACCAGTCAGGCAGCCTCAAAGAAGAATAAATCCAGCTTTGAAAGAAATTGTTAAAGAGGAGTTGCAGAAAATGTTGAATGCTGGCTTTATCTACCCAGTTTCGGATAGTTAGTGGGTTTCCCCACTGGTTATTGTTCCTAAAAAAGGGGGAAAATGGAGGGTATGTGTGGACTATAGAGAGCTTAACTTGGAAACAAAGAAAGATTACTTTCCTCTTCCCTTTATTGATCAAATTTTAGATAATTTATCTGGGAAAAAGTATCTCATTCTTAGATGGCTTCAATGGGTACAATCAAATCAAGATTGCACCTGAGGATCAAGAAAGACTACTTTTACAGGCCCTTGGGGGACATTTTCCTATTCTATTTTGCCTTTCGGTCTCTGCAATGCACCTGCAACTTTCCAAAGAGCAGTCATCAGTATCTTCTCAGACATCTCATATGATTGCATAGAAATATACATGGATGACTTTACTATTTATGGTGCAACATTTGAAGATGCTCAAGCAAACTTGAAGAAGGTGCTATAGAGGTGTGAAGATCATAACCTATCACTAGTCATAAGTGTTTCATGATGATGCAGGAGGGAATAGTGCTTGGGCACTATATTTCTACTGCAGGAATACAAGTTGATCCTTCTAAGATTGAGGTCATATCTAATTTACCCTTTCCCACCAAACAAAAGGAATTGAGAAGCTTTCTAGGCCATGTTGGATACTATAGGAGATTCATCAAGGAATTCATTCAAACAACTGCCCCTCTATACAGTTTGTTGAAGAAAGATGCAAATTTTGCATGGACAGAAGAATGTGAAAAAGCATTCCTTGATTTAAAAGTCGCCCTTACACAAGCACCCATTTTAAAAGGACCTGATTGGTCACTTTCATTCCATATTCACATTGATGCATCAGATTATGTTGTTGGCATTGTGTTAGGACAAAAAGGTGGTTCAACTGAGCATGCACTGTATTACATAGACAAAAATCTACAGGGGGCTGAATTAAACTACACTATTACATAAAAAGAAATGTTAGCGGTTATCTATGCCCTCAATAAATTTAGGCATTACATAACTGGTTATCAGATATTTTTCCACACTAATCATGCAGCAATCAAATATCTTATGAAAAAAAGCTCAATAGCTGGAAGACTAGCAAAGTGGTTGTTGCTGATGCAGGAATTTGACATTACAATTGTGGACAAGCCAGGTAAAACCAATGTGGTTGCTGATTTCCTTTCTAGAATTCAAAGAAAAGAAGACTCTGCAGTTATTAAAGATTCCTTTCCTGATGAGCACCTATTTGCAATCAAGGTTATTCACCCATGGTATGTCAATATAGCAAATTATCTGGCTACAGGAAGGACTCCTCCTCAATTATCCCCTAAGGAAAATAGATTATTGGTAGAGAGAAGTTTTAACTTTTCATGGATTGTAGATTGCATGTTTTATATAGGGCCAGATCAAGTTATGAGGAGATGTGTGCAGGAGGATGACACTTATGATATATTGCATGCAATCCATGATGAGCTATGTGGTGGACATTTTGTTGCCAAAAGAACATCAATAAAAATTTTAAACACTGGCTACTATTGGCCAACTCTGCATAAAGATGCAGCCAAATATATCAGTAGGTGTAATAGATGCCAAAGGATGGGAAGACCAACTAGATCTGATGAGATGCCTCTATTTCCACAAGTTGTTGTTCAACCTTTGACAAATGGGGACTGGATTTTGTAGAACCAGTTGATCCATCTTCCAATAGTAAGTCCTATATCCTTGTATGCACAGATTATGTGATAGAATGGGTAGAAGCTAAACCTATGAAACATGCTAGGGATAATAAAGTAGCAGAATTCCTCTATGAGGAAATTTTCACCAGATTTGGTGTCCTCAGGGAAATAGTAACATATCAGGGGACACAGTTTACCTCTACCTTGATTACAGCCTTAGTTAATGAATATAGCATTAGGCACAGGAAATCAACCCCTTATCATCCTCGGGTTAATGGCTAGGTTGAGGTCACCAATAGGGACATAGAGGCCATTTTGACTAAAACTATACATTTGTATAAGAAGGACTGGGCCGCAAGGTTACTAGAAGCTTTATGGGCCTACCGTACTACTTAGAAGACTCCTACAGGATATACACCCTTTGAAATGGTGTATGGTAAAACAGTTGTGATCCCAATAGAGTTCGAATATAAGAATCTAAGAATAGCATTAGAGATGGACATGGATTTAACAAAGGCACAAAAGGATAGGGCCATGCAACTCAATGCTCTAGATGAACTCCACAAGAATTCCCTACAACACACTGAGCTGATACAAAACCAGAGAATAAGGTGGCATGATAAATACATCAAAGAAAAGAAATTCAAAGCAGGAGATTGGGCTCTGCTTTATGACTCACGGTATAAAGACAGTCCAGGAAAGCTGCAAACCAGATGGTTGGGTCCATATGAGATAGAGGAAGTATTCACAAATGGAGCCGTTCAATTGAGGACTATTGATGAGGTTCAGTTCAAGCTATTAGTCAATGGGCATTGCCTAAAGCTCTATTCCAAGACCATTGACAAGGAAACATTTCTGAGACAATTCGAACTTGAGCAGGACAAGAGTGATCCTATAGCCAAAGGAATTGAGTCCAAGCTCAAATTCCCAGGCCATGCATAAAGGTGCATACCAAACCATAATAAAGGGGTTATCTATTAAGATCCCCATTCCATTCATTAGTTGGATTGCAGGAAGTTCTGTTGTAAAAGCCAGGAGAGCAATACTTCAATGCATTTAAATTACATAGAATCAAAGAAATGGGAGGTCAGCCAATTCGGCATGAGCCTATAGACCATAGCATCCTACTGCAGGAAGTGCTGCATGAACCATTATTCAGACAATATAGGTGGCTCAATTACTTCTTGAAGCTCAGGACTTTCAATACAAACATTGTAGAGGAATTTACAAGAACATTTCAGAATGGGGAAGCAAAAGTTAGGGGCATAACAATCAATGCATCAATTGACAGAATTGCTAAAGTAACGGGATTAACCCAAGTCGGAGAACCATATCCCAGGGGAAGAGATGCAAGAAGCACCAAAACAAGGAAGGAGAATTGGTTTCCCTTGGTTATGCAACCACCTATTCTCCTATGGCCATTATTAGCTATACAAGGCAACAACAACACTTACAATAGGATTTCAGAGGATAACCGATGGTAAAGACTAGAGGCAATGAGGGATCACTTCTAGAGTTTCCATACTGGTGAATGTGGACAACAGCTGAGTGCAGATCTGAGAGAGTTTTCCAAAAGAAAGAATGCTAGACTAGTTGAAGGGTCTAGCAAGTAGTTGGTTGAGGGGAGTGATGATCCAATACTTTAGCACATTTTGATCATATTTTTATAAATACTTTTCTATTTTTATTATGCTAAATCAAACATTCAGTCTGATTATGGGATAGAACATAGACCTTTTTATGACTCAAATATGATGAGTATATTATGATAAAAAGTCTCATGATTATTAGCTTTAATGTTTTATTAGTCTGATAAATACTTTATGGCTTTTTGTGATCATAAAACCTTCCTATAGCTATGTTTGAAATGATGTTTGCCTTAGTTTAATACTTAATGAATGAATGAATGAAGTAATGAATTGTCTTAAAGATGAGTGTGTTGAGCTAACCTTCTTCTCCAGGAAAAGATGGCGAGTTATTTTGCAGGTGCCACGATTGGAGGAAGGAATTTGAATTCCACTTGAAGAATAGAAGGCCAAATCTATAAAGACTGGTTCAATAGTGAAAGATGGGGAGACGGTTTCAACTCATCCGCCAAGCAGGGAGAATGTTCTAGAAATCTAGGCCAGGCATTCTGTTGTTGCACAAATCCAGGATGATGGCGCTTTAAGACTGCCAAACCAATTTGACTTAGTCCTTGCATTGTCATTCGCCTCTTTACTTAAGTTAGTTGGATGTAATAAATACCTCCTGATTTATAAGGGAAGGTTGGTTAGTAGTTAGGATTAGTTTTCAATAAATAGCCCATTCTCCTTCAGAGAATGGGTTGAAAGAACTTTTTATTGTAATACATTTTTCAAATCAGAAATACAGTCAAGAAAGATTGCACTATGTACTTGTTCACTTTAGATCAATAAAGTTTATGGAGCTTTTCACCTAGTCTGTTGTTTACTTTGGCATGACCTAAGGGGGCCCACTTAGGAAATTGTATGTACTTTCATTTTGTATGATTAGGATAGTTGTACTTGCTTTTATAGAAGTTAAACGTGTCTGTTCTTGCAGCAACATAAATATAGTGTTGTTGATTGTTCCTACAGCCACTAGAAACAGAGTAGTTTTACCTTTCAGTTTTTGTTTCCAAGCAAGTTATTCGGTAAAGTAATTCCAGAATTTAGAGTTCTAGCATTTTAGGATATCATGCATGTCTAGAAGGGTGGTTAGTGCATATATTTTGCTGTCCCATTTCAAGTCTACATCCTTGGGTTGATAAGTAAATGAGGTTCTTTAATAGATTATAGCTACTTGTTGTGATGTCCAATCCCTAAGTTGAGGAATTCATATTCCTAGTTATCAAGCTGATTAAAAAACACTACAATACCCCATGGGTATTTATAGATGTACAAAAATATGAAGTCACCTCTATCTTAAGTCGAGATCTACCCTTTCAGGAATTTAAATTTTCTTGGAAATTCAGATCAATTGATATCGAGTTCTTACATTGAACATCTAGTTAAACTAGACAAAAAAAGATAGAGGAGAAAAGAAAGTCATGCGCTCATAATACTATTAGTCATGCATGCGGCCATAGGACTATCAGTCATCCATGCGGAGTTTGTCTTGAAGTGTACTGATCATAACTGGAGAAGACTCGTAGAAGCATATCCAAATCTGGCCCATCAATCCAACTGTCCTCAAAATTGATTCTCTTCAGTTCCATAGTAGCAAACTCTCTCATGTCTTTTAGCTTTTCCAACTCCCTCCTAGCAGCCCTCACCTCTTCTTTAACATCCATCAATCAGTCCAACAACATCTCCCTTTTGCACAACCTCCTTATGTCTTTCATCCCATTTCTCTTTTGATTGACTTAAAGGTAGGCCTTCCTTTATCAGTATATCAACATATACTATAATAGAAATAACCGCCTCTAACTCATCAATCTCTTCATTTAGATCCTTACTATAATCTTGAACTTCATTCTTATGTTTATACACAAATTCAGATCTAAACTGGATTATGCTGGAGGTCTTTTCCAAGAAATCTGCATTGTCCTCTTCAAGGAATGACTATTCTAGAAGAATGGATTTTGACAATTTAAAGATCTCTTTCAGCTTTTGGATATATCTTCTATACTCCTCTTCCTGTTCTCCCAAGTTTTTAGCATGCTGCTTCATCTCTTCTATCAACTCCATTGTCATCTTGTGAACCTCAAAACTGTCTCTTAGCACTTCACCTATTTCCTGATTTAGCCTATCAATCCATCTATCCATCATCTCTGCCTTACTCCTTACATGCACCAAATCATCCACCTCTTTCTTGCTAAGAAAAATTGGCGTCTCAATGGTGGAAAATTTTTGTGACCTCAGAGTAGAAACATTCTTCAAGAAAGTATACAATTGATCCAGTTGAGCCTTAAGCTCATCCTTTCTTTGTTTATCCTTCATCATTCTTGATTTTGTGGATGATGCTACCACACCAATCAAGTTCATTTGTTGATCTCTGGTGGGTCTCCCCAAATTAACCATGCCCAACTGGTAATCAGTCAGCTGCATCTCTCCTACATCCTTGTCTACCACCGATATTGCACATTCAATAAATGATTTCTCCTCTTTCAGTAAGTCTAGTGGAATGTAGAATCTTGGCCCTCTTCCTAGGCCTTTCTTTATAAATCTCATTCATCATATCCTCCCAATTTAGAGGTTGTGATGATGTTACCGACCTCTTTTGAATATCCAATTTTAACCAAGTGGGAGCACTTGGAGTAGTGGCCATCATAGTTGAAGAAGAAGAAACTGTTGTAGATGTTAAAGGTTGCAGCATATTAACTTTAGATTGAGAATCAACCTCTTGCACATTTTGTTGCTCTCACTCTACATCTTTTTGTGCAAGCTTTTCAGCTTCTTCTTTGTCTCACCCTCTTGTCTTCTGGTTCCTTCTTCAATCTTTCCTCTTCTAACCTTTTCCCTCAAGCAGTTTGTTCCTCTCTTCTTCTAACACTTTGAGT
Source organism: Sequoiadendron giganteum (assembly GCA_007115665.2). NCBI lineage: Eukaryota > Viridiplantae > Streptophyta > Pinopsida > Cupressales > Cupressaceae > Sequoiadendron > Sequoiadendron giganteum. The sequence continues at coordinate 657,630,690 of CM021100.1, forward strand.
CTATCTGAGGCTTCCTTTTCCTTTTGTAGTTGTTTAGCAAGCTCCTCGACATCTTTCTCCTTTTGTATACGTTCTGCCTCTTCCTTATTCTTATGAGCTTCTTCAATTATTTTAATTTTAGCCACAAGGGCTTCTCTTTCCCTCTGTTGCTTAGCCTTTTCTTCTTCAAGCTCATGAATCTTCTGCACCAGCTCGAGCTTGTCATTTTATTCCTTGATCCTAAGCTCCTGCTAATTTTTCATTTATTGTTTTTTAACTTCATTAGATATTCGCTTGGATTCTATTTGTTGTTGTTGAAGTAAGGCGTCTGCTTGTGTCTTAGTATCAATTTCTTTTTGCTTCTCCATCACCTCTACATGTGCTTGAGCATCTGAAGCCTTCTTTGCTTCCTCAAATAGTGCCTAGTGATCCTCCTCCGTTAGCACATGGTCAGTTTCCTCCTCTAGAGGCATATTTTCTTGTGTATCCTTCTCTAAAAAAGTCTCATCAGAGTCTGTTCCAACATCATGGATCTCCACCTCTACTCCTTTTCCCTTTAATGACTTAGCAATATCATGAAGATTCCCCTAAGGAATCTCTTTACTTTGATGCTCTATATGAGGGACTTGAGCAGATGACTCCCCTATCATTGTTGTTGAAGCAAAAGGTCCTCTTTGGGCATCCTCCTCCTATGCCTCCAGTTCATCTTGAGTCGATGCTTCAAGCTCAATCTCTTCAATATCAGGAGGGAATAATTCCAAATCTCCTTGGGAGGCAACTTCCTCTTAATTGTCTTATATCCCTTCCCTTTCTTAGGATTCAGATCCCCAAGAGTTCTGGCTCTTAGAACAACCCAGTGGATACTCCTATCCAATATTGGTCTCCCTATTTGCTTGATGTCTATGGTCTCCTCAATATCCCAATATACTGGATCCAAAAAAATTGTACCAATGTTTAATGCTTCATATGATGGATCAAACACAACTCCATCATGTACCAATGTATCAGGAATATCATCTTTGATCCCGAACTCCACCATGACTAAAATAGGAAACCTCTCATAATTCCTTTTCCTAAGGTCATATTCATCCTGAAGATCACTCCGAAAGTCCTCTAGTAGGTTGAAATGATTGTCAAAGACTGAAGCCAACAAAGCATTCATTTTATTCTTTGGGTCAAAGTGCTTTCGGATAGTATACAAGCCCCACTTCAAATATATCAATTCATTGCAAACCACCTTAGCTCCCACAAGGTGTGGGCAACTGTATTCACCCAATTGCATGGAAACATATGATAACCTGTTGTGTGCTTCATCCCAAATCAGGCATTAACCCCCAGAGCTTGATAGAAACACTCCATCGGTACCATCCTATTGCTACAACACCTTGTAAGTAAGTGGGGATGACCCTCAAATCCAAATAGCCTAAAATATGTGAACTTGGGGTATTGGATGTACCAACATCCCCATTCCATGATAAAGGCCATGGCTTCTTGACTCAATCTATATCCGACATCTCCATTAAGTTGGTTAATGACTACATATAGGAATGCATCATTAACCCTTCTAAATTGTGTTTCAGAAACCTGTAGGGATAGCTGGTCATAGTGATTCCATACTTTCTTTTGTCCATCAGCTTATCCCAATATTTCCACTCTATTCAAACCTGGAAAGATACCTCCTCTGGCTATTGCATAAAAAACATAAGAAGTCATGAAAAAGCTCTTGGTTTCTCTTATTCTGGTTAGCTGATCATAAATGGTATCCGAGACAATCATGGGCCAATCAAACTGTTGCTTTCCATTGAAGATTTTCTGAATGAAGGGAAACATCCATTCCTTGAAATTAAATGTATCCCTCTTCCCGAAGACCCTAGACAACATCATTATTAGGTCTGATACCTCTTTGTAAAAATCTGCCCTCTTTGGTTGATCTGAGAGCTTGGTCAAGGACTTCTTTTGCGCTCTCAACCACTTATTGTTCAAATGAGCCTTGTTGGGATCCTTGTGTTTGCTATATATCTCTAAAGCATCTACCTCATTCAACTGTACCAGGTTCTTTGGATCAGGGACACTAAACATGTGTTGAAACATTTGAGGAGTTAGATCTATAATCACATTGTCTTATGAATCCATACATTGTCTGGTAGTCGGATTGTAAGCTCTTGCTGCTATCATGATTAATTTCGGGCATTGGATAGACAAAGGAAGTAGAGTAATGTGAGTCAATCCAGACTCAACTATTCTTCCAGTCCTCCCTGTTACATCCTTAGTGAATGTTTCTGAGTATAGCTCCTCAAAATTGAATGGGCCTAAATTAATATCTGTTACATCCACCCAATCGGATTCCACCTTGCTTGCAGTGACAACAGGATTCCTATGGTTATACCTCAAGGTATAGGGTAACTGCTCCAGCCTAATCTTCTTAGGTTTAGTTGTTGCCTTTGACATTTATGTAGGCTGATTCCTTTGGGAAGCTTCTCTTGATACTCCTAAAATTCTTTAGTTTCCTGCAACAAAACCTCAAATTAGACCCTTGAATGAATATCACATAATATACCTTTAAATCTTACCCTTCATATATATATCGGAGGCAGAACCAAGAAGAAAACATTATAAACAGTCTCCTTTTGAAACACTACCGGGATCAGAGTCAAAATAGTTATTGAGCTTATAGTAATAACAAGCAAGGTCGAAGTCGGAGTTGTAATAGTAACTAGAATCAGAATCGGAATGAAAATCGATTTGGTTCCATGAAGATTTCCAAATTCCACATTCAGTTCCAATTATGTTTCCACTTCCACCTGGGTTACCAATATTTTGAGAGTGTGCTTCTTATTGTAAGCAGAGTCGGAGATGAGATGGAAATGGAATCGATACTTATTAGAAAATCATGTTTCAAAGTCTAAATCGATTCCGATCCTGATTCCGCCCAAGATAATAATGATTTTATAAGTGATTTTAATAGGCCAATGAAGTACTTCATGTTTTTAAGGACTAGGTCATATTAAAACAAAAGGGGCTTAAAATAACCTATGTAAGACCATCCCCATATGACTGAGAGGCAACCATACTAATTAGGGCATCATATTTTTAAAACAAGAATAGGTCAAACCCTAAATCAAAAAACCGTTGATTCCAAACAAGTAGGGCACAAATTTAACCCCATTTAAATTAACCAATTCTAATGCAAAACAAGATTCCTAAGTAAAACCATAATTTATCAAACCCTACCAAAGTAAAAACTACAGTTAATCTATGCTATTTTAGAAACTAGGGTATCATGATACGGTCATGATTAAAATGTGAAAACGACCGTGAGGAAAAATAAACAAACACCAGAAAAGTAAAAATAAAACAAACAAACAAAAAATAAAAAGCAAAATAAAAAATGAATCACATGAACTTACAATAGAATCGAGAATCACAAATCTGCGCAAACCAACGAAACAAACAAAAATGGAAAACGCGAAATAAAAAAAAAAAGAGAAAAACAAAAACCCTTCCTCAAACACCAAATAAATAGGTGAATCCCTTGAAGCAATTCCAGACGCAACTGTCTTTCTTTTGATTGATTCACATGCACAAATGCTCCACTGCAACTTTGGTTCGCTCTTGATCTCTTTTAGTAATGATGATAACTTCGAGTTAATCCCCAATTAGGATAAAAACTCACATTTACGCACATGCATGGCACTTGTAATTAATGCCATAAGTGTGGTAGAGCAGAGTAGGAACTGCAGAAGGAACTGACACATTACTGTTGTGTGACTTCAGTAAAGTTAATGACTAAAAGAGGCGGGAGCGAAATCAGGATGAGAAATGATTTAGGAACTTGTCTAAATTTCCAACTCAGTTCCTGTTCCGATTCCAATTCTGCCAACAAAGAGGAAAGCGAAACAAAATGAAAAAATAAAATAAAAAGACCGAAACGAACAAACATAACACAAAAACCTAAGTTAAAACGAAAGATCAAAAAGTGGAGGCAGAGACAGGATGGGATTTGATTTTGTAACTTCGAATTAATTCAGACTTAACTTCCACTCCAACTCTAGCTCCAATAAAGACAAAACAAAAGGACAAAAGAAGACTATCGGGATGGGGATCGGAATCGATTTTTGAAAAAAGATTCAAAACCCGATTTGGTTCCGGTTCTGGTTTCGATAGAACAAACCAGAGAAAAAGAAAGTGTTGGAAAAGAAAGACTCCAAACGTTGTTTGATAAACAACCAAGGAAAAAAAGAATAAAGGGGGACCCATTTTGACCAAGGAAAAAGATGGGGTGGTTATGCAATGCATAACAAGACTTAACCAAAAAAGTTCAAACCAACAAAATTTCTCTCAGACCTTAGCCAGATACACAGAAAACCACAGTTCACAACTGGTAAACATAACTCACACTGTACAATGAATTAGAAGCCAAAAATATGGATATAGTAGCTTCCAACAACCATGATCAACATATCTAAACCACACCAACATAGGAGAAAAACTCAAAGAAAAACCTAGAGCAACCACTAAACAATTGAAACCATTCTTCATTACAATTTTCTTAATAGCCTCGACATATATAGCCAATAACTTGCATCCATGAAATAAATGACAACAACAACTAGTTGAAACCAATTGACCAGTAAACATCAATGACAAAACCTTCATTCTTGCAACAATCTCCCCTTTTTTCATTGATGGCAACACACATGATGTGAAAAATTATCAAATTCAACACACTAGTTGTGAACACACTTCTCATGAATTTTATTTATGTTTCTCCCCCTTACTAGATAATCTCTTTTTCACATGATACTCTTCTCCCCCTTTAACATCAATGGAAAAGGAAAAATATATTTTTAATTGGTTTTCCCTTTGACAAAAAAAAAATACTCTTACAATGACAACACATGACACTACCTATTCCCCCTGAGAGGTAGCCACCAAAACATCAGTCCAGAAGAAAGATAGATCCATAGATCCATCGAATTGATACATCCCCATATGCATCTAGTTCAACAAAGGAGGGGAAATGAACCCTAACTTCTCCTAGAGATACTCAAAAGTATCTTTAGGAAGAGCCTTCATAAATATATCAACAATCTGATCCTTCATAGGCAAATACTAGAGATTTACTTCATTCTCCACAACCTTCTTTCTCAAGAAGTGATACCTGATAGATATATGCTTTTTCCTCGAGTGCATCACTAGATTCATTGAAATTTTAATTGCACTTGTATTATGATAGAAGATAGAAATAGGATCACCATACACTAATTTTATATCTTTCAATGTGTTTCATCCATAAAACTTGTGTATAGAAAGATACAAAAACAATATAATCATCTTTAGTAGTAGATAAGGAAACCAAATCTTTTTTTTTACTCAACCATGCCACCAATCTACAACCAAGAAATAATGCACCACCACTTGTAACTTTTTTGTCATCTACACATCCAACCCAATTGGTATCTGTATAATCACTTATTTTGAAGTTAGTATCCCTACGATACCATAAGCCATAATCTAGAGTTCCATTCAAATATCTGAATATTTTTTAACAACAACAACATGTTTTTCCTTAGAATCTTCTTGAAATCTAGCCGCAAGACATACAACATGCATAATATTCATTCTAATAGTAGTCAAATGCAATAGTCCACCAATAATAGATCTATATCTGCTTTGATCAGCCTTAGGTGAATCATCATCTTTACCTAATTTGTAAGCAATCACCATAGGAGTGCATACTGGTTATGAACCATCTATCCCAAACTTCTTCAACATCTCTCTCACATACTTTGACTATGAAATAAAAATCCCTTTCTCTATTTGATTAATTTGTAGTCTAAGAAAGAAATTCATCTCACCAAACATAGACATCTTAAGTTCTTTTTTCATTTCTTCTGCAAACATATTACACATAATTTCATTTCTTCTAAAATAAATTTCATCAACATATACAACCACAATCAATATTTTTTCATTTTCAATTTTAAAATATAGATTACTATTCATCGTACCTTTGTTGAAACCTTTTAGAATCAAGTACCTATCTAGCTTGTATACCAACCTGTAGGATATTTCTTTAATCCATATAAATATTTCTTCAATCTGAAAACCATATCCAGTTGATCTGACAATAAAAATCCTTCTAGTTGTTCCATGTAGACCTATTATTCCAGCTAACCATTAAAAAATTTAGACTTAACATCCATCTGATAGACCTTGAAATATTTATGAGCAAAAAACACTAAGAACATCCTGATAGCTTCCATTCTTGCCACCAAAGAAAAATTCTCCTAAAAATCAATTCTTTCTACTTTTGAGTAGCCTTTACACACAAACCTTGCTTTGTTGTTGACCACTTCTCCATTATCATTTAACTTATTTTTGAATACCCACTTTGATCCAATAATGTTTTTATCTACTAGTCTAGGGACCAATTCCCAAGCTTGATTATTCTCAATTTGCATAAGTTCTCCTTTCATAGCCTCCATCTAATATTCATATTTACATGCTTCACTTATAGTCTTCGGTTCAATCTCAAAAATTAAACACAAGTTTATCTCACTAGTAGCTACTTTTCTTTTTGTCATTACTCCTTTTGTCTTGTCTCTAATACTATGACTTTCTAAATGATTTTTCTGCACATACATAGGTGTCTTAGGGGACACCATTGGAGCTTATTCTTCTTCATTCTTCTTCTCTTTCTCTTCCTTCTCCTATTCTTTCATAGCTTCTCCAATCCTTACGTAATCAGGTTCATTAGATACATATCCATCAACATCAATTGAATTCTTCATTACTTCATCAACCTTGACATTTGTGCTTTCTACAATCTTTCTCGATATTTTGTTGAAACATCTATAAGATTTTCTTTTAGTAGAATATCCAAGAAATATACCTTATCACTTCTAGCATCAAACTTCCCTAAATTTTCTTCATCCCCTTTGATATAAAATTTGATTCCAAATACATTGAAATACTTAACAATAGGAATTCTTCCACACCATAGCCCATAGGGGATCTTTTTACTATTTTCTCTTGCTTGAAATTGATTGAATACATAAAAAACAATGTGAATTTCTTCTCTCTAGTAAACTTCTGGTAGACCAGCCTCATTAATCATTTAACTAGTAGCTTCTTTTATTGTTCTATTCCTTCTTTCAACAACTCAATTTTGTTGAGGAGTTCTTAGAGAAAATAACTATCTCTTTATTCCATGAACTTCACAAAACATAATAAAATCATGGGAGGTGATTTCACCACCTCTGTCAAACCTTAAGCGTTTTATCCTCAAATTCTATTCATTCTCAACCATAGCTTTGAATGTCTTGAATCTATCTAATGCATTGAATTTATCTCTAAGAAATGTAACCCATGTATACCTAGATTAATCATCAATCAAAAGCATAAAGTACCTTTCACCTTGTAGAGTTCTCACTCTTGTAGGACCATAGATATTTGTATGAATTAAATCTATTAGTCTAGTAGTAGATTGTTGCTTTGATCTAAAATGGTTTCTTGCTTGCTTCCCAAACTAACAATTCCTATAAATAGCATTAACTGGCTTTGTAATCCTTGGTAAATCTCTCATAGCCTGAACTGCACTAATCCTTGCCAGGTTATCAAAATTCATATGAAAAATTCTCTGATGTCACAACCAACAATCATTAATATGAGTCATCAAGCATCGTCCATCAACACCCTTAAGTTGATAGATATTTCCTTTAGATTCATTTCCTGCAACAATCACTGTTGTGGAGTCTTTCCTGATTTCACATATTTCATCCTTAAATACAAGATTATATCCTTTAATTCACATTTGTCCAACACTCAAAATATTATGCCTTAAGCCCTTAACATATTAGACATCATCAGTATTATGCTTTCCATCAAAACTTACTAAATCTATCCCACAAATCTTAGCACCGGTATCATCTTCAAACATCATGTTTTTCAAGTTTAAAAAACTTACTCTTATCACAAGTAATGTGATGTGAACAAGCACTATAAAAAAACCAATAGTTATTTTCTTGTTTAGCATGTAGGGTAGAGATTACAGTACCTTCACCTATTTTCTAGAATTAGTAGAAATAATTTCATCTTTTATAGCCAAGAACAAGCATTCATTGTCATCAGGATCTCCATAATCATATTCCTCATCAAAAATACTAGCATCCTCATTCACATAATATGCTATGTTGATCTTTGTTAAATCTTTGTTTATTCCTCTTATCTCTTTCTGGACATCTTGAAGCATAATGACCTATTCCTCCATAACTAAAGCATTTAAAGGGTAATTTACCTTCATACTTATCAGAGAATTTCTTCATTCTTCTCACAAAGTTATCTTCTACTTCATCAAGATTTTCTTCATTTGAATCTTTAGCTCTTGTAGCCTTAAAAGAAGTTTTTGATTTGGATCCATTTTTGAAATTTGACTTTCTCAACTCATAAGATGTCAGAGTTCCCAATTATTGATCTTTAATGTAAGTCTTGTAATCTATATGTTTTTCAATAGCACACACCTTTTCATTGTAAGCATCGGGGAGAGTTCTAATAATCTTCTTTACAATACCGGAGTCATCTATTGTAGCACCAATTCTTTGCATTCTAGGTACTACCTCATCTAATCTTTGTACATAGGCTTTAACATTCTCATCTTTAGACATATGTAGGAGCTTGTTATGCCTTGCATAACCACCCCATCTTTTGCTTTGGTCAAAATGGGTCCCCCTTGGTGGTTTTATATTTAGTTGTTTTTTAAACAAAGTTTGGAGTTTTGTTTTGCCAATACTTTGTTTTTCTTTGGTTTCTCTATCGGAACCGAAACCGGATCTGACTCAGGTTCTGAAAGTTATGTTCAAACTTGTTTTGGTTCCCATACCGATAGTCTTTTGTTTATGTCTTTTGTTTTGTCTTCAACGGACTCGGAGCCGGAGTGGGTGTTAAGTTGGTCCTTATCGAAAATTGCAAAAACATAATTGATTTTTCCCCCGCCTCCGCTATTTTGACTTTTGGTTTTAGTCTATGTCTTTTTGTTTAGTTTTATTATGTCAGTATTTTGCTTTACTTTTTGTGTTAAGTTTTGTTTTGTGTTTAGTTGGCAGACCCGGAACTGGAATTGGAATGAAGTTTGGAAATTTCTTACAAGTTTCGAATCAGTTTCCATTTCAGTTTCGCCCCCGCCATTTTTCTGGATTGTTGACTTTTTGACTGAAGTTGCACTATTGTGAAGTGTTGGTTCTCTTGCAGTTCCGACTCCACCTTAACTTCATTTTAATGCATTAATGACAGCTGCTCGTGTAGGTAGAAATCCTCATTTTTACCTTCATTAAGGATTAAATGAATCTATATTATCTTTGTTACAAGATTAAGGAGCACGAAAGAGCAGCGACAGAGTTTGTTTGAGCGAAAAGATCAGAGAAGAGGAAGATTATTGTGTGTGAATCAGTTCAGAAGGTTAGCAAGGTTCTATTGCATTTGAGGTAGGGTTTGTTATTGTTGTTGTTCTTCATTTATTTACTATTGTGTTTTTTGTGTTTGCTCGTGCTTTGAATCATTTCATTTTTAAAATAAAAATCTGTGGTTCTTTCTATGCTTTTTTGAATAGGTTCTTGCTTTATTTATTTTTTCGGTTGTTCTTTGTTTCTTTTACTTTTTGTTTTTGGTTCTTTTTGTTTTAGGGCATTGTCGCTTTCACAATTTGGTCGTGATCACGTCATTCTATTTTAATTTGCAGTAGGATTAGATTAAATTTAGGTTTTAAATGGTGTTAGTCAGATTAGGGATCTACAGTGAGGTAGAGTAAATTCATGATTTACAGTGAGTTAGGGTTAGATTCATCATTTTTACTTAGGGTTTTGTCGCGTATTCAATCGGGTAAAATGGAAAGGTTTAAAATTCATGCCCTAGTTTTATCATGTTTGTTACATTAGGGTTTCGTAGGTTTCTGTGATCACATTTAAATGATTAAAATATGATACCCTAAAAATCAGTCGTTACCCATGGTCATATGAGTATGGTGTTTTTAAAGCCTCTTTTCATTTAATATGACCTTGGTTTTTGTCATGGAGTTGTGTGTTAAATCGATAAAATCTTTGATGATGTCATGATCAACCTAGGTGGAGGAGGGATCTTTATCGATTTTGAATGTGAAAATTCTATTTTGAAAAAGTTATCGATTCCATTTTCATCCCGTTTCCGACTCCGCGTATAATAGAGAAGTCTTTTTTCTAAATAATGATAACCTAGACGGAAGCGGAGGCGATATGGAAATATGAAAATCTGAAGGAAAATCAAATTCGTTTTTCATTCTGATCTTGGTTCCAATCACCTTCCCGATTCCGACTCCGAGCTCGTTCATTGTTAGTGAAATATCTATATTGGTTTTGGCTCCAAGTCTGGCAGTGTTGTAAAAGAGACTGTTTTAGATTGTGTTTCTACCTGGTTCCACCTCCGGTGTGTATATGAAAGGTATGGTTTTTAGAGTATGTTTTATGATGATATCTAAAGATCTAATTAGAGATTTTGCTTGCAGGAAAGTTGAAAGATGTCAGGAACATCAGGAGAAGTTGCTCGAAGGAACCAACCTGCAGGAACATCAAAAGCAGCACCAAAACCAAAGAAGTTAAAGCCAGAACAACTACCTTATACCTTAAGGTATAATCACAGGAGTCTAGTTGTGAAGGTGAGCAAGGTGGAATTAGACTGGTTAGACATCACTAATACAAACTTGGGCCAGTACAAATTTGAGGAGTGACATGTAGAAACCTTTGCAAAACGAGAAAATCTAACAGGAAGGACGTAAAGGATTGCCGATTTTGGGTTGGCCCATATCACTGTGTTCCCTTTATCAGTCCAGTGCCCAGATTTGATCTTAATAGTAGCTAGTGCCTACAATCCTACTACAATATTATGCATGGATTCACAAAATAGTGTGATCATTGATCTTACTCCTCAAATGTTTCAAAGTATATTTAATGTCCTGGATCCTAAGAGCTTGGTACAGTTGGATGAGGCAAAGGCCTTGGAGAAATATAGTAAGTATAAGGACTCCAATAGGTATTATTTGAACAAAAAGGGGTTGAACATAGAAAAGAAATCTCTATCCAAGCTTGCACACCAACCTAAGAGGGCAGATTTTTATAAGGAGGTGTCTGATTTAATCATGATGCTATCAAGAGTGTTTGGGAAGAGGGATACATTCCACTTCAAGGAATGGATGTTTCCTTTCATCCAAGTAATCTTACATGGCGACCATCAGTTTGAATGGCCAATGATCATGTCTAATGCTATCCATGATCAGCTGACTAACATCAAAAACACTAAGTGTTTCTTTATGACTTCTTATGTTGTGTATGCAGCAGGAAGATTGGGTATTTTCCTAGGTTTGAATAGAGTGGGAATAATGGGAGCCTTGGATGGATAGAAGAAGGTATGGGAGCACTATGATTAGTTGTCTCTTCAAGTTGCCAAGACTCATTTCAAAAGAGTCAATGATGCATTTTTATATGTGATCATCAACCAATTGAATGGAGATGCAGGATACTGGTTGATTCAAGAAGCCATGGAATTCATTGTTGAATGGGGATGTTGGTACATTCAATACCCCAAATTTACATACTTTAGGCTGGCTGGTTTTGAAGGCCATCCACATTTGCTTCCAAGGTGCTACAATAACAAGATAGTGCTAGTGGAGTTTGTATATCAAGCTCTTGGAGTTAATGCTTAGTTTGGGATCAAACATAGAACCGGATGTCATAAGTTTCCCATGAAGTTGGGTGAGTATGGTTGTCAGCACTTGGTAGGAGCAAAGGTGGTTTGTAATGAATTGATACAGTTGAAATTGGGTTTATACACAGCTCGTAAGTATTTTGATCTGAAGGGTAAGATGTATGCTTTGTTGCCTTCGGTGTTTACCAGACATTTCAATTTGCTAGAAGACTTTTGGAGTGATCGGCAGGATGAGTATGATCTAAGAAAGAAGAATTATGAAAGATTATCTATCTCACTCATGTCAGAGCTTGGTGTTAAAGAAAATATTCCTGACACATTGGTGGATGATGGAATTGTATTGGATCCATCCTATGAAGCTTTGAATATTGGCACCAAGAACCTAGATCCAATTGAATGGGATGCTAAAGAAACCATTGATATTAAGCGGATCGGAAGGACAATGTTGGATAGAAGTGTGCAATGGTTAGTGTTAAGAATGTAGACTCCTCAAGAACCAACCCCTAAAAAGGGTAAGGGATACAAAAGGATCAAAAGGAAGACACCTCCTAAAGAGCCCTTGGAGTTCTTTCCCCTAGATATTGATGAGATAGAACTTGAGGCAGTAGAGGATGAAGAAGAAACACAAGAAGGAGATATTCTAGTAGGATCTATTGTTTTGACACCTACATTAGGTGAATCATCTGCACAAGTCCCAATTACAAGGAAGAAGAGTAAATACATTCAAGAAGGAGCTTTTCATAGCATGGCTGAAACTACCAAGGGAAAAGAAATGGAGAAAGAAATTTTGGAGGTTGGGACAGATTCAGATGAGACTCTATCAGAAAAAGATATGCAAGAGAACATGCCTCTAGAGGAGGATATTGAGCAGAATTTGACACAAAAAGATCAATGGAAGTTGTTTGAAGAGGCAAAAAAGGATTCTGATGCAAGGGCTGTAGCAGAGGAACAAAATGAAATTGACACCAAGGCACAAGTTGATGCTATACTGCAACAACAACAATTAAAGTCTAAGCAAATTGAAACTAAGGCAACAACAAATGAGATAGAAAAATAGCAGGTACAAAAGGAACATGAACTCAAGATAAAGGAAGAGAATGATAAGTTAGAGTTGATACAAAAGATCCATGATCTTGAGGAGGAGAAAGCAAGAAACCAAAGGGAGAAAGAAATGTTGATTGCTGAGTTGAAAATTGTAGAAGAAGCTCACCAAAAGGAAGAAGAAGCAGTACAATTGCAAAAGGAGAAGGATGATGCAGAGTTGATCAAGAGGCAACAAAAAGAAGAAGAAGCAAAGTTAGAAAAACTCAAGGCTTTAGAGGTGGAAATATTAGAAAGGGAAAGGCTAGAGGCTTTAGAAAAAGAGAAACTAGAGAAAGAAGCTCTAGAGAAGGAAAAATTAGAGAAAGAAAGGTTGGAGAAGGAAAAAGTGGAGAGAGATCAGTTGAAAGAAGAGGGGTTGAGGAAAGAAGAGGAAGATAAGAGAATACAAGGACATAAAGATAGGGAAGAAGCTGAAAATCTTGTGTAGATGCATACAGTGCAAGAACAACAAGAAAAATCAAGGGTTGACTCTCAACCCCAGGTAAATATGCAGCCACCTTCTACAGTTATTGCTTCCTCTTCCTCTCTAATGACTACTTCTCCAAGTGCTCCTACATGGCTAAAACTAGACCTATAGAAGAGGGCAGTAACACCTGTAAGATGGGGAAAATCAAATAGTATTAGATAAAGTGACAGCCAACACTTCTAAACTATTATCCCAATCTAAACAAGAGAATACAAACAAAGAGAGCAATAAAAATGAAAGCAAATGAAATAAAGCACTCCCCTTTGAAGTTGATTCTTTCTCTTGTCTCTCCTATTTCTTCTTATGCCAATATTGCCCTCAGATTTGTTGATGAAGTTGTGCAAATACCTGCAAATAGTAAGCAAGAAAGTTGGAGATAATGACTGTTAAATTGAAAATGGAGGGGAAGGGTTTCTTTTATAGACAACCATTCGAATGGACGGACGAGATTGATCTTCCAGAAAGATTCTAAGATCAACGGATGAGGATTCATGAGAGGGAAGTTACGAAATGGATGGCCAAGATCGAGTTTCTAGAAAGATGCCAAGATCTACGGTTGAGAATTGATGCAACCAGAATATGCCATGCATGGAAAAGATATGACGCCGACGGCTATGACAGACATGCAGGACATGCAGACTATGACATGAAATAATGACAGGGGATCTTTGACCAAAATAGAGGGATAAATAATTTATTTTAAATTATTTATTCGAAAATGGAAGAGGATGACAAGTGGCAAATAAATAATTTATTTTAAATTATTTATTTGGAGGAAATGAAAAAGGAGATTTAATTAAATTCATAAATTTAATTAAAGGAAGAAATAGAAATTGAATATGGATAATTGATTTAAATCAATTATTTAAAGGAGAAGAATGACACATAATTAAATAATTTTGTCAATTATTTAATTATAGAAGAATAAAAGGTCAAATAATAATAATTATTTGACTATAGACATGTGATAAAAGATAAATAATTAAATAAATAATGATTTATTTAATTATTGAAGAAAGGGGTATTAGTGACGCAATTAAATAATTTTAATTGATCAAGATAGAAATGAAAAGGTGAATCAATTAAATAATTAAAAACTATTTAATTAATAAAGGAATATGATCGAACATAATAGAATAATTAAAATTATTCAATTATTGAAATATGATGAGTAGGAAAAATGATGCTCATAGACTTAGGACATTTTTCAGTGTCTACAACACCTTCACAACCTCTCAATTGGGAGGATATGATGAAAGGAATTGAGTAGGAGAGGCCTATAAAGAAGGCCAAGATTCTACATTCTACCAGACTCATAGATAAAGGAGAGATTACTGTTGAATGTGCCATGCCAATGATAGAAAAAGAGGTAGGGGATATGCAGCTCACGAATTATCAGTTGAGTACTGTCAACTTGGGAAGACCCACTAGGAATCAACAGATGAACTTGATTGATGTGGTGGCTTCAACAACCAAGTCAAGAATGATGAAGGATAAACAAAAGAAGGATGATCTTAAAGCTCAGTTGGATCAATTACATTCATTCTTGAAAAGTGTCTCCTCTCCAAGATCACAACAGGTAACGACCATTGAGACTCCTATTTTATTAAGTAAAAAGGAGGTAGATGATTTGGTGCAGGTAAGAGGTAAAGCGGAGATGGTAGATAGATGGGTAGACAAGTTGAATAAGGAGGTAGGTGAGGTTTTGGTTGAAGGTTTTGAATCCTACAAGGACACAGAAGGGTTAATAAAAGAGATGCATCAATACATTAAGGCATCAGAGAAACAAGAAGAAGAGTATAAAGAATACAACCAGAAATTAGAAAAGGTTAATGCATTTCCTTTGACAACTCTTCTGGAACAATCAATACTTGAGGAGGACAATAAGGATTAATACATTGAGGCATCAGAGAAACAAGAAGAAGAGTATAAAGAATACAACCAGAAATTAGAAAAGGTTAATGCATTTCCTTTGACAACTCTTCTGGAACAATCAATACTTGAGGAGGACAATAAGGATTTTGTGGAGAAAAATTCTCGTATACTCCGATTTAGAACAGACTTTTTGTGTAAACATAAGGATGAAATTCAAGAGGCTATTAATAATTTGACTGAGCAATTGGAAGAGCTAGAAGCAGTCATTGCTATTATTGTAGATGTGAATGTGTTAACAAAAGAAGGTATGCCTTTGAGTCAAATAAAAGAGAAGTGGGATGAAAGGTTCAGAGGACTCATGCAGAAGGAAGATGGTGGAGAAGATTTGATAATAGATCGACTAATGGATGTCAAGGAAGAAATAAAAGCTGCTAGAAGAGAGATGATAAAAATAAAAGGTATGAGGGAGTTTGCTAGAGCATAATTGGATCGAATCAAATTTGAAGATAGCTGGATTGATGTGCTAGAATTGGATACATTACAGCAAGTCTTCGCCAGCTACGATGAGTTCATTACAGTTCCAGCTTCGCATGCATGAATCTCTGCATGCATGACTTTTTCTTCTTTGCATGTTGCATGTAGCACTGATAGTTTTGGAGCGCATGACTTCTTTTTCTCTCTACTTTCTAATCTCTAGTTTAAACTAAATGTCTAATGTAAGAACTCAAGATCAAATTGATCTGAGTTTCCAAGAGTTTTTAGTTCCTAAAAAGGTGGATTGACTTAAAATAGAAATGGAGTTCGAGCTTTGTATAGTCTATAAATACCCTATGTGTATCATAATGTAAGGGTCACCTAATTGAGAATAGAATTGGCTTACTTGAGATTAGGAGATAGAATTTTGTAGTGATTTACAGAGATACATTGTACATGATCTTTTTACAGTTAATAGAATTATAGGTTTACGCAATATGGTGTTAGCATTGAGTGTTTTATTTGATAAGGCTGATAAGTTATAATCTATTTGAATGCCAGTGATTGTGTTGAAGCATGATAGTTTCTTATGTGATGAAAGTCATTAGAAGAAACCAGATTTAAGGATTATCTTGTTAGATTGTCATTGAATTGAAGTTATTAAAGTCTGTTGATCTATAATCTTGATGATGAATGAATGTGTGTTGTTTTGAAACCCTTGAAATATTTGTGATGTGTGATTGTGAAGTTAACTAAGCACCTATAATGTATGCAGTGGTATAGATTAGTCTATAGATTGTGTCATCTTATGGTTTTCTTGATCTGATTGGAAAAACATTCATTATTGAAGATATATGTCCGAAGGATAGATAAATTTGATTCATACTTATTGGTTTACCCCTTTGATCTATCTTTTTCTTTTATTTAAAACTCCATTGATATACTAAAATAGTTCGGTAAAATGAGTCATTGCTTGAATCTTTTGTTACCAGCGCAGGCCCCTTGAATATTATAGTTGCATGAACCGATTGAGTGACACTAGATAGTTGAGAACCAACTACCAGGACCTTGGGAGTTAGGCTACTATATGTTGTCTTTCTTTTTCAAGAGAAATAGAGTAGAAATATTATGTTTTAACATTGTTTGTGGACATATGTAGGAGCTGAAACTCTATTTCCAAATTCTGCAACTTTTCCTCTTTGAACCTTTCATCTAGTTCATGTGCCTTTTCTAAAGCATCCTAGAATTCTTTAGAAGTCTTCAAATTTTGAACTTTAATCAACATGGAATGTACTAGAATATTCTTCAAAATGAACTTCGCCTTAATATTTTATTGATTTACCTTGATATCACAAGTTGTACTTGGACCATTAAATGAGGAGTGTAAATAGTCTTGTAAGATTTCTCCACATCATATCCACAATATTCTAGATATGCTTCCATCAGTATTTTCTAGATAGCATAATTAGTTCCATCAAACTTCAGATACTGATAAGTAACTTTTCTAGCCATCCCAGACCTTCCTTAAGCAGTTAAGCTCTTCTCTAAGGAACCAATATTTGATACCAATTATTGAACAAGATAATTGAGAGCGGGAAAATTAGTTGTAGCGAATTTAACCTTTAAAACATTCACCAAAACTTAGGTCAATCACAAATCCTTAGCTCTGCTAAAATGATTAAACATTAAGTGAAAGTATAGAAATTGGAAACCATCACATAAACATAGTAACACCATATTTCGGTGGAAAAACCAATAAGGGAAAAACCACGGTGAGGATTAGTTCATAATATAAAGAATATCAAAATTGATTACAAAGGCTCACTGCCAAAATAAGACTAACTATCTGGATCAAGACTCACTATCCAACATTAAGGGTTAACCACCTAGAGGGATCACTACCACAAAGATACAAATAAGATAGAATAGATATGTTATAGAGAGAAGACAATATCATGCAACAAATATTTCCACCACAATTTACTCAACCACTTGTAGAAATGCATGAATGATAGAGTACACCTTCAACTCACTGCATCCAAAAACTTAGCATTTAGAATTTGCACTGATCTACCACACTTTCATCACACACACACTTTGATTCACATCTATCTTTCATCTATTTTATCTATTTATTTGCACTTATCTTTTTTTTTTGATTCACCACTAACACATATTTTATTTATACCATCTTCAAATTTGAAACATATCTAAAGTCGGCTATCCAAAATTAAATCAAAATTAGGTCAGTGCCAAAAAATTCTAGGGTGGAATTAGAATGAGGGTGACCCAGACACATGGTTGATGAGGACCCAAATAGGTCCCAAAATGATTCATCCCCTTTGAAAGTAGTGTTCAACACAAGGTCAAAAAACTAGTGTAAAACACATAAAACAATTAAGTACACACAACCCTTAACATGATCCAATCCTTCTAGGCACCAAAATTATCTTCAATACGATCATAACAACTTAAATCCATAACCAAAAGTCATAAGAATTAACCAAAAATAAATCTGGACCAACAACATTTCTCCTAGACCGTAGCCAGATACATAGAAAACCATAGTTCACAACTGGTGAACATAAATCACACTGTACAATGAATCAAAAACCAAAAATCTAGATATAACAGCTTCCAACAACCATGATCAACATATCTAAACCACAACAACATAAGAGAAAAACCTGGAGCAACCACTAAACACCTGCAACCATTCTTCATTACAATTTTCTCAATATCCTTCATATATACAACCAATAACTTGCATCCATGAAATCAATGACAACATCAGCTAATTCATAACCAATTGACCAATTGACATCAATGATAACACCTTCATTCTTGAAACATCTACTGCATCTTGTTCTTATTTGAACTATTCCTCATTTTTAGCTTTATCTTCACTTTCATCTCCTCTTCTTGGCTCATACCCTCAACACAACTCCTCTTGTGGTGCTTGAACATGTCTCTATAGGGCTCTAAAACCCTCTTCTGGTAAAACAACATTTCTTCCACCACCATAGTTCCTTCATGTAGGAATGCTGGTCACTTTTCCCAGAAACACATAACCACAAGTCCTAGTGCAAACTGCCTCACGTTTGGTGATCTGTTTACACACTCAAGAAAATATTCTCTAATACCACTTGAAACAAAAAAAAATCACAACAATAGATACCAACATAGAAGATGTGAGATAGAAAATAACTCACTTTCAATTATTTTTAGAAAATGAAATTATGAATTCAAAACTTACAATGTTGTAGCCTCATGGGCTTGATTCATTACAACAAAATCAACTCTTAAAACAAAATATATTATTCAAAGACACAATGTATGCGAATGGAGCCACCTTCTACAACCCCCACTTAACCCTTTTATTTTACCCAATAACCACCCTACAATGTTCTAGAAAGTTCAACTTTCCCTTTTATTTTGGTGCCAAAAGTCCCACTATTTAATTTCTTGCCTAGGAAGAAATTTTAATGAAATTCACTTTTTAGTGGGGAGCCTTCGCAGCGACATAACTTTTGATCCGGGTGTCCAATTTTCTATTATAACATATCATTGGAAATATCTCAAAGAAATCTACAATGCCAAACCCATCAAAGGTCAGTTCATCAAATTTTTAAGCTATTTCGAGGCCTCTAAGGTTTCATATTTGTATTTGAAGCTGCATTGGAAAAAATTCTCAGGACGAAAACTTTAATAGTGTAGGGTATTGAGATGATTCTTTCATGACCAATTTTTTTTTCAGTTCTTCTTTTTGGGGTAAATTTTCAAGTTCATACAAGCCCATTTAGGCTGACTTACTAAAAATAGTAAGTGACTATTTTTTGCCTTTTTTGACTTCTAACTCTCTTACACCCTTAAGTGCCATCATGGGACTCAAAACAACTAGAGAAAATAAGGGAAAAACTTTTTTAGGTGATGAAATATTTCCCTACACTATTGGATGATCTTGCATCACATCACATACTTACATTCAAAACATCATAAGAATGGTTTTCACTATTGGGTGAATTATTTCTATTTATTTTTTATTTTGAATACTTATCAACTAGTTTGGAACACCTAATGGTTTTGATGTAGATTCTATTGTCATAATATACCAATAATGACATATCCTAAGGATGTATCTTCCTAGGATCTTGGTGCTTGTTTATAACCAATGAATATTATTGTGATCCTTTTTTATAATAGGGTTGGCCTTATCTAAATGCACACATTGCAATAGGGTGCCATTAGAGTCCTTATGATAAAATGTTGCTACCAGGACATGGTGAAAGTAGGAATTAGGATTTTTGAATTTTAGGGGAGATTTCATATTGTGATGGGGATTTAAGATGTGGATTAATGATTTGGTAGTTCATATGTAGGATTTTTTATTTTCCAAACTTAGGATGGTGGATGATGGATTTTGGATGTCAAATGTGGAGTGTGTTTGGGATGAATAGCTTGATAGACCTTTGTATTGGGATTGAAGAAAATTTGGAAGGAAGTGGACACTTGTGATGATTGGGAGTCCTTTTTTGATGTGGATTCATAGTTTTATTGACTATTGTATTTATATTTGGCGCTTTAGATGATCCAGTATTATTTAGGATCTATTTTTACTTCATGTGTCCACTTTGAATTTTGGATTCAATTGCTTTGGAAATATTATTTTGATATTTTTATTTGTAATATTTTTTTCTTTTTTTGTCTCAATCAATGGGTTGAGGTATTTGGGATGATGGTTTATGGTGTGGATGGGAGGAGTATTGGAAATAGCCCTATCATAAGGACTACTCATGGCCCTTATTTTGATGCTTGCATTAGATGAATTTTTCTCTAGTATCATGGAGGTACCACTAACATCATTATATTTATTGATCAATGAATAACCAAGACCTTGATATCTAGGATTTTCAAAAATGTATATGAGATTCAAAATACCTTGTTCATGTAGGCATAATCCTTTTCCTTGATACTACATGTTCTATTTTTTTCATTTGCAATAGAATGTGTTATTATATTAACAAGATGCTAACCCATATTTATGTGATTCGAAACCCTCAATATTGATTATATTCCCATTAGAAAGAAAATATTATTTGATAAAAGTGAGTGAACTGAGTTGATAAGATAATGGTTATTTCTACTTTTTCATGCTTGTTGCTTCAAAATTCTATGTAATTTTATCGGATCCATAGTAGCTTATTTTATCAATATATTTGACATGAGTTATAGGACTGATGAAATCAATTTGTTCCCCAAAAAAGGTTGTTGCATCAAGTTCAATGCAAAAACAATTTTTGGGGTCACTTATTGGGATAAAATCATGGAGTTCCATAAACTCATCTATAGGCTCATCATTTTCTACTATGTGTAGAGAGAAAGAACCTTGTTGGTACCAAGCAATGAGTTATGAATGAACAAGGGGAATATCATCTATGGAAGTGGTGGTTATTGGAATATATATGGGATCAACTTTAATTTTAGGATCATGGATGGAATGAAAATGGATGATTCCCGATCATTATGGAAATATAGAGAGATAGGATAACGATCAATGATTAGATGAGATGGAAGGTTTTAATATCATCTATAGGGAGGAATTGAGTAACTTGATCCTAATGCACTTGGGGGTTTATGTATTCATGATTTAGAGAGTTATTTTGACATAGATCCAATTTTGATGAGGGTATATGGATAGGGGACTCTCAAGCAACATCAATATTTTTTCATGTTGTTAATGGATTTTGGATAGAATTTTTGGAATGGGCTTGATCTGTGATGAAGTGCATGATGTTGTTTGATCTAGGATTTCTTTATCATAGATAATATTTTTAGTAAGAATAGGATTAGCTCGGATTTCGTGATTATAAGTTATGGATAAATCTTGGAGGTAATCTTGAGAGAACTAGTGTATGGTTGATTTTTTATAGATATGAATATTATTAATGTGATTACTTTTGGATGAACCATTTCTATATGTGGATGAATGATTTTAATCATTATTGGGAAAAGGATCTTGATATATTCCTAATTTATCATTAGGTGAGTGGGAAGTATAACCTTACACTTTAATATCACCATGAGTGATGAGATCTTGGACATGATTTTTGAGTTGTATGCATCTCAATATGGGTTGACCTTTGATGTGATGGTACTTACTATTGTGTGGTCTCACAACATTCCCCAAGTTTGAATAAGCTTGGGGACCCAAATTTTAAAAATTTACCCATTTAGCATGCTAGAGAAAATGGTGTTGAAGGTTGAGTTTAAACTATGATGCATAGTGGATTGAATCATGAAAACTGAAGTGAGTGTTTGAAAAACTAGGTATTTAGGTAAACCGAGCATGGATGCATGGTTCAGTGTAGGTCGGTTGCAATTAAACTAAATGAGTCAAGTTACCTCCAAAGAAAATAAGTTCTCATGTGAGTAAGGTAAAATATTGCAGGCTCATGGGTGTGGAAAACAAGGTATCTGAGGCATATGAGGTAAGTCTAGTAGCTTAAGTGGGTGTTGTAACAAAAGAGTTGAAGTGGCTATGTAGGTGTTTGAAAATTTAGGAAATCAAATTTTCAAGTACTTGAGTATTTGGAAAATGAATAACTAAATGAAATGGATGTCTAGCACGTTGCTTAATATGTTCGATAACATAAAACTCAAAAGCCTGAGAATCATAAAATACATTATTGTAACTACAAAATTCAGAGAGTTAGAGCCAAATGTTTAACTTTGATTATGGTTTATCTTTATAACATGTGCATTGAAGGATTTAAGTATAGCCAATGGAAATGATGCAAATTATGTTGATGCAAGTCTAATAGGTTGTGAATAATGGTAAAAGTGTAGACATGTGGGTAAATCAAACTCACAGATGAATGCTACAATATCAAAACAAGAGAGATACATGATTAGGATGTAGGTGTGTAGAAGAAATGTTCAGTGTGGAGGCATGATCATCTCGAAAAGTGGAAACCCAAGTTTTATTTAGCAAGCTAACATAACATCAAGTTTCCTCATTTTGCATCAACAAGTGTGTTTCCTAGACCCAAACATAGATGACAAAACTGCAAGGAGAGATGAGTGAATTTTCTATGTCCACCTAATCAATCTAAATATCTAGATTATATCCACTTGATCACTTTGAATATCTATCTTGTTCCTATATTTTTAAAACTCTAGTGAACTTGAAGTGCATTTTCCTGCGATCTCAAGGCTTTCAACCATGGAGAAGAAAGTCAAAGTGCCTTTGACTTATTTCTAGAATGGGGAAAATGTCCTCTTGTGCCAAGTGTCTTCTGTGCCATGTGATATGCTATGATTGGTTTAGTTCTACTTATCCATGTTATTTTGAATCTCTTTTAAGGCCTTTTGTTCTATAAAAAGCCAAGTCTAAGTCATTTTAATGGATCATAATTTTTTGAACTCGATAGACATAAGATTGGAATTTTACCAGTTTTATCTCTATTTTCATATTTTTTGTTCAATTCCAACCTAAAACCTTGTACATGCTATAGAAGTTGTTAATATAAAAGCTATTTTGAAATATATTTCTTGATATTGAATACTACATAGTTGATTGTTTATTCGTATCAAAAAAGATAATGTGTTGCACTAGATTTAGGTGCATATTGACACTATCGGTGGTAAATAGTTGTTTGTCTTCTCTGAAATTATTGCATCATTCTATGTGAAGTTGTGAAGAAATTTGGTGAGGCATAGAACGGTTTTATTTGATTTAGTTCATTTCTTGGTGTATACATGGATAATAACTAGGAGACCTTAAAATTTAGGATCTTTAATGCTTTCCTTTAATTAGATGTTAGTATTTTCTTTCAAATGGTTTGAATTTGTGAAATATTTCCTACACGCAATTTGTCTTCATGAAATTTTGGAGTAATACATGTTGAATATGCTATATCTTTATGTTACTATGTTCAATAGATCCATCATTAAGACATAAAACCACAAGCCCCTCATGATTAATAGTAAATTTTGCAAAACAAACCCTGAGTGAACCTAGTGTGTCGAGACCCAATATTTAGCCTTGGGATAACTAAGATCATCTTTAACTGGAAAATATTACTGATTCTTTCAAGATAGATAGGTTCTTCTGTTCATTTGAGAAAATATTTATCTACATGTTGGTGTGTGTAACATCCACATCAATAAAATTGATGCTAGGAGGGGCTCTTCTTTGAAATGGTGATTTGTACTAGTGTTACTAAGAAACCTAGGGTTAGATTGAGCCTTAAGGAGAATTATCATCACATTAAAGTTGAAGCTATCCAAAATATTTTTGATAGGAATATTTTTCCTAAAAAATATTCTTACTTTTAGGAAAATGAAGAAATGTAGGATTCACAACACAAGTGATCACTATGAATTTGATTGAAATTTTTTCTTAGTTAGGGTAAGTCTAACTATTAATAGAATAATTCCATTAACCAAAGCTTTTCTCATTAGGAAAATGATGGAAGGATTATTGAAACTTGGTTTAACTATAGAAAACTTAGTTAATCCTAATAAGATAAGGGTTGGAAAATTATCAAAATTAGAATTTAGAGGTGGTAAACTTGCTAATTTATAATTTCTTGTTAAAGATTTGACAAGTGTGTAGGAAAAATATAAAATTCCTACAACATCACAAATACCTTGTGAAAAGGTGAAACAACAAAGACATGAACTGTTGAAAGCAAAATCTTCAGATAACCATGAAGGAATGGATACCACGGGATGATCAAAAAGTGCTATGAAATCATTAAAAGGAAACATATGACAGTAAAAAATGGAAGTAACACTAGATTTAATGTTAGAATATGAATATTAGTCATTCATTTCTAGTTCATGATAATTCCCTTTAATTATGGAAAAATTAGTAGGGGAGAAATCATTCATGCTAGAGAGCTAACAAATGTGTGTTTAGAAAGGAGTGTTAAAGAAGAATGTAACAAGAAAATTCTTGAAGAAAATGAAAATTGTTGCATCATAAAAGTGTAGGATTGATATACAAAGCATGTGATGGGAATCCATGGACAAACATCATGCAAAGGCACACAGTTCAAGGAGGAAAATTCTACTCAAATTTGACCTTCATCCAAGTTATTTATATCCATCTCAATGAGATAATTGGTAAATATGCATTCAAAAATATGCTTATTAGATATGGAAAATTTAAAATGATGCATGTTTACAATATTTTAGCTAAGGAATACATTGATGAATTTAAGGATAAATAAGCTAAAATTTGAACTAAAACAACAGTAAAGATAGTCCTTAAAATTAACTTCATGCTAAAATTCAAAGCTTCACATTTAGCATAATTAGTGGTAGGGTTAGTATTAGGTTAGGGTTAACCTCTTGGTCAATGGATTTGTAGGTTTTCGTAGGGTGCTAGGTTAGGTTTGAAAAACTGGTAAATGCCTGCTAAGTCCCAAATTCACCCCAAATTCATGAAAAATAGTGGCATGCTTATGTAATCAAAGCACATAATGTAAAAATTTTGAAGCAGATGCATAAATTGCAAAAGTAAAATCCAAGGTTAGAGTGATAAAAGAAAATTTTCATTACATTAATCAAAGTATTTTGTATTTACAATGGGAATACAAAATTTATAGTGCAAATTGAAATACAAAATTGGCTTTGTTAGGTATCACATTCAAAAATAAAAGTAACAATGTAAAATTCTAGTCAATTTGTGCAGCTTGATCCATGAGCAGTAGGTATCCAACAAAAAATGATGCCTATTCTCTTCAATATCAACCATCTAAAAATTTACAATAAAGGGAAGCAAAGGAACCATGGCTCCATCATTTAGGTAGTGTGGGATGTATCTTGTGGTTGAAATATCCATTCTAGGTTGTGCCATAACAAGCATATAATCCAAGTTTCCCAAGTAATTTGGAAAGATTATCATGGTGGCTGCTACATGCACCTCTTCTCAAGAAAGCCCAATGTCCAACAATGAAGTGATGAAATGGGATGATAGGTCCGATTTTACTCTATAATGCTCCCCACAGCTCATGAAATCATCTCCCAACACCATCCTCAGAGTGACTTTGGTCGAAGGCATTCTAAGATAAAATACTTTATGGAGTTGTTGGTTGGTAATCTTGTTGAATGAAAAAGACAATTGAGAAGGGGGTGAATCAATTGTGATAAATTAAAATATCAAAACCCTCAATAGTAATCAAATCCATATGTATTTAGTAAACCATTATTCTGTTAAAGTGATTAAACATGTAACACAAATAACAAAAATTGAAATAACAACATCATATACAAGAGAACACCAGATTTACATGCAAAACCCAATGAGGGTAAAACCATAATGAGGATTAGCTCACAATATAAGTAATAACAAAACTGATACAAGGGCTCATTGCAAGAATAGGACATACTATCCAAAAAGGCTCATAGCTAGGGCTCACTACCACTGAAAGAACACAAGAAGATAGAAGAGAAATTTTACATAGATGACAACTTCTTAATGTAACAAGGAATCCACCACAAACGCTCCAACACTTTCGTAGCCTTGCATGAATGATTTCAAACACCTTTAGCTCACCACCTTTAGGAATCCAACACTTCAAATTTTACACTACTCTAATCAAATTCACATCACACACATCTCTCGCACCTATCTTGTATCTCTCTTGCATCTCACAACATTACTCTTATTTATATCAACCTCAACCTCAAAAATATTTTCCAAGCTCAACAACTATTTGTTACACTTACAAATTCAAATTCGTTTGGCATCTAAAAATTCCCACAATGGATAATAATGAAGGTGACCCAAATAACATCTTAATTGGGACCCAAATAGATCCCAACACATCTTAACACACTTTCACAAGTCTCACATGTAGTGCTAACACAAGGTCAACCAATACCCATGCTAAACACCATACAATATTAAGTACACACTTCCTTAAATCAATACATAACTTTTAGTCAATAAAATTCACTTGAACACAATCTAGAATAAACCTCAAACTACCTGAGATCCAAAAAAGACTTCATCCAAACTTGCAACATACAAATACTTCAACCCAGAACATCTGGTAAACCTTATTTGCACACTAACACGTGAAGCACACACTGTACTGTATGAAATCAAGTGAAACCTTGAATCTAGAAATATACAATCATTATAAGAAACTTCCCAAATCTGCACAACTTGAAGCCAAACTATAGAGAAATGTGGAGAAAATACATTTCTCCCAGGCCATAGAAAATATCATTGAAAAACTAGTTCACACACTGGTGAAAATATATCACTCTATAAAATAATCCAAACACCCAAATTCTAAATATATCAACCTCTAACAACCTTGACAACATATCAAATCCACAAAGGAATATCATCAACAAAGAAGAAATGCAGAGCACATCCCAGTGCACATTTTGAACACTTGCACAACATTGTTTTATGTATTTATCAAATTTTCTCAAAAGCACTTGGAAACCAAGTACCAAAGACATCATCTCATCTCATTAATTCATTCCAACTCATATTATGACATGAAAACAAAAATATAGCTCCATGTACTCATAAAACTTCCTCAATATCTCAACTACACATGCACAACCCACAACAACCTATTTTCCTCTTTCTCACAATTTTCTCAATATCCTCAACATCTTCAACATGCAAAAAAATTCCTTAACACATAGTTGACATAAATTAAAACACAAGTTAGTATAATTCTTCTTGACATCAATGACAACACCTCCATACTTGCAACAATATCCCCCTTTGTCATTGATGGCAACACATGATGTGAAAAACTATCAAAGACAACGCAACAACTCTAAACACACTCTCTTATGATTTCCTTTCTTTTCTCCCCCTAAATAAATAATCTTTTCACATGATACTTTCTCCCCCTTTGACATCAATTGCAAAGAGATTTACTTTTTTTTCATTATAATCCCCCTTTGACATTGAACCAAGATACTTTCTCTAAATACTCCTCCTTAGGAGTACACCCAATCAACTCAACAACTCTATAACAATGACAACACATGCCACTACCTACTCCCCCTGAGATGAATCCATAGATCCATTGGACTAATGCATCTCCATATGAATCTAGTTCAAAGAAGGATGGGTAATAACCCCCAACTTCTCTCGAAGATACTCAAAAGTATCCTTCAGAAGAGCCTTAGTAAATATATCAACAATCTGATTGTTTGTAGGCACATACTCAAGCTTTACCTCATTCTACATTACCTTCTCTCTCAGAAAGTGATACCTAATTGATATATGATTTTTCCTTGAATGCATCACTAGATTCTTTGAAATTTTAATTGTACCTATATTATCACAAAATATAGATATAGGCTCATCATATACAACTTTGATATCCTTCAATGTCTATCACATCCAAAAAACTTGTGTACAACATGATGTTGCTACAATATACTCAACCTCTACATTAGATAAGGAAACCAAATCTTTTTTCTTACTTAACCAAGACACCAATCTACATCCAAGAAAGAATGCACCACCACTTCTACTATTTTTTTCATCAACACAACCAACCCAATTTGCATCTGTATAAGCACTTCAAATGAAATCAGTATCCTTAGGATACCACAAGCCATAATTTGGTGTGCCTCTCAAATATTTGAATATCCTTTTCACTACTTCAACATCATGTGCTCCTTTAGGTTCTTAAAATATAGGCACAATACAAATTGCATGCATGATATCTGGTCTAGTAGCAGTTAGATACATCATTCCACCAATCATAGATCTATATTTTCTCTGATCAAACTTAGGTGAATCATCATCTTTTCTCAATTTAAAACTAGACACCATAGGAGTGCTTACCAATTTGGAGTCTTCCATTCCAAACTTCTTCAATATTTCTTTGACATAGACTGTGAAATCAAAATCCCTTTATTTGTTTAATTGATTTGTAGCCCAAGGAATAAATTCATCTCCCTAAACATTGACATTTCAAACTCTTTCTGCATCTCTTCAACAAATTTATTACACATAGCTTCATTTCAGCCAAGGATAATATCATCCACATATACAACCACTATCAATATTTTTTCTTCCTCAATTTTTAAGTAAAGATTACTATCTTTGGTGCCTTTACTGAAACCATGCTATATCAAATATCTATCCAAACATGCATACCAAGCTTTCGGAGCTTGCTTCAATCCATATAATGAATTCTTCAACCTACAAACCATATTTGGTTGATCTGGCAATTAAAATCCTTTTGATTGTTCCATGTAAACCTCTTCTTCCAATTCATTATTCAAAAAAGTAGACTTCACATCCATTTGATAAACTTTAAAATCCTTGTATGTTGCAAATTCTAAATACATTTTGATGGCTTCCATCCTATCCATAGGGGAAAATTTCTCCTTAAAGCCTATTCCTTATACTTGTGAGTAACCCTTGCACACATGTCTTGCCTTATTTCTTACCATTTCCCCATTCTCATTTAGCTTGTTTCTAAATACCCACTTAGTTCTAATTATTTTCTTGTTTTCCAGTCTAGGAACCAATTCCCAAGTCTGATTTTTCTCAATGTACATAAGTTCTTCTATTGCCTTCATCCAATTTTCATATTTGCATGCATAACTCACTATTTTAGGTTCAAATTTATAAAGTAAACACATATTTACCTCAAATTGAGTAGCTTTGCTTATTTTCAATACTCCTTTCCTCTTGTCTCCAATGATTTGATCTTTAGAATGATACTTTTTGCATTCTTAGGGGTCCTAGGGGTCTTCTCTGGAGCTTCTTCCTCTCCATTTTTCACTTCTTTTTCTTTAAATTTTTCTTCTTCTTCTTTGTAATTAGGTTCATCTGACATATATCCATCTACTACAATTGAATTCTACAAACTTTCATCAACCTTAACATTTACACTTTTAACAATCTTTCTTAGTCTTTTGTTGTAACATCTATAAGCTTTTCTTTTAGTAGAATACCCAAGGAAGATACCTTCATCAGACCTTGCATCAAACTTGCCTAATTTTTCTTCATCTCTCTTGATATAATATTTTCTTCCAAATACTCTAAAGTACTTGACAATAGGAATCCTTCCATACCATAACTCATAAGGAGTCTTTGTGCTATTAGCTTTAGCTTGAACTCTATTAAGTATGTAAACAACAATATGAATTTTTTCTCTCTAGTAGAGTTCTAGTAGATTTTCTTCTTTCATCAAAATCCTAGAGGCCTCTTGAATCATCTATTTTTTCCTCTCAACCACTCTATTTTTCTGAGGAGATCTAGAGGTAGACAAGTGCCTCTTTATTCTACGAACTTCACAAAACATGTTAAAATCATTGGAGGTGAATTATCCACCTTTGTCAGACCTCAAACATTTTATTTTCACATTCATTTCATTCTCAATCATAGCTTTAAATTTCTTGAATTTTTCTAATGCATCATATTTCTCTCTAAGAAAAGTAACCCATGTCATTCTAGAGTAATCATCAATGAAAAGCATAAAATACCTGTCACCTTGAATAATTTTCACCCTTATAGGACCAAAAATATATGTATGTATTAATTCCATTAATCTGGTAGTAGATTTTTCCTTTCCTTTAAAAATACTCCTTACTTGCTTTCCAAACTGATAATTCCTGCAAACAACATTGATAGGCTTTGTGATTCTTGGCAGGTCTCTCACTGCATGAATTGAACTTATTCTCACCAAATTATCAAAATTCATTTGACACATCCTTCGGTGTTGTAACCAACTGTCATTAATATAAGAAATAAAGTAATGACCATCAACTCTTGAGCTGATAGATGTTTCCATCTATCCTCCTACTAGTAGGAATCATAGTTCCAAACCCTTTTTTTTATCTCACATGTTTCACCCTTAAACATAAGATTATATCCTTTTCTACACATTTTTCGAACACTAAAAATATTATGCCTTAAACCCTCAACATAGTAAACATATTCATTATTATGCTTGCCATAAAAATTGATTGAATCTATTCCAAAAATCTTAGCTCCTAGATCATCTCCAAATTTAACTAATCCACCATCATACTTTTCAAGTTCAACAAAATTTATTTTGTCTCCAGTCATGTGATTGGAGTAGCCACTTTCAACAACTCAGTAATTCTTATCTTCTTTAACATGAAAAGAATATGCCAAAGTTCCTTCAATCTTATCCTTCTTCTCCAAAACACTTTCCTTCACACAAATTTCAAGGTTAGTAGAACTAGATTCTTCTTTTATAGCCAATAACAATAATTCATTATCATCAAAATCTCCATAATCAGATTCATCATCAAAAATACCAACATCTTCTTTGACATAATAAGCTCTTTTAATCATCTTTCCTTTATTCTCCTTACTCTTATTGTTCATAGCTTTGTTTGGACATCTAGAAGCATAATGACCTACATTTCCATAACTAAAACATTTGAAAGGTATTTTACCTTTATATTACTGATGCTCTTTTTCATCCTTCTAAAAAAATTAGTCTTTGCATCATCAATATCATCTCCATCTAAATATTCAATCTTTTTTTATTTTCCATCCTTAAAAGAAGTCTCCACTTTTGTACATTTTTTCAAACAAAGCTTTTTCTCATTTCAAATAAATTTAGTGTACCAATAAATTGATCTCTATAATACATATTAAAATTTACTTCTTCAATAGAAGATACCTTTTCACTATATGAATCAGGAAGAGTTCTAAGAAATTTCTTTACCACCCTAGGTTCTATAGCTTGTGCACCAAGACCTCTCATATCACTTACTAGTTCATCAACTCTCTCCATGTAGGTTGAAATTATTTCATCTTCAAAAATTCACATAGTCTCAAATTATTCCTTCATATTTTGCAACTTGGCTTGTTTAACCTTGTCATCTCCTTCATAAATACTTTCAAGCTTATCCCAAACATCTTTAGTTGTCTTAAGATTCATAACTTTAACTGATTCGGAATTTGAAAGACTACATTCATCAAAATAAATCTTTCCTTACCATTTATTTCACGTGCCTTGATCTCATCACTTGTGCTCAAACCATTCAAAGGTGCAACATACTGATTCTTTATTGATTTTTTGCTTTCAATTCCATGAGCTTCCAAATAACCTTCTATCTCTATCTTCTAGAATGCATAATCTATTCCATCAAATCTAGTGAAATCAATTTTCTTCACCTTCTTGAATATAACTTAAGTAGATCTCTTCTCCAAGGAACCTTGCTATGATACCAATTGTTGAATGAACAAGAAAATTGAGAAGGGGGTGAATTAGTTGTAGCAAATTAAAACATAAAAACCCTCAACAATAATCAAATCCACATGCATTCATTAAACCCTTCTTTCTTTAAAGTGATTAAACATGTAATGTGGATAATAAAAACTGAAATAATAACACCATACACAAGAGAACACCATATTTACATGGAAACCCAATGAGGGAAAAACCATGGTGAGGATTAGCTCACAATATAAGTAATAATGAAGCCAATACAAGGGCTCACTACTGGAATAGGACACACTATCCAAAAAGGATCATTGTCACATAAAGAACACAAGAATATAGAGGAGAAATTTTACATAGAGAACAACTTATTAATGCAAAAATTAATCCACCACAAATTCTCCAACACTTTCACAACCTTGCATGAAAGATTTCAAACACCTTCAACTCACTACCTTTAGGAATCCAACACTTTGAATCTCACACTGCTCTGCTCAAATTCACATCACACACATCACTCACATTAATCTCACATCTATATTTTCTCTCTCTTGTATCTCACAACAACATTACTCTTATTTATATCTACCTCAACCTCGAAAACCCTTTCCAAGGTCAAAAAATATCCATTACACTTAAAAATTAAAACTATGTTGGCACCTAAACATCCTCATGATGGATATGAATGAAGGAAACCTAAATAACATCTTAATTAGGACCCAAATATATCCCAACACATATCAAAACACTTTCACAAGTCTCACATGTAGTGTTAACACAAGGTCGGCCAATACTCATGCTAAAGACCATAAAACATTAAGTACACACTTCCTTAAACCAATATGTAACTTGAAAACAAAAAAATTCACTTGAATGTGATCTAGAATAAACCTCAAACTACTTGAGATCCAACAAATACTTCATCCAAACTCACAACATACAAGTACTTCAACCCAAAACATTTGAAAAACCTTATTCGTGCACTAACACATGAAACACACACTGTACTGTACCAAATCAATTGAAACCTTGAATCCAAAAAGATACTATCATTATAAGAAACTTCCCAAATCCACACAACCTGAAGCCAAACTACAAAGAAGTACAGAGAAAATACATTTCTCCCAGGTGACATAAAACATCACTGAAAATTTGGTTCATGCACTGGTGAAAATATCTCACTCTATACAATGATCCAAATACCCAAATTTTGAATATAGCAACCTCTAAAAACCTTGAACAACATATCAAATCTACATAGGTATAGCATCAACAAAGAAGAAATGTGGAGCATATCCTAGAGCACATTCTAAGCACTTTCACAACACTGTTTTCTTTGTTTATCATTTTTTATCAAAAGAACTTGGAAACCTAGTACCAAAGACATCATCTCATCTCATTATTTCATTCCAACTCATCTTCAAACATGGAAAAAAAAGATAGCTCCATGTACTCACAACACTTCCTGAATATCTCAACTACACATGCACAACCTCCAACAACCTACTTTCCACTTTTTTATAATTTTCTCAATATTCCCGACATCTTCAACATGCAACAAACTTCCTTAACACATAGTTGACATCAATGACAACACCAATCAATAGACTTCCTATTGAAATCAATGAAAATTCATTCATACTTGTAAAAAATCCTACCCAGGAATCCAGTCTACCTACAAGGGTTGCTAAGGCATAGAGATGTATCCATTAGGCAGGAATGCAAGGAGCACAAGTGCAAGAGAACAAGAGTGTAATTCAGAAAATGGAAAGTTATAAATGGAAGGAGGCATCCCAATTTATAGGATGTGTTGAGAGAAATTCATAGTACTTTCACATTAATGGAATAATATAGAAAATCAAAAGGAAATGCAAGCTAGCTGGTTGGAGTTCTCACTACAAAGTTTCACAGGCTAAGTTGGATTAAGTTTTGATCAAATTAGTGTAGAGTCGAGTAAGGGGAGCACATGTAAAATATTAATTTCAATAAATGCACACCCCATAAATTGAATTGTTATCATTTTTTTTTTGGATGATATCAAATGTGTCAGAGAATGTCTGTGTTGGCATGAGCTTTAAAATTTAAGCAGGAAAAGTGGCTTGTACAGGTATTTCATGAAGGCTAAGGTAATTTAATAAGGAACTAATCATACATGTGGATTAAGCTAAGCTTTGATGCTAATTAAAAGGGAAATTGGTCAGATGGATATTGGTTAGTATGTGAGGTTGAGACATCATTATGAAGTGATAGATCATTAATTGCAAGGAAATTTGAGCTTCTAGATTCAAAGTTAGCTAAGGTAAATCAATATGGTCTACTAAAGGTAAGACGTTTGGTAAGGTAGTTACCAACATCTCCAAATTTGGAGGTGATTGGGTAAAAACTACACATTAAATTCCAACTTATGCTTATTTTTTAGAATAATTGATCATAATTACTTGAGAATTGGTATAAGTGTTATGAAATTTTGTTAAAGAGTTTCACTTCTAGGAAATATAAGTGAAATATTTGTGAATTAATAGAGGGGATAGTGGGAATTCATATGAATTGAAAAATCTAAAGGTATCCTTTTGTACCACTATAATTCCTAACCTAATAGTAGGATTCAGTGCCAACAAGTTGAATAAAAGAGATTAAAAGGAAATATCATACAAAAAAAAGGAAAAATGAAGAAATATCAGAATAGAAATCAACTCTTTAGGTGACCCAAATATCTCTTCTGGGGCTTTGAATTACTGACTAGTGGTAGAGCTATGTTTGGAGGGAATTACAAAGATAACCTTGTTGGGGCTATGGATGCTTGACTGATAGCAAGGTAATATCTAGTATTGTCTTAAAAGGATTAACTAAAGTATGTAGCTTGGTATGAACAACCCAATTCACTTTATTAGTTTTCGAAAAGGAGTGATCAATTAACTAAAGTATGTAGCTTGCATGATGCAGGATCATCCTTGTGAAAGTGTGATCAACATCAACCAACAAAAGGAGTGATTTTAATAATTTTTGTGTGATAAAAAAATTTGACATTAAGGCTAAAAAACAAAGTTAAAATAATTGGCCTTATTATATTGTTGCAAAAATTTTGGTGTTGGAGATAGTTTAGGAGGCAATTTTTTATTTTTTGAAGTTAAAAAAGGAAAAAATACATTTTGGGTGTATTTTTAGGGAAATAAAAGTGGGGAAAACTAATTAAAGCCCCTTAACTATAGCATGGAATATTTGGGTGCCCAAGTTGTGTAATTATTGATTTTTGCTAAGTCTGTCTCCTATTTGTGATGTTTAGAGGGGCACCTCAATGATGGAGAGGTTACTTGGTGTGGAGCAGTTGTAGGTTGTTGATTTTGATATTGATTTGGGGTCTTTTGTTGATGGTGTTGATCTTATGGTTCTCATCCTGATAGGTTTAATCACTGGACTTTTGGTGCCTGATAGGAGGGATAAGAGGTTCCCTATTGGTTGGGGCATTGTTATTGAGCAGATGATGGAGGAGGCCATAGTGTAGGCTTGGGGTCAATGTGTACTGGACCACCTTTACAGAGATATGCATGAGGTCGCTTATAGAGGTGGTAGTAGTCTATTAGATGGTACCAATTTATTGCATTTTTGGGCTTGGGAGAGGATAGTGATCACTTGGCTAGAGGGCATGTGAGACAAGGATTCTCATGATCCCTATGGTTATTAGTATCAAAATTATCTACATTATACTTATCCCAGTAGATTGTCTTATTAGAGGGAAGTTTTTGATGATGTGACAAATTTTACATGGTTTCCATTCAAAGACTACGAGGAATGTCCAAATGACCATGAGAAGCTAGTCTATTATAGGTAGACAAACAAATTTATTGGCTGTTTTGATGTCCTTCTTGAGAGATATTTTCTAGATATAGTACTAAGATAGTTTGGCAAGCACCAGAATCAGCAAACCAATTATTATATTTCTATGTTTGGATGCACTACATAGAGGCGATCACATGTAGGCCTCATATTGATTCTAGTTTGGTAGTGACATATTTTAGAGCTTTGAGACCTTTCCATGGGGCTGGGAAATAGTTCTCGTAGATCTTGGGATGACTCATGATTATGATGGATGGTGGGCTCACTATAGGCCTTTGTGATTGACCATGCCTCCTAGAGGTCCAATGTTGGGTGTTCAGAGAGGAGGTTACATTGGGTGCTGAAAAGATTAGAAAAATCTTAGGATTTCCCATGATTAGTTGCAACATGTACAAGATCAATAGGATCAAAAACATGATGGTCAGTAGTAGCCACAATAGTGACTACAGGCTCCTCAAGGTCCTCCCACTCAGGGGGATATGGCAACTTAGATTGATAGAGGAGATATCCTTGGCCTAATATCAGACCGAGTGGGATAGTATTTTTCATAAGAGCACATACCATCAAACATTATATGAGACATTTGTTCCCAGAGCCCAAAGAAATCCATAATTTGGTGAGTCGAGCACCGTTATAGGTGAAAATTCTAGTGATTAGTTCATCAGGAAGTCTCAATAGTCTCTAGTTATCCCACAACCTTCTCCTCATTAGAACCAACACAAATCCCCTCCCTGAGATGGTTAGTGGGGCTGAGTTTTACTTGATCCGATATGTTGATTTTTATTGTATCAGAGACTTATGTAGACATGATATTTTTGTATATACATTCATCGGCCCAGCTAAGGCCACATATATATGTATTTTTTTGTATATTTGGATATCAAAAAATTTAGTTGATGATATATATGACATTCTCATTTTTGATGATATATTATATACCATGTTTGATGTGGCTTATTATAAGATTTTTATATGATGAATTCTATGCGTATATGTGTTGATGATGCTTTTGTATTTTTATGATGTCATATATATGAGATGTATGGATGGGTGATTTTTGATTATATACTCATGTTTTTCTATTCTTTTCTAATGCATGTATATGCTATGGATGTGTTGCAAGTATGGATGTGTTTGGTGGTGCTATCATTAATGTTTTCATTGATTTCAACATAGTTTAGAGTGATTGTAGGTGATACATGTATAGTTGATATACTATAGAAGTGTTGAGAGTACATGGAGCTATATTTATGATGTTGTAGATGTGTTGTTGCCAAGTGCTTTTGAGAAAATTAAGAAATAATGAAGACGTTGTTGAGTGTGTGTTCTAAGTGTGCTATGATAATGTGTTATGCATTTCTTCTATGTTGATCCTATGCCTATGTGGATTTGTATTATTTTTTATGATCTTCAATGGATAATATATCTTCAGTTTTAGCTTCTCGGTCGATGGAGAGTGAAAGATGTGTTCACCGATGTGTGAACCAGTTTGGTAGAACTATTTTTTTGTGGACTGGCAAAGATGTTTTTGCTCTGTAGTCTTCTAGTGGTTCATTTCAGATCTTGTAGATCTGGAAGAAGGTTAATCCTAATGTTCCCTATGTTTTGGAAAACATGCTTATGGTTTGGTGCTCTGGAAGGCTTTCTCTAGAGCTACTGTGTGTTGTTGCTCGGTCCGGTTAGACTGTTGAAGAGCATTTTGTGCATAAATTTTGTTGTAGTTGTTGTGGATGTATCTAAAGGTTACTAAGAAGTGTTCCAACGTTCGGTGAAGCATATTGGGTGATCCATGTGTGATCATCTTGCTATGGATGCATGTACTTAAAAGTTCATTGGTTTTTTCCTAATGTTTGTTTGACCCAGTGTTTACACATTACATGAGGATTAAGAATCAATTAAGGAAGTGTGTTATTGATCCAAGATGTTGTTTGGGTCCTAATTAAATATGTAATTGGCACTCTCTCATTCTTATCCACTACAGGAATGTTGAGTAGTTTATTTAAATATGAGTTTGTAAAATGAAAGGATGTATCATAGACCTTGGAGAAAGTTTCTAAGGTTGAATATGGTATAAAAGAAAGTCAAGTTGTTGTGAATTAGAAGGAAATGAAGTGAAGTGTGTGAACATGTGTGAAAATTAGAGTGTGTAAGAGCGTATCGAGGCAGTAGTACTTTGATGTGTTAGATTCCTTAAAGAAGTGAGTTGATGGTGTCTTCAATCCTTTGATCAAGCTGCGAATGTGTGGAACCTATTATGGTGGATCTGTATTTATCTTTTCTTTTTTTGTAGGCAGCGAGCCTCCTTCTCGATAGTGATTCCTATTGTAGGCAATGAGCCTTTGTATCTAGACAGTGAGTCCTTTTTGGGCAGTGAGCCCTCTAGCAGTGAGCCTTTGTATTCGGTATTGCATTACTACTATATTGAGAGTTAATTCTCATCATGTTTTTTACCTCATTAGGTTTTCCACACATATATAGTGTCTCTGGTGTTTTCTTTCTGTTATTTTCATTTCATGTTTACACTTAATAACATATTAAGTTGAAGTGGAATTGATTAAGGTTAGAAGTAAAAGTAATTTGGAACAATTGATTCACCCCCCCTCATAGTTGTCTTGTGTATTTCAACAATTGGTATTAGAGCTTTGGATCCTTGGAGAAAATCTTAACCGCTTGAGGTAGATTAGATGGTGCACACATTGCAAATCCCTATTTTTGATGGAGTTGATTATAGTGACTGGAAAGTGCAGATGAGAGGTTATCTTATCACTCCTGGTTTCAAGACTTGGAAAGTTATAGAGATAAAGTATGTTGAACTGACTAGTGCCTGTGCAAATGAGATTTCTACTTATGAGGAGAATGAAAAAGGAAGGTATGTTATTTTTAGTGCTCTATCTAAAACTAAACGAACAAAATTCTTTTCTTTAGGCACTTCTTATGAAGTATAGGAAAAATTGAAATATATTTATGAAGGAAATGATAGAGTAAATTTTTCAAAAAAGTTAACAGTGAAACACAGATTTGAGAACTTGAGAATGGAAGAAGGTGAAGATATTGCAAGGTATTATCAGAGAGTTGAACTTGCAAAAAATGAAATAAAAACTCAAGGTACTATGACAAATGAAGATGTAATTGAGAAGATCTTGATGACCTTACCGGAGAATTATAGTGACAAGGTCTCTAATATTGAAGAATCGTATGATCCAAAGACATTTACTAAGGAGCATCTATTTGGCACCTTGACTGCATTTGAGATGAGGAAGTTTGGAAGGGAAAAGGAGAAATCTGAAACAACCTTTAAAGAAACTAAGATAGAAGGTGATTTAGATAGTGATGGTTCAAAAGAGTTGGAAGCAAACTTTACAAGGGAATTGAAGAAAGGTATCGGTAAGTACAAAGGTATGTTACCTTTTAAATGTTTCATTTGTGTAAATATTGGTCACTATGCTTCAAGATGTCCAAATAGAGCTACAAACAAGAAGAATAAAGATAATAATAATAATTATAAGGAAAAAAAGGATAGGAAATTCAAGATATTATATTATGTTAGAGAAGATACTGGAATTTCTGATGAGAGTCTAGTTTTGAGGATGATAAAGATGAATGCTTGTTTCTAGCCTTGGAAAGTAAAACTGTGTCTGCTAACCATGGAATATGTGCAAGGGAATCTAGTCCAGAGAATAAAAAGGATGAGATGGAAGGTACTCTGGTTACTTGCTTTCATGCTAGACAGGATGAAGACTATTGGGTAATTGATAGTGGATGTTCAAATCATATGACTAGAGACAAAAGTAAGTTCACTAAAATTGAAAATTATGATGGAGGATTAATTATGTTTGGAGATGATTTTGGTGCTAAGATTGTTGGAAAAGGAACAATTAGTCTTGATGGAAAACATAGTATTGATGATGTCTATTATGTTAAGGGTTTAAGGCATAATCTTTTGAGTGTTGGGAAAATGTGTATCAAATGATTTAAGCTTGTATTTCGGGATACCACCTATGGGATCAGAAAAGGGTCTAGAACTGTGGTAATTGTAGGAAGAAGAACTTATGGAAAAATTTATTAGCTTAAGAGTGGTGATGGTCAATGCTTTATTTCTTAGATTAATGAAAGTTGGATATGGCACTAGAGGGACATGTAAATTTTGACAATCTGATCAGGATCAGTTCAAGAGAATTTGTTAGAGATCTACCTAGAATCGCAAAGCCTACATATTTTGTTTGCAGAAGTTGTTAGTTGGGAAAACAAACAAGATGCAACTTTAAAGGAAAAGAGAAATCATCTAGCAGAATGTTGGAATTGATTCATATAAACCTCTATGGTCCTACAAGAATAGGAAGCCTTAATGGTGGCA
Source organism: Sequoiadendron giganteum (assembly GCA_007115665.2). Classification (NCBI taxonomy): domain Eukaryota; kingdom Viridiplantae; phylum Streptophyta; class Pinopsida; order Cupressales; family Cupressaceae; genus Sequoiadendron; species Sequoiadendron giganteum. The sequence continues at coordinate 657,670,711 of CM021100.1, forward strand.
GGTATTTAATGCTTTTGATTGATGATTACTCTAGAATGACATGGGTTACTTTTCATAGAGAGAAAGCTCAAGCTATAGATAGATTCAAAGTGTTCAAGAAAGAGTAGAGAATGAGGTAAACCTAAGAATCAAATGTTTAAGGTTTGATAGAGGTAGAGAATTCAATTTTGGTGAGTTTAATGTATTTTGTGAAGAGCATGACATAAAGAGATATTATTCTGCTCCTAGAACCCCTCAACAAAATGACATTGTGGAAAGAAAGAACCAAACTATTCAAGAGGCTGCTAGAACGATGATGAAAGAAGAAAATGTTCCTGATGTATATTGGAGAGAAGCTATCCACACTATTGTTTACATTCTTTACGAATTCCAGATCATAAGTAATAACACAAAGACTCCTTATGAGTTATGGACTGGTAAGACTCCTACTATTAAATACTTTAAGGTGTTTGGAAGCATATGCTACATTAAAAGAGATGATGAGAATCTTGGAAAGTTTGATGTTAGATGTGATGAAGGTATTTTTCTTGGATGTTCAACTAACAACAAAGCATATAGATGCTTCAATAAAAGATTGAGGAAAATATTTGGAAGTGAAAAAGTAAAATTAGATGAAGTATGCATAGACCAATGGAAATAAGTGAAGTTGAACCAGATGATCCTATCTATGGACAAATACAAGAAGAAGAAGAAGAAGAGAAAGAAAAAATGATAAAGAGGAGATTTCAAAACCTACTCCTAAGACTCCTAAATATGTACAAAAAAATCATATGGAGGAACAAATAATTGGAGACATAAGTGAAGGTGTAAAAACAAGAAGCAAAGTGGTGGAGGTAAATTTGTGTTTACTTTCTAAAAGAGAACCTAATATTGTGAGTGAGGCATGCAAAGATGAGATTTGAGTTAGAGAAATGAAAGAGGAATTGTAGTAGATAAAGAAGAATTAGACATGGGAACTAGTTCCTAGACTAGTGAACAAGAATATAATTGGTTCAAAATGGGTATTCAAGAATAAGTTGAATGAAGATGGTGAAGTGGTAAGAGATAAAGCAAGACTTGTATTAAAAATTTATTCATAGGTTGAAGGAATAGATTTTGAAGAGACATTTGCACCAGTGGCAAGAATGGAGGCCATTCAGATGTTTTTGGCATTTTCTACTCATAAAGATTTCAAAGTGTACCAAATGGATGTCAAGTCAGAATTCCTGAATGAAAAGTTGTAAGAAGAAGTGTACATGGAACAACCAGAAGGATTTCAATTATCAGATAAAATCGACATGGTCTGCAAATTGAAAAAGACACTATATGGACTTAAATAGGCTCTTAGAGCATGGTATGCAAGGTTGGACATATATTTGACACAACAAGGATTCAACAAAGGCTCTACTGACAACAATATCTATTTCAAAGTTGAGAGAAATAAAATGTTGATAGTTGTGGTGTATGTTGATGACATTATCTTTGGTGGAAATGAAGGTATGCGCAATAAATTTGTAGAGGAGATGCAAAAAGAGTTTGAGATTTCTATGATTGGTGAGTTGAATTTCTTCCTTGGACTTCAAGTAAATCAAACTGATAAGGGTATATTCATTTCACAATCTAAGTATGTTAAGGAATTGCTAAAGACGTTTGGAATGGATGAATCCAAACCAATTTGTACTCCTATGGTAATCGAATGCAAACTAAGTAAGGATGATGAATCTTCTAAAGTTGATCAGAGCATATACAGATCTATGATTGGTGGACTGCTATATCTCACTGCTACTAGACTGGATATCATGCATGCAGTATGTTTGGTTGCAATATTTCAAGCGTAACCTAAAGAGACACATGCTACAGTTGTGAAGAGGATATATCTTAAGGGGACTCCAGATTATGGTCTATGGTATCAGAAGGATACTGATTTTACATTGAATGCCTACACTGATGCAAATTGGGTTGGTTGTGTAGATGATTGAAAGAGTACAAGTGGTGGTGCATTCTTTCTTGGAGGAAGATTGGTCTCATGGTTGAGCAAGAAATAGGATTCAGTTTCTTTATCCACTGCTGAAGTTGAGTATATTGCATCAACATCCTGTTGTACACTGGTACTTTGGATTAAGAAAACATTGAAGGATATAAGCATGATGTGTGATGAGCCTATCCATATCTTTTGTGACAATACAAGTGCAATAACATTTCAAAGAATTCAGTGATGCATTCTAGGACGAAGCATATTGTTATGCCTTGCATACATGACCCAAATTTTTGCTTGGAAAATTTGGGGAGCCCTTTGTTTTCTTTCATTTCACTAGTTCGTTCTACGCTTTCCTATTCTCATTTCATCTTTTTCCTCTTTGTTTGTTTCAGTTTTCATCTCTCATTTTGTGTTTGTTGTCATTTTGGTCTTGTCTCAGAGTTGTTCACAACCCCCAAACCTTGCTTGTTTTTCCTTTTTTAGGGTTTTGGAATGGAACCTAAACTTGAACCTCTTTAGAAGGTTCTTGTTCTTGGTTCCAACCCAATCCTGATCTTCGCTTCCATTGTGTGTTTGTCTTTCGGGGTTTGAGTTTTGGACTGGAATTGACACCTTGCACTTTTGAAGGTTCACGTTTTGTGTTTGTCCTCGATCCCATTCCTCGCTTTTCTTTCGGGCATTGTTCGGGTTCATGTACCATGTCTAGTCCAAATCTTGATCTTCATCTTTTCGTTGTCATATTTTTGTTTCGTCATCTCATTTCTTTCCTACTCATTTTCATTCATCTTCATCCTCGCCTCATCATGTCCTTTGTTCATCCAGTTTCATTTGTTTGGTTCCATCTTCTTCATCCCTTCGTTTATGTTTTTGCGTTGTTCATTTTTCATCTTTTTTATGTCTGATCTAAATGTTTCAAAAATCCAAAAAAGTATAAAATATCAGAAAATACAAAAAGTCAAAAAATAATGAAAAATACAAAAAAAAATCAAAAATACATAATACAAAATAAATAAATAAATAAATCTTAAAATATTTATTTAAAATATTAAAAGATTTAAAATTTAAATAAATAAAATATATATTTTTTTTTAATAATAATAATAATAATAAGTAAGTATTAATTTTAAAATAAACAAATAAATAAATCTTTTAAAAATATATATTTTAAAATATTTAGTAAAATGTAAAATTCAATAAAATGAATCTTTTAAATTTTAAAAGTTTAAAAGTTTTAAAAAAAAATCATAAAAGATTTAAAAGAAAACAAAAAAACTTTGAAAAATAGAAAATGATATAAAATTTTTTCCTTGAATCGGAAATAATATTGAACCAAAACTAGAAAAATGTTGATGGGAAGCATGTTCGATTCCCATCCTCAAACAACAAAAGGAAAAAGTGAAATTTTCGGAGTTCGAAACAATTTAGCACCGTGGTTAAAATGTTCACGTTCTGGGTAAATCTCGAAATCTGACCCGCTTGTCAGATTTTAGATTTGGGTTGAACATTGAACTAAGTCAAAAATAAAAAAAATTCACATGTGCTAATATGAAACTGAACCCTGCCACTCTTCAGATGTCGGACTTGGGGAGAACTCTGAATCGAACACTAAAAAAAAATGTTTGGTGCATAGAAACCCGAAGCGGTCTCCGTCGTGATCCCACATCACACAATGAAGCATTTAAACTGTTTGACTCAATAGCTCAAAGATGACAATGTCATTTCATTGTTGTAGAATGCGTCAAAATGGATTTGATTCAAAGGTTTTAAAAATTTGCCCCTGTAAACAGTGAATGCAAGATAGGAAAGCATAGGGCAGGCCACTATGGGGCATGAATTGCATGACAGAGTACCTCCAAGAAATGCAATCCCATGGCACCCCATGATTGTAGGAAACACAAGCATAGTAGAAGCAACGGAGCATAGGACAAAATTCCTCAAGGCATCATCTCATTGAACAAAATTATTGCAGAATAGGCACAAAATGGAGGCTTTGTCAGATTTTGAAGTCGTGCTTGCCCTGGTAAACATTGATGCAGCCAAAGAGAGATACATAAGCATAGATAAATAATGGAAAATTCTTAACGAATGTCTCTTGGAGATGCGAGTGAAGTGGACGCCATTATTGCGGGAGATGCATGAAAATAGATCTATGGATTCGGCCTAAGAGAAATTTTCAAGCAAAGGCAATTGATAGTTCAAGGCTGCAATATACACACCAACTAGATGTGTCTTAGCACAATGAATTCTCAATCAATCTACAAATGTGAAAGCATAGACGTGGCCCAAGAACATGTTTGGCAACCGCCTCTAGAACGCCATGAAGAAGCATGTGAAAGCATGGTGAGGGAAAATGAACTGTTCTACAAAAATCCTCAAAGGAATCCCTTCTCTTTAGATGCAATAATTGCATGAAATGATTAGGACTGATTTGCTGAAGGTTTTGAGACTTTCGGATTAAGTTCCCCTACCGGACATGTAGGCAGAATACAAAAGCATAGACACCGCTCATACATTGTTTGACAGTGTGCTCCAAAGAAATATGATGGGCAATGAATCATTTGTATAAAGCCTCAAAGAGATGCATTCTCATTTGCAGGTTTGAATAAAATGCAGAAGCTAAGATAGAGCATGAATTGTTTGCAGAATACCTCAAAGAGGTGAAGTCTCATGGAACAAAATGATTGGCAGATAAACACAAAACCTAAATGATGAAAGGTTTAAAAACTTTCAAGCAAATGTTATTGGCAAGGCGTAAAGCCAAATTTCGTGACCTTTTCTCACATGACTGAGGCATGCAAACTATTTTACGAAATTCCCCAAAGAAGTGTAGCCTTAGTGGAATGGATTGATCATAGGAAATGCAGAATTTGGATCTGCTGTGAAGGTATCAAAAAAATTCAAATAAATATGTTTAGATAAGTGTAATGCCAAATCTTTCAATACTTTCCAGTATGCATACGATTTGTGCCAAAAGAAGAATGTTGGAACAAAGCATTGACAAGGCACTCTATTTGTGACAGGATCTCTCAACTCAGCCTCATCTCATGGAATGAAAATACATTTAAAGGAAGGAGGATTTTGGGATTTGTAGTTTGTATGTCACACTAGTCCACGATTTGTTCCATTTCCTCCTAGGAGCCAAACATAATAGAGTTAGCTAGGTGTGATGGTTCTACCCTATACTATGGTAAAAACATTTAGCTTCTTGGAACAACTCCCACTAAGGCTTAGATACATGATATTGTCGAGTGAATATTTGAATACCACATGGATTCCATGGGTTTGAGCATATATAGTTTTGCAAAGGCAGGGTATCTTGTAGCTGCATTATTAGCCGATACAGTTTGTGGAATGGTTGTGAGAATCACTTCAAAAGATTTTTTTTGTTTTGATTCTGATCTCAAATTGAAAAAGGCATCAAACCATGAAGAAGGCATGCACTAATTCATAGAATGGCTCAAAATTGGAGATGGTTGCATAATGTGCATAAAGTAGATTTGGTCAAAGCCTTAGAAACTTCCAATCACATGTAATTGACAATGGAAAAATGGGTACGTGGGTTGTCACGCAAAATTTTTTTGTGAAGTGTCATTCCATCAAATGCCATAGTATTAGGGAGGTTTTCAAACCAGTAAGGATTTGCGTAAAATGGAATTGTCAAAACCTTTAAAAAAAATCCTAAGAAAATGTGATTGCTAGGTTCAAGCAAAATATGGAGGTCATAACAGAGCATGTGAATTATTTATGAGAGTGCCTCAAGAATTTCATTTCATGGAATGTGACGTTCCACAATATGTAAAAAATGAATTATTGAACAGGTGTTTAGAAACATTTGAGAAATACAATTAGTAGTTGCAAAACCAAAATACCCTTGATAGCATCATATCTAATTGTGTGTAAATGAATTTTTTTAACTTAGGAGTTCCAAATGTTTGTCTTGGGTTTAATATCGTCAGGAAAGTGTCAAGCTATGGGTGATGAAAGCAAGTTACTGGGATAAAAAGCAAAAATCAAGAAAGTGGGCCTATCCAACAATCTTCAAGAATTGAACTGGAGCAAATGAGAAGGGGAGCTGAGTTTCATAAAATATTTGAAGGAGAAATGAATCAATTTATAGAGGAGAACAACAAACTTACCATGGAGCTACAAAAATTACAAGGAATTGTCCTCAAAGATGTAGAATGTGGAAGCATATACATGACATAATAATGTTTGACCAATGTTTCAATAGAATATGGTCTACTAAACAAATATGGAAAATTGTGAAGTTAATTAATTTTACTCTTTTTGTGGAGTTTATTAATTTATTTAATTAATGGCATTCTTTTGTATGATCTATAGGCCTTTTTTCAATGATTGGATAACAAATCATGATGGAGATGCTTTACTAATCAAATGTGCAAAAGAGGGGAAACTGCTGAAACAATTATCAAATTGGAAGTAAACTGGATGCATGGTGGGCCTATTTGATGTAATTTTTAGAAGAACATGTTGACTTACATTGGGCAAGATGAAGAACTCAAGTTGAAACTGAAAATTGCAATTGTGAGCTGGAGTTGACTAAAATCAAAAGGAATCTAAGAACAAAAAGTGGTCTTGGTGGAGAGACTATTGGCCTGCGAAAAGCTACAACTTTTGATGAATGGTTTTGGAGGGAATTATGGAATTGGCTGAGTTATATATTGTAACATCTGCTCATTCGGAAGAAGGAGAATTTTAGGAAAATTAGTTAGAAATTTTGCTTAGAGCTGATTAGACTTTAGCAATAGAATAGATATATTTTTTTGCATTTTTAGTTAATGGAGTCGATCTGGAGACATTGGTTTTTGTACACTGGTGAATCTTGCTAGATTTGTAAATGTTGTTTATCTATTTTGCAATAGTAGAAGTAGTCAGACTTAAACTTGCTTTAAGTTGTTCTCTGGAGTGTTATTTTTTTTGTTAACTATTTGATTTGAAGATTTCAAGGAATGAGTAAAGTTTATTTTTTCTTTTGTTCAAATTGTGATTTGTGATTTGTTGTTAAAGTTTGCACTATGAATGAATGCTCAACTTTGTATTGATTACATGTTGACTTATTCTACAGTTTTAGTTTAGGAATTCCTTGAAGAGCAATAGGTTTGGTTAACTAAATGAATCAACATTCTTTTATCTCTTGCATCCCTGATCTATCTTTTTCCTTTTTTTTATACCCCCCAGTCAAAGTAGGTTTAGATAGGAGTTTGATCTTGCAGCAACCAATAATCTCAATAACCAATAGGCCCCTTGAACATTATAGCCTCATTGATTGCTCAACAAAACAACAACGTTGTGACCCAACATCTAGGACCTTGGAAGGTGATCGATTTAATGATCATTTGTCTTTTTTAGGAGAGGTAAGGTGATTACATCTTGCATGTATGTTCTTGTGTCAATTTTTCCATCAACACATATATCTATTAGGTATCATTTCTTGAGGGAGAAGGTGTTGCAAAATGAAGTTAGACTTAGATATGTGTCTACTGAGGAACAAATTGCTGACATATTCACTAAGGCTCTTCTGAAGGATACTTTTGAGTATCTCAAGGGGGAGTTAGGGGTTATTGTCCCTCCTTCCTTAAACTAGGTGCACATGGAGGTGTATCAATCTAGTGGATCTATAGATTCTTTTTTGGTCTAGACTGATGATTGAGGTCTACTCCTCAGGGGGAGTAGAGAGTTTCATTGTTGCAGTATGAGATGTAGGTGCACTCCTAAGGTGGAGTGATCAGAGATTTATATGGTAGAAGCTTCATGCAAAATTTTCTTTACCATTGATGTCAATGGGGGGGAGAGAGTCATGTGAAAAAGTTGAAAGGGGGAAAGAAAATCTTGTAAGGAGAAGTGAGTGCAGAAATGTTGTGTAGGTTGTCTAATCTAAAAAATAAATGGAAGAAGTAGTAGGAGAACATGTGTATGCTGTCTTTGATGGTTTTTCACATCATGAGTTGCCATCAATGACAAAGGGGGATATTGTCACAAGTGTGGACGTGTTTGGTGGTGTTTTCATTGATTTCAATACAATTCAGAGTGATTGTAGGTGGTACATGTATAGTTGAGATGTTGTAGAATGTTGAGAGTACATGGAGCTACATTTATGATGTTGTAGATATGTTGTTGTCAAGTTCTTTTGAGACAATTAAGAAATAGTGAAGACAATGTTGAGTGTGTTCTTAGTGTGCTCTGGTAATGTGCTATGTATTCCTTTTGTGTTAATCCTATGCCTATGAAGATATGTAGTATTGTTTATAAGATTCAATGGATAATATATCCTAAGTTTTAGCTTTTGGGTCGATTGAGAGTGAAAGATGTGTTCACGGGTGTGTGAACCGGTTTGGAAGAACTATTTTTCTATGGATAGGGAGAGATTTTTTTTCTCCGCAGTCTTCAAGTGGTTCATTTTAGATCCTACAGATTTGGAAGAAGGCTAATCCTAATGTTCCCTATGTTCTGGAAGACGTTCTTATGGTTTGGTGCTCTGAAAGGCTTGTTCCAAAGCTACTGTGTGTTGTTGCTCAGTCCGGTTGGACTGTTGAAGAGTATTTTATGCATAAAGTTTGTTGTAGTTTTTGCAAATGTATCTAAAGGTTTCTAAGAAGTGTTCCCATGTCTAGTGAAGTGTGTTGGGTGATCCACATGTGATCATCTTGCTATGGATGCACGTACTTCAAAGTTCATTGGTGCTTTCATTATGTTTGGCTAACGTGGTGTTTACACATTACATAAGGATTAAGCATCAATTAAGGAAGCGTGTGATTGATCCAATATATTGTTTGGGTCCTAATTAAATATGTAATTGGTCCTCTCTCATTCTTATCCACTGCGGGAATGTTGATTAGCCAACCTAATTTGAATTTGTAAAATGAAAGGATGTATAGCCAACCGTGGAGAAATTTTCTAGGGTTGAAGATGGTATAAAAGCAAGTCAAGATGTTGTGAATTGGAAGGAAAGCAAGTGAGGTGTGTGAACAAGTGTGAAAATTAGAGTGTGTAAGAGTGTATCAAGGTAGTAGTACTTTGATGTGTTAGATTCCTAAAAGTAGTGATCTGATGGTGTCTACAATCCTTTGATCAAGCTACAAATGTGTGGAACCTATTATGGTGGATGTTTATTTATCTTTTCTTTGTCTATAGGTACTGAGCCTCCTTTTGTATAGTGATTCATATTGTAGGTAGTTAGCCTTTGTATCTAGATAGTGAGTCCTTTCTGGGTAGTGAGCCCTCTAGTAGTGATCCATTGTATCCGGTATTGTATTACTACTATATTGTGAGTTAATCCTCAATGTGGATTTTCCCTCATTGGGTCTTCCACATAAATCCAGTGTCTCTGGTGTTTTCTTTTTGTTATCTACATTTCATGTTTACACTTAGTAACAGATTAAGTTAAATTGGAATTAATTAAGGTTAGAAGTAAAAGTAATTTGGTACAACTAATTCACCCCCCTGCCAGTTGTCTTGTGCATTTCAACAGGATGGATGTATGATTTATATATATATGATGGATGATGGTATATGATATATGATGGGTATTGATGAATTTGTGGATTTAGGATGTATGTGGTAGTAATGATATTATGATGCAAGATGGAGCTATTAGTTAGAAGAAGCATTTAGTAGGATTTTTAGAAGAAAAATTGATGTTAGTCATTGATGAGTTTTCTTTTTCTTTCATAGAGGCTTTGTATCTTTAACAATCCTTATTGATGTATAAAACATACACGATGCACTTGGGTATTAATAACCAAAGTGGTTTTGTATCCATTACATGGAATTTGACTCTACAAACAAAGAATATTCTTGCTCATACCAAACATACAAAAACCTTGTTAGATTGTATGGGTGAGAAGTTTCAAACCATTTTGGGCCAATTACATAGAGAGGTATGAAGTACCTAACATGTAACTGCTACATCATTTTCCTCAAAATGAATTCCATACACAAAAAAATGTAATTATTCGCCATGGTAGTATCAAAAAAAATATAAAAAACAAAATTAACAAAAATTGATGATCAATATCACCATTTTTTCCTCTCTAAATCCTTAGGGATATCATCGAGAGATCTTGGGTATGTGATATTAAGATAAATAAAAAAGATAAACAATAGTGCAATATCACTTTCCATAGTTGTTTGATGTTTTAGGATGTTATCCATTAGTGATTTATGTTATAGGAACATTTTATACATTTAAGACATACAGTAGGATGTTAATGATGAATTATTGATAGTTAGATAGTTGATACTTAGACATTGTTTATAGTCTGATAGTGATCCAGTCATTTCAATATTTACTATGAAAGTTCTGATTTTTTTCATTTTTTTTCTTTGTTGATTACTTTGTCAAAGGTTGAAAGTAACATTTGTTTACTATGAATGGAAATTTTATTGTAGATAGGTGACAACAGAGATAGGACCTTTTGTGATTTTTTGAACTATTTGATGCTATTTTTGTTGTTTTCAAGAAATTTAGAGACAATTAGGGGGACCTAAAGGGACCGACCTAGTGCCTTGGGGGTTGATTAGAGATTAGCCTTGCTTACATCATGAGCACATAGACATCGTAGTTCGACTGTATTGAGTGACACTATTTTTGGAGTTTTCTAAATTTTTATGAATGTTTTTTATTTATTTTGATAACCTATTTTGAATGTTTTATTTTTGTTTTGGGGGACTAAGCTAGGTCCTTGAGGGATGATCAAAGATTATCCTTGCCTATTTTATACATGCAAAGATCATTTAGTTCAAATTTTTGACTCAAAGCATAAAATGTTTTTAGGATTTTGATGATTTTGAATTTGTTTTAATTTTGTTTGTTTTTTGGATGTTTTTGATTTTTTGATAGTTTTCGATAGTGATGGCATGTACAAGGATCCAATCTTCTACCAATTTTGGAAAGTTTCCCCTAGTTCGAGACAATATTACATTCATTAGGGTAGATGGATTAAGATGGTGTAACAAGGTTTGACACTTGGTACGTTATTGAGCCATGCTTGGATACATGTTTTATACTGATGGGGTGGATGCTTTAGATAGTGTTGATAGATAAAGATGCAATTTTATTCAAACATAGTGCTTGTTTACCAAGATTTCATTATGGTACCTATCCTAGAAACACCACAAGGTGGTTTTTATTTAAAGGATAATTTATTTTCTCTTTACTGTTTTTCTTGCTTTTTCTTGCTTTTTAAAAATAAATTTGCTTGGGATACTTTGATGCATTTAAGCATAATTTCTTTTGAGATGACTACTATTCATAAGTTTGACTAAGGATTCTCCTTCACGAGTAGCCAAATGATAAGCTCTAGAGCCATAACTTGCTATTATGATGAAATTTCCTAACTAATTTGGTTCAAACTTCCCCTTCCCATCCTGATTTAGTTAGATCTTTTGATTTTCTTTTAGTACTAGGTCACCAACTTGAAAGTTTATGCTTGTAATCTTCTCATTGTAGCTTCTCTTGAGTTAATTCTAATAAACCTGAAGATGGTTTAACACACTCAAACACCTTTCATCTAGGAGTTCCAACTAATTCAATTTGGACATCCAATATTCCTCTTTGCTAACTGTTCCTTTCAGGGATACTCACAGTGAGGGGATATCGACTTCAATAGGTAGGATTTATTTAGATCCATAGACTAAATAAAAAGGTGTAGCACCTGTAGGTGTGTAGATGTTGGTTTGATAAGCCCATAAGGCTAGATTTAGCTACAAATTCTAATCACGACCAACATCATTTGTACACATCTAAAAATGGTCATGGTCGATCAAACATGTTAATTAATTAAATATGAAATATTTAATTAATGTTTCTTAAGTCTTCTACATATAAATAAATAATTTATTTATATTGTTCATTTTTCTAAATCTTATAATTTAATTAAATAAATTTATTTGTTTAATTAGTGCTACCTTCTTCTTAATTAATTAAATAGATTTTACAATCTATTTACATTAATTATCAAAGTTTAAATTCTAAATTTAAATGATTATTCTTCCCTCCACATTTGATTAAATATTTTCAATACTTAATTAAATCATTTTCTAAATTCCCCCTTCTCTCACAAAATTAAATATTCTTAATATTTAATTAAAAGGCTTTTTCTTTTCTCACATAATTAAATATTTATTTATTTAATTATGAGAGACACCTTTCAAATGGTCTCTTCATTTTCTATCTCTCAGAATTCCACCTCTTTTTCGAATTCTCGATCTCTCACCATTCATTCCAATAGGTTTGAACTCGACCGTCGATCTTGGCCAATCGAATTCCTATCTTCAAAAATCTATAAATACAGCCCTTTCATGAGTTGAAAAGGACCTCGAATCTCACATTTTTCATGCGTAGTTATTATAGTCACAATCTTAGCAATTCATAGCATTATAATTCAATAGTTCAATCTTGTAGATGCATATGCATTCATAATAATCTCATTCTCTCAAATGCCATTCTATAAGTTGTGTTTGCACAACTGAGAGCAAACATATTGAAGCAAATCCTTGGAGATAGAGGACAATGGAACGAATTTGAAGAAGCTGTTGTCAAGAGTTTGCATTTGTTTTATTTTATTTAGTTTTCTTCAATCTAATGTTTCATTGGTGTATTAGATTAGATTCAAATTAATTGACACATTTCTAACGTACACATCATTAACAATAGTTTTTAGTATTTTCAAAATGGTTTTATTGGATACTTTAGCCTAACCATTTCCTTAGGGACAATATGGTGTTGAAAATCAGCATTGGATATAAAACTTTGAAAAAATCTCATGAACATCTTGGTTCTTGAATGGGGTTTCATTTTTTGTTATGATAGTTTATGAAATTCCATACTGACATGTCATATAATTCAAGATAAACTTGGATATCTATTTCCCTATGATTTAAGTTAATGGAATTGCTTCTATCCACTTTGTGAAGTATTCTATTGCAATTATGATAAAATTATGCCCATTAGATGAAGTAGGAAATATATTCCCTACTAAGGTGAGTCCCCACTGCAAGAAAGGCCATAGTGATGTTATAGGTCGTAGCTCCTATGCTGGTGTGTGAATAAGATCATTGTGTTGTTGACATTGGTGAGATTTCCTTGAGTAATGAATGGATTCCTACTCCAATGAGGGTCAATAATACCCTGTTCTCAACAAATTTTGTACTAGATTAGGCCCACTAGCGCGAGACCCACAAATAGATTTGTGCACTTCTTGTAAAGTGGTTTATGCTTCATCCATGTTGAGACATCAAAGTAATGTTCCATCTAGACTTCATCTGTATAGGGTATCTCCTAAGATGGTGAATCAAGAAGTTCTATGGACAAAGGTTTTCTTTTGGTTTCTCATTAAGTTAATGGGTATGATACCATGCTAGATATAGGAAAACATGTCTTCATACCATGGTGAGTTAGGACCAACAACATCAATTTTTTTTTGATTCTAGGATATCAAATATCGGAATAAGTAATTTCTCCATGAGGAATTCGTATTTAGGAATTTTTGTGGAATGTCAAGGAGTGATCTTATCATAGTCATAGCATCAAATACTTTGTTGTTGATTCTGGGAACCTGTTCAAAGGTGATGATGATAAAGTATCGTTTGAATTTATATACCATTATTTTGTATTGCATTAGCTTTTCATCCTTCATTTGGTATTCCTCATTTACCTATATTATTACCAGTTGAGAGTCTCCATAGACCTATATTTCCTTTATCCTCCATTCTACGACCATCTTCAATCCAATGATGAGTGCTTCATATTCAAAACATTTGTTGCTACATTGAAACGAAATCCCATAATCCTTGGGTATACTATCTCCCCGCAATGTAAGAAATAAGATACTCTTGAGCCGTGTTGTGTGTGGGACCTGTCAAAGTACAAGGTCCAACGACTTGAATGTTCTACGAGAATTATTATTTCATCTGGTAATTGTGATACTAGAGGCTAATGATCTTCCATTGGTGTGTCTTCTAGTTGATCTACTATTATTTGTCCCTTTATAAAATTTCTATCAGTGTACTCTATGTCAAACTCACTAAGTATCATTACCCACATAGTGATTTTCCTTGTTAAAGTTTCATTTGCTAATAGATACTTTGAGAGATTAACCTTTGATATTAGTTTTACTTGCTTGTTTAGTATGTAGTGTCTTAGCTCTTGTGCTACAAAGATGAAAAATAGGCACACTCTCTATGGGTGTATAGTTTAGTTCATAGCCCATCGGGATTTGATTGATATAGTATATTGATCTTTCCTTGTTATTTTCATCCAGTTGTGCTAACAAAGATCCTAAAGTTATGAGTGTTATAGATTCATACAAGATCATTTCCTTGTTTTTAATTGGAGGCATTAGTATGAGATGAGTGAGTAAGTAATCCTTGACCTATTGGAAATTCTGATCACATCTGCTATCCCATTTTAATTTTATGTCCTTGTGTAGAAAATGGGTGAATGGATGACACTTGTTTGCCAACTGCACGATGAACCGCCTGATGGACTATAGTTTACCTTGTATAATTCTTAATTTCTTCAATGTTTTTGGAAGAGTAATTTCTAATATAGCTTTGAATTTTGTGGGATCTACCTCGATTCCTCTTCTTGATACTATGTAACCCAACAGTTTTCTAGAAGTTGCATTGAATACACACTTCTTTGGGTTGAGATGCAAGTTGTATTCCTCTAGCCTGCCAAATACCTTTGCTAGGTTATCCAAATGATCTCTTTTGATGGATTTTTCTAATATGTTATCCAAATAATCCTTCATAGTGATATGCAACATATCATGGAAAATGGTGGTCATTGCTCATTGGTAAGTTTCCCTTGCATTCTTTAGACTGAATGGCATGGCGTTCCAGTAGAAGGTTCCCCATTCAAAAGTGAAATTTGTTTTATGTTATTATTTGGGAGCTATTTTTATTTTATTGTAGCAAAGAAATCATTCATCAATTATAGCATTTTATGTCCCACAATCAGGTCTATAATCATATCAATGTTGGGTAGAGGAAAGTCATCCATCGAGAATTCCTTGTTGAGATCCCTGAAGTCGATGTAGATTCTTATGCCCCCAATAGGTTTCAACACTAGTACAAGGTTTGATACCCACTCAATATAGTCGATGGGTTGAATGAAGCCCACATCTAGAATTTTTTGAAGTTCTACTTTGACCAAGAGTGCTATCTATGGGTGCATTTTACGTAGCTTTTGTTTGACAATTTTAGCTCCAAGAAACATTGTTAGGTGATGTACTACCAAGGTGAGATCTAACCCTGGCATGTTTGCATATTTCCATGCAAAGTTGATTTTACTCTGATTGATAAATGTTGAGAATTTTACCTTTTCCTTAGGATCAAGTGATGTTCCATGATATGTTATTTTTGGTATTTCTATTATGCAGACACTAATAGGTTCAGAGTCTTCAAATAAGAGTGTTGATTTCTCTTGATATTATATAGTGGGGAGATTGAATCCTCCATATTTGAGCACCTCAGAGAGGTTTTCACCCTCAAATGTGTTCTTTGTTTTAATCTTTTCTTGATTCGATAAAGCCACATTGTGGTTTTCTTTAGGGGACCTTTTTTTCTATTTTAAAATTTTCAGTTTAGTTTTACAACTAGAAGACACAATCTCCCCTCCAAAATATGCTCCTTGATCAAGCTCCATTAAAAAGCCTACTTTATGATCTCCTTGTGATATATCGATTCAAAGTCCCATGAACTCTTCAATAGCCTCATTGTTTTGGATTTTTTCTAAAATAGGTGTATGATGTTGTTGGTCCTAGTCTATCAATTGTGGATAATGCAAGGATATTTTATCATTGGTATTAGCAAAGCTTATGAAAGTTGTAGCTAGGGTAGGGAAATTGGTTTTATCAAGGATTCATAGGGTTTCTAGGTTATACTCACTAGGGTTGAAAGAATCCATTTCATATTCATTGGAATCCATTTCAATGTGGTCATCATAAAATTAGATTCAACAATGATAATATTTATATTGAGGTTTTCAAACATGTTTTGGATATACTAGTATTCTTCCAGACATTTTCAATTCTCTGATGTCTCAATAGTGGTAGTAGTAGCTCCTTCCTCATAAGAGGTTCTTTCAGTATTTGGGGTAATCACATTAGATGAACCATAACCTTGTCTAAGATTTTTTAGGTATTTTTCCATGATAACTAGTTCTCTTCTACCATTTTGATGTAAACCAAGGCCACCTTTAATAGTGAACCCCATGCTCTTTTCTATCTGATATCCTTTACTATTTTAATCAATAGGAAGGGGAGGTAGTGGTTTTTCCAATCCTTCTTCTTTGTAGATCCATGAAGATAGGTCTTGTTTGTACACTTCCTCATCTTGCATGTCTCCCACTTGGTGAAAATTGTGGGTTTGACTACCATTGTAACTGCTTGAACATGTTTGATCTCTCTTGGTCCTCCATAATGTTTTGCTATTAGGGGAAGCATTCCAATGCAAAAGTTTTAGTTTAATTGGTCTTCTCCACAACACTTATCAAGCACTTGGTTCTTGAGATCAGATTTTGGTTGATCAGTTGGTGGAGGTATAGTGGAGGATAAAGTTAGTGATGATGGGTCAATGTATGAAAAGGAGTGGAAAGATCTATTATTGTTGGGTATTTGCAGAATCTTTTTGTATTTCACCTCCAATTTAGCACAATAATGAAAAGGTTTGAGGTCAACATATATGGTAACTTCCTTATAATTATAAGGAAATTTCAAGCATTGATGGAATGTGGAAGGGACTACTTGTAAGGCATGTATCCATGATCATCCCAAAAGAAGGTTGTATGATATGTCAAGATCCAACACTTGAAATGTTGTCTATGCTATTGTTCGACCAATTTGAACTGGCAGCTTGATGGTTTCTTTTGAGTTTTGCTCCATATCATCATAAGATCTAATTGTGACAATATTTTTCTTATCAATTACATCACTAGAATATCCCAGTTGTTTCAGTAATTCTAGGATATAGATGTTTAAACCTGCACTGTTATCTATCAACACTCTCTTGAATTTGTGTTTATGGACACAAACTTCCAAATAGATTACTTGATTGTGGAAAGATTTTTGTGGAAGGTCTTTCTCAAAAAATATTAAATGATGGGTGGAGATGATATTATTAACCATGGCTTGAAATTGATTTGTTTTGAGGTCGTTAGAGACCAATGTTTCAACAAGGGCTTTCTCCAAGATTTCTTTGTGTTTTGGTGACAACTTCAAAAGCTCAAGGATGGAGATTAAGGCAAGAGTTTTCTTTAGTTTTTCCACAATGCTATAGTCATTTGATGGCTTACTTGTGGCTTTTATTGGGGATGGGGTTCCTTAAATTGTAACTCTCCCTCTTTGTGTAGTTATTTTACACTCAGGATTTCCACCTAATATTGTTACAACTTGGATGGTATCATTGTCATGAGAGATGCTTCCTATGAGTTCATCATAAGTGAAGTTGACCTTATGGTAATCTTGTTCTTTTCCCTTGTTTTTTCCCTTGGAATGGTTGAGGATTGGATCCTTGTAGATCTTTAGGTCTTTATTTCCAAGTCAATGTTCTATGTCAACCTCTCCCTTTTTGATTCAATATTGCATGAGGTTCTTGAGCCTCATGCAATTGTTTGTGGTATGTCCCTTGATTTTGTGAAATTCACATTGGTTGTTATTGTTATACCAAGGGGGTTCAAAGTTTGGTTCCTCATAATTTTCTCTTTTGTTAATTTTGATGAGGCTCTTTTGGACCATTTTGTGCATAATATCCTCAAGGTATTCTCCCAATGGAGTAAATTTTCTTTTAGGTTGGTCATATTTACTTGGTGGTCTCCTTTTGTTATATTGTCCTTGATTTTGTTGTTGGTTGTTTGGTTGGTTGTTTTGGGGATAACTAAGCTGGTTGTTTTGTTGATAATTGGGTTGGTTGTTAGTCATGTTGTTTGGAATATAACTCTATTGTGTTGTTTGAAAATAATTTTGTGGCACATTGGGGCTTTGTATATTTTGTAAAACCTTAGCATCGACCACTCTGTCATTGGTTACATTTTTGTTCTTAGGTCATATCCTGGGTTTGTCATTTGAATTACAAGGTTGATCTTTAGGGTTGTAAAGTTTGATTAATCCCATTGCATTATGATCTCTTTCAATTAACAAACCTTTCTCAATAGTCTCCTCAAAGTTGCTAGGGCACAATGCTGTGAGTTGGTAATTAATTTCTAAGTGTACATTGGAGATAAATATGTCTACAAGTTATTTCTCTGGAATGGGCCACTTACATTTGCTCACTTTGTGTCTCAAATGATTCACCTTAATTTATTTTATTTTATAAATATTAGTGATCATAATGTTCTATTATATGTTGTATGAGAAATGGTTGAAAATTTTATCTAACAACTCATCGAATTTTCTAATACCAAGTGGGAGACAAGAGAACCACTCCATAGTAGTCCTACCAAGACTTCATGAGAAAATCCTCATTAAAAAGGTATTTCAATGTAATTCCATGAAAGTGACTAAAAAATGGCACATGTTCTCTATTGGATCTCCTTTCCCCCTATATTTATCAAATTTTGGTATTTCAAAATTCTTGGGGAAAGGTATCATAGCTAAGTTTTGATCAAAAGGATATGGACAAATATATTATGGAGCATAGATATTCCTTGGCTTTCCAATTTGTATGTATAATATGTTGGCATATGGTTTGTAAGTGTTGTCATTGATGGCAACCTTGGAAACCTAAATCATGCATTCGATCTATAGTATAGTTTTGGTTTAACACCGACAAAACAGGGTGAAGAACATGACATTCGATTATAAGTATAAAATTTGATCTAAACATCTCACCAGACTACTATTTTGGGTTGTGGATCTCTGAGGAAGGTTTGTTGATGTTTTTTGACGTTTATTCATGAAGTATATTGATATGTATTTGTACACATCTAAATATGGTCACAGTTAATCAAACTTATTAATTAATTAAATATGAATTATTTAATTAATCTTCTAAAGTCATCTACATATAAATAAATTTAATTATTTATTTATATTGTTCATTTTTCTAATTCTTCTAATTTAATTAAATAAATAAGTTTATTTAATTATGGCTATCTTCCTCTCAATTAAATTAAATAAATTTCATTATTTATTTATATTAATTATCATGATTCTAAATTTGAATTTTCAAATTATAGAATATTCTTCTTCACTTCACATTTAATTAAATATTCTAAATGATTAATTAGAAACTTTCCTCATCCCACACTTAATTAAATATTTTAAATATTTAATTACTTTCCTTTTTCATCTCTCACACATAATTATATATTAATTATTTAATTATGGAAGCTTCTAAATTTATTGTCACATGTAATTAAATATTTATTTAATTAGGGATTTATCCTCAACTACCAACTAACTCCTCATAAATGGAGTGCACAAATGACAACTTTTCTTCATTTTTGAATGGGGAAGGTTGTGTAGGAGGAAACATCTCCCATTATTTTCTCAACCTTCCATCTTTCTCTCAACTTCTCAATCTCTCACCATTCATCTTGATAGGTTTGAATTCAACCGTTAATCTTTGCCAACTAGATTCTTGCCTCCAAAAATCTATAATACAACCCTCTTGTGAGTTGAAAAGAATCCTAGATTTTGTGAATTTAAGCGTGATTACTATAGTTGGATTCAAATCAACATTTAGCATTTCAAGTTCATAGCATAGCATTTTAGTTTTAACTTTATAGCTTCAATCATTTACCAAACAAACATGCATTGTTGCATAATCTCATTCTCCTAAGTTGTCATTCCAACAAGCTGTTGCTTACACCAACTAAGAGTCAGTAACTTGCATCGAATCCTTGGAGATAGAGGACAATGGGACACATTTGAAGGAGTTGTTGTTATTTAGAGTTTGTTTTATCTTTTTAATTATTTTCCTTTGATTTAATGTTTCATTAGTGTGTTAGTTTAACTTATTAATTAGTCCACTTATTCTCACACACATTTTGGCACCCACCATGGGGCCTTGCCCCATTTTTAATCTTTTTATTATAGATTTTTTTGACAGGTGACAGACTGGAGCTTCGGTTTAGTGCATACGAGCTGTGGATTAGCGCATACGAGCTCTATTTTGGTGCATACGATGACTGTTTTAGCGCATTGGCAGCCTGTTTTAGTGCATTTGCTAGTTCCTTTAGTGCATTGACTGACTATCTTAGCGCATCTCGGTTTGCTCCTTTAGTGCATTTGTTAACTTTTTTAGCGCATTTACCAAATATTTTAGTGCATACAGTGGGTGTAAAAACAAATCTTGATTTTGATGCCATCCACAGACAAATATTTTTCAATTCAGTTTTAAAGTAAAATGAAGCAATCCTAGGCTAGTCACTTAAATATGGAATTAACCAATCCTAGGATAGTCACTAAACGTTATTTTTTCTTGGCTAAAATGAATCCAATGTTTGTTGTGAAGCAACATCTTCAATTAGTGTAGAAAATTGTCATTTGGATTTAAAATTGAACCATTTGCTTGCTGTGATTGTTGGGTAATAGTTTTATGCTCTCCCCTTTACTAGGTGACCAAAAAACTAGACTTACCTTATTCATTTTATGCAATTCATGCTTTATTACATCCTTTAGAAGGCCTGCCATAGTGGGAAAAATTACTCACCCTATGGGAACAACCTAAGTGGGAACAACCAAAGTCAAGTTTTCCAACCCACTCTAATCAAAAGTGAATTTTGGGGAAACCCATATTCAACGGAAGTGAGCGAGATAACCATCCCCAAAATATTTTGTCTAAAGATTGGGAGGTCTCCTGAGGGAGTTTATCTATTGCCACATCGAATAGATTCCTTTATTACGAACCATAGTGTAGAAAGCCAACCGAGTCAGTATCCAAACATCATATTAAACACAGTGCAGGGGAGGGAAGAATCTGCCCCCAAGACACTCACCATATAATTGCCACAAATTGTTTGCTCAAGGGATCGAGAAATCTAACCTTGAGTACGCACCTAGAAAAGACAAAAACATGGGCGCCCTCTAGGGGGTGACACGACTGTGTGAGTCGACGCAATTTTAAGATGAGGGTTGTGGTTCCTATGATGACCTTTTTGACAAATAAGAGTGAGTCTGTTTGAAGTGACTATTTTGTTCAATACCCGTGAAAATCTCAAGAACATACACTCTTCGTTAGATTTAAGGATTTTCAAAACAACTTTTTTCTATTGTATGCCATGTTTTTCCAAATTTAAATCAAATAAAGATCATCCAAAAACATCAAACTGTCAAAACATGTCTATCTCAGAATAGTAATTAGATAGTTTAGCACATCCCTGGTCTGTTTTAGCGCATTTGTGCTTTGTTTCGGTGCATTTATGGTTTGTTTTAGCGCATCTGTGCTCTGTTTCAGTGCATTCATGCTCTATTTTAGTGCATTTGTGCTCTGTTTTAGCGCATTCATGCTTTGTTTTAGCACATTTGTGCTCTATTTCAACGCATTCATGCTCTATTTTAGCACATCTGTGCATTGTTTTAGCGCATACATGTAGCATTCTGGCACATAGGTTGGATATTTTAGCGCATCTGCATAAAATCTACCATCTCAGTCTAGTCTTTTTCTATGCTCAGGGTCTGGAAGTCTACAACTTTTACCAAGAAGTCCCTAGAGAAGAAGATTAAGAAGCCAAAGAAATATCTCACTTATAAGAAGTTATTAAAAAAGAGGAAATTTTAATACCAAATTCAAAAGGTTTTGCTTGAACACAAAACCTTTATTCATCGATATCACAAATTTTTTAGATGTTTCACTAACGATTTTGCTTTAGAACCATTATATTCATGAGCTTTCTTTCAAAGAGCTCTTTCTCAAAGGAATAATCACAGTCAGCGTATTCGTTCCTCTTTCATTCCCCAACCAGCAATTGTGTACTCTAATCATCCCAATCAATTTCTGCAATAGAGAGCTTAGGAAACATTAGGCATTTGTCACAATCCTTATTTTTACAAAACTACGATCAAACCTCACAAAGTGCAAAATAATATTTATTTTTTATTTTTGGTTTAATTCCTGCAAACAAAATTATCATCCTTTCAATCATGGAATCATGAGAAAAAGATTAGAAATTTCACAAGTCATATCAATAGAATTTTCATTCTATTCCAACTTAGATATCCATCAAAATTGCACTATTTCATTATTTTGATCAAAGTTAGTAGAAATTTGGCAAAAGCTTATGCCTGTTGTCACAAGATCTCGAAATCACATAGAAGGAGATGAAAGGGGAAGTACATTAAGAAACATGGGTGATAAAAGCAATAATAGTGATAGGGAAGAAAATCCTTCTCATATATTTCGCACTAGAGATAATTCTAATATTAATGAGATAACAGAAGAAAATCTTCAAGAAGCATAACAGGACCCTCAATTCCATACTCTCATGGAGAGAATTTTAGAACAAAACAAGGAAAGATATTTCCTTTCATTAGCTAATCAAGGAGCTAAGTTACTTGTTGATTTCGACATGGAAGGGATTAGAGAAAATCCTGAAGCCCCTCTTAATGATTTTAGTGCTCTTACTCAACAGATAAGAGCCTTACAAGGGAAAATAAAGGAAATTCAAGGGGGTACAACAAAGAAGTATGTTTTGGATGATATCTACCCATATCCATTTGACAGGAGTCTTCAAATGATTCCTTTTCCAAAACATTGTGAAATCCCAAAGTTTGATAGGTATAATGGGAAAACAGATCACATTGATCATGTGATGGATTTCCGAAATATGAGCTTAGAATTCGCTCATGAAGATACCTACTTAATGCGATTGTTTCCATGAAGTCTGGGTGGAAAATCCATGGAGTGGATTTCCAAGATCACTCCCCCATCAGAACATTTGAGGAGTTAATAAATAAATTCATATCGCAATACTCCTACAATATCCAACACCAGATAACCATGCTTGATTTATATAGAGTAAAAAAAAATATTGGGGAATCCTTCACCACATTTTTACAAAAGTGGAGAAGGTTGTTTGCACAATATTCCTGTCCTGTTCCTAAAAAGGAAAATATGAAGATCTTTATCGACAGTCTGAATCAAGAGATGAGTTATAGGCTAAAACTTCACTATCCTCAATCATTTGAAAAATTGATTGAAAATACAATTACCATTGAAGGTGCCTTGGTTAAGCGTGGAGTTTTAAAGATTGATAAAGAAATTCCAAATTCATACAACAAAAAAAACAACAGCAACAATAGCAACAACAATGACAAATCATGATTTTGGACTCAAAATAAAAATGTTGTGAATGATGGGGTGGTAGATGCTAAAAATGTTAATATAAAGCCTACCGTTCTCAATGTATCAGGGGTTCAATGTAGCAATAATGCTATAAATTCTAGTGACCAAGGAAATGTGACCAACAATCGTGGCAATAATCAAATTCAAATGCACCTAGATCTCAATTTTTCTCAAATCGACGGAGTTTTACTCCCTTGGGCCAGTCTTTAGAATCCATTCTTAAAGAACTGTTGAATCAAAACGCTATTACATTGCCACCACAAAGAGATTATGAGCCTTTAGTTAAACCACCATCATGGAATGACTCACATTTTTGCAAATATCATAGGTGTAAAGGTCATAAGACAAGTAATTTCCAAGGGTTAAAGAATCTCGTTCAGGATTTGATTGATAACCGTACCATAACGGTTGAGGGACATAATGCCAACGATGATCATCAGGAATTCAAGGATCCTCTCCCCAATTATCAAAAAGGGGAATCTTCAGGTGACAAAGGCAAGAATGTGAATCATGTCTATGACATCATTATCAATCATATTTATACTGACGATCAAAAAATCAATGCTATTAGAATCAAAGGAAAACAAGAATATCAAGAGGTCAACGTTACGAAAAGGGGACAAGCCAAAATCATTGTAAAGGTAAGTTCATCTAAGGTGGCGATTCCCCCTCCAATTCAATATAATTTGGTCGATCAACTACAAAAAACATTGGCTCAAATTTCTATCTTGGAGCTCCTAAAAATATCACCCACACATAAGGACATTCTGGAAAAGGCACTTGTTGACACAACTGTCTCTCCTGATCTAGATATCAATAAATTTCAAGCCATGGTGGGACACTTGTCCTCACCCACATGTTTATCCTTTACTAAGAAGGATGAATCATCCATGACCCATCCCCATAATTCATCACTTTACCTAGATGTGTCCTAATAGATGGGGGAGCCAGATTAAACATTTGTACTTTGAAATTGGTCCTTGCTTTGGGATATTTAGAAGAATATATAGATCCATGAAGGAAAATTATGATCAAAGCATACAATGATGAGGAAAGAGCTTCCAAAGGCCTCATCATGTTACCAATCAGAGTGGGAATTATTATGAAGAATACCTTTTGCCAGGTTCTGGATTGGGATCTATCTTATAAAATACTCTTGGGTCATCCATGGATCCATGAGATGCAAGCGGTTCCATCCACTTATCATCAATGCTTAAAGTTTCCATATGATGGACAAGAAGTAACAATTCCAATTGATCACATTAGCAGTCAGACTTGTTCTAGCCTTAGAGCAACTTAGGACACATTTGTCCCACATAATAGAGAGGATTTGGCCATTTCTACCTCTAAACACAATGAGGAAGCAAGATAAATGATAAATAATTTTGGCACCAAGCTAAAATTGAAAGATAATGGGGTGGGAGAATATTCCTTATGTCTTTCTAATCTACCTATGTCCCAAAGATCTCATGGTCAACCATCAACATCCATACAATAGGCTACAACAGCTCTAGCCTCAGGCACACAAGCTTCAATTCCCATCACCAAGTTTGATGGAAGATTTATCAAAGAAAATGAAACAGAAGATAGAGCTATCCTTGATTGGCTCTATAAATATGAAGAGGAATCAGTACAACATGTCAAGTTACCCATAGAGCAATATGGAAAAGGTTATACAGTAATGCAGCAAATGGGTTATGAAGGGAATGGCCCTATAGGTAAAATAAAGGAGGGTATTGTTGAACCTATCCAACTAAAAACAATGCACCCAAAGGATAAAAATGGGTTAGGATATGGTGAGGATACAAAGGAAGAAGTAGCACAAAGAACATCCAATGAGGATACAAAGGAAGAAGTAGTACAAAGAACATCCAATGAGGAGTTAGCTGAAACAATTCTTAGAATTCAAGAAGACAATTCTGACACTGACTCCAATGAATATGAATTTGGGACAGCATCTTTGATGACACATTCTAGAAAGATAAACAAGTGGATTTCATACAAAAATTCACACCTACATTCATACAAGGGGAAAGCTCAAGGCATCCACTTGATTACGTTCTACTAAGTGATCATGAATCGAGTGAGGACGATTCGATTCAAAGTGAGACAAATCATCAATAGGAGGATACCATCATAGATCTTTCCTATAACAAAAGTGATGATAGCATCATGACCCTAATGAATAGTGATCTTACCTAGCCTAATGAACCATTTCCATTAGTTCATCCCAAACTCCTTGATTGGGAAAAAATTGCACCAATTGATATCCCAAATTTTCTCGATGATAAAACCATAATAAAATTTCTTTGTTCATCCAAACCAGAAACATGTTCCACTAGCAAATCACAAGATCAAATTTTCAGATAGGTTAGTGCCAAGTTTCTTAGCTACAAAATTAATAACATAAAAGAAATATCTAATGGTGAAAACCTAACAAAGGCAGTATTAGATCATGAAAAGAGAAAAATAAAAAGTGTAACTAACAGTGAAAACCTTTCAAAGGCACTGGAAGATGGGAAACTTGACACTCTCCCTGAGCATTATCAAGAAAGGCCTTATATTTTAATAGAACCAACAACGACAATCAATTTAGGGACTGTGGAACAGCCCAAAGTCTTGTAACTTGCTACATCACTAACAAAAAAGTAAATCCTTGGATTCACAGAATTTATCAAGAACAATCAAAATCAATTTTGCATGGTCCTACGTAGATATGCCTGGATTGGATCCAAACCTCATCATGCATCATTTATCTATCATGCCGGAGTGAAACCTGTGAAGCAAAAACTTAGAAAAATGCATCCACATGTTGCATTATTAGTCAGGGAGGAGTTAAAGAAGTTGTTAGATTTCAGATTCATTCGGTCTATAGACTATGCGGAATGAATCTCCAATATCGTGCCTGTATCAAAGCCAGATGGAAGAATCAAAATGTGTACAAATTTCAAGGATTTAAATAAGACATGCCCTAAAGATGATTTCCCTCTGCCAAACATAGATATGATTATGGATTTGACTACTGGACATGCTATGTATTCACTAATGGATGGATTTTTGAGATACAACCAGATAAATATTGCACTTGAAGATCAGGATAAAAAAACATTCACATGTCCTTGGGGTACATATTGCTGGAAAGTAATGTCGTTTGGACTCAAGAATGCAGGAGCTACTTATCAATGGGTGATGAATACCATTTTTCATGACATGATGCACACATTCATGGAGGATTATGTCAATGATCTTCTAGCCAAATTGCACACAAGAGAAGAAAATTTAGATATCTTATCTAAAAAATTTGACAAGATGGAAAAATTTAAAGTGAGACTTAATCCAAATAAATGTGTCTTTGGGGTGAAATCTAGAAAGCTTCTAGGATATACTATGTCAGAAAAGAGAATTGAAGTGGATCTAGTAAAGGTACAAGCAATCCTCAATATTCCACTACCAAGGAACATTAGTCAATTGTGCTCATTGCAAGGACGGTTGCAATCCATTAGGAGATTCATCGCGCAACTAGAAAATAAGAGTTTACCATTCACCCATCTCATACATAAGAATGTTCCATTTAAATGGGAAGACATATGTGAAGTAGTGCTTGATCAAATAAAGCATTATCTAATGAGTCCACTAGTGTTGATTCCACCAGTGCAAGGTGAACCACTCATGTTGTATATTTCTGCCATGGAAGTGTCCTTGGGAGCATTATTGGCAGAAGAAGATAAAACAAGGAAGGAGCGAGCAATATATTACATTAGTTGAACATTGACAAGCCATGAAGTAAATTACACCTTCATTGAAAAAGATTGCTTAGCAGTAGTGTTCACTTCTCAAAATTTGCGACACTATATGCTAACTCATACAATAAAGCTTGTGGCTAAGATTGATCCACTAAAATATCTTCTTGGTAAAGCAACCCTAACTGGTAGATTGGCTAAATGGGTCATGATCTTGAGTGAGTTTGACATTCATTATGTGGATCAGAAGGCTATGAAAGGATAGGTAATACCAAATCAATTGGCAGAGGCACTGATGCAAGCAGAACATCTAATACACATTGATTATCCTGATGCTGATGTATTCTAAATAGACATTAAGCAGCCATGGGAACTCTATTTTGATGGCTCCTACACTCAACATGGTTCGGGGGTAGGAATTATTTTTATCACACCTCAAGGACATACAATTCCATAAATCTTATCAGCTAATGTTTCCTTGCACAAATAACATAGTTGAGTATGAGGCACTATTAATTGGAATGAGAATTGCATTAGACTGGAAAATCATAGAACTACAAGTTTTTGGGGATTCACAACTTGTCATAAATCAAATAAATGATGAATATCAAACTAAGGATGAAAATTTAATGCCTTTAAAAAAAATGGTGGATGATTTCAAGAAATACTTTGTTGATATCAAGTTCACACAAATTCCCCGTGCTGATAGCAAAGTTGCAGATGCCATGGCTACAATTGCATCACTGCTCCAATTGTCAGAGAACCAAGCATAGTATGATTTCCTAGTGGAACATATTTTTTCCCCTACCTATGATAATCCAAAAAACCAAATCATATGTCACTTAAACAGTTCTGATTCTCCCTTGTATGGCCAAATCTATACTTATCTAAAAGATACTACTTTTCCCCTGGATTTCTCTAGAAATCAGAAAAGGAATTTCATATGTCAATCTTCTCGTTACACCTTATTTGCTGACATCTTGTACCGATGTGGTCTTGATGGTACCCTTCTTCGATGTCTCAAACACGATAAATCAAAAAAGGCCTTACAAGAGGTACATGGTGGTATTTGTGCGACACATTCAAGTGGAATAACCTCAGTGAAGAAACTTGTTAGAATGGGTTACTATTGGCCAACTATGGAGAAAGAATCATTTATCTTTGTGAAAAAAATTTCAAAATGTCAAATTCATGGGAATCTCATTCGTGCTTCTGCTCAAGATTTACAACCCTTTACTACAACATGGCCTTTTGATCAGTGGGGATTGGATTTGGTTGGCAAGATACATCCATCATCATCAAATGGACACAAGTTCATTATCACAGCCACTAAGTACTTGACTAGGTGGATTGAAGTTGTTCCCCTAACAACTGTTACTGACAAACAAATTTCATCATTCATTTTGAACTCTATCATTTTTTGATATGGCATTCCCAACTCCATTATTACAAATAATGGAATACCTTTTAAAAATCAAGATTTTGATGAACTTTGTGAAAGATTTCACATCCAAAACAAGTTCTCTACACCTTATTATCCACAGGGAAATGGCCAAGTAGAGGCTTCAAACAAAAAAATTTGAATATTTTGAAGAAAACAGTAAATGATGTTGGTCATGATTAGTATGTCCAATTAAATCTAGCATTATGGGCATATAGAACAAGTATTCACACACCAACAGGTGCTACCCCATATGCCTTGCTTTATGGAGCATAAGCTATTTTTCCATTAGAATTTGAGATTCCCTCGCTTCGAGTATCACTAAAGGGGCTAATAAATGATGAAGATTATAGAGTATCAAGATTGCAAGAGCTAGAACTACTTGATGAACGATGTCAAAATGCAGCTAATTATTTAAAGGGATATCAACAAGTTATGTCCCGCAGCTACAATCACAGAGTCAAACCATGAGCTTTTCAAGTGGGTGACTTAGTTCTCAAAGAAAACCCTCGTAATTAGCAAGATCAGGAAAAGAAAGGCAAGTTTGAGCCAAATTGGTTGGGCCCGTTCGTTATCATTGCAACATATGGATTGGGGGCATATCAGTTGTCAACATCAAAAGGGGACCTATTTGATGATCTGACCAACAACATTCACCTGAAGAAATTTTATGCCTGAAAAATATCAAAATCAGTATAAAAAGTCCTGGAAAAATATCAAAAACAATATAAAGAGTCAAAAAAAAAAAGAGCAAAAAAAAAAGGAGAAAAAATCAAAAAAAGTGTAATAAAAACAAATGGTGAAAACCTGGCAAACATGCACTATTTATGATTTGGTTGTCTCTATCATCTATTAGGATACATTCTGCATATCTATCTTTCATCGGCATCACACACATGCCTAGCCATCCCATCTGCATCATGCGTCCCAACATTTCCTTGAAATGACAAGGATTTCATCATGGCTTGATGATTAATGTTATCCTTAGCAGTAGTTGTATCTAATCAGGATTCATAGTGCAGGATTATTAGGGGCAATTCACTTCTTGAAACTTTTTTGGCAGACAAACGACAACATGTGTCAAGTAATAGAATATCAGAAATAACCAACTTATCCATTCAAAACTAGGTCTAAACGACTATTTGACAGAAAACTAAAACAAATTGGATGATCTTAATCTGAATAAAATAAATGACAAACTTAAGGCATAAGTTGAATTGTTGTTTTGACATTTGATGATATCATATCTTTGGAGTGGTTCAAAGATGTACTGAACTAGAATCACAGGGAAGGAGTGTGATTTTTCTTTGGTTGTTGTCTGTAAGCTAATCACTGGTATTGTGCAAATTTTTCATGGGACATGCTCTACAACGTATCATTGATGACATTTCAGAATTTGCATAGGAAAATGGTAAACTATTTTTTGTTTATTTAAGTTATACTCAGGTCATCTTGGTTCAATTATACCTCGATGCTTGTATTAACATGCTACATCAAACATCATGAAAGAAGTACTCAGGTCATCATTGGTGCTAATATCCCCTTTGATGCTTGTACTAACTTTCAACATATCAAAAGGCTCAATGATTAAAATTATGCACAAAATTGGCTCATGAAATGACAAACGAGAGAATGGTTCATTTTTGCATTCTAGGTTTGCATGATTCATTTAGATTTGTATTTGGGGTTGTATAATAGATTTTTGGAGGTTTGAAATACTTCATATATCTTTTAAGACTTAAATTGAGTACACTGGAAATTTATTGCATCTCATCTCATTATCATTTTTTTCATATTTCATCTTTCTTCATCTAGGTTATCATTATCATTTCATTTGCATTTTTCATATTTCCATTATCACATAATTTTTATCATTATTCACCATTATCATTATTAATAATTATCCATATTAGATTTCATCACATCATTTACATATCATGTGCATATCATTCATTATTGCATATTACTTGTTAATCATTCATCTCATCATTTATATTTCACCTCATTTTTCATTATCATTCATTTAACATCATTTGTATAATCATACATTGAAACAAAAAAGATAGATGCATACATTTCATTCATTACATACATCATGTAGGAAAATCATTAACATACATCATATCATCATGTTAGAAATCATTTCATAGGATCATCCAATCATAGAGCATATTCATCAAATCATCATTTATATTATAACATTTATATCATCATCCATAAGCATGCATAATCATAAACCACATAGCATATAGAAGCAAAAATGCATACATAAATCAATAACATGTGCATATCAAATCACCACTACATATCATAATCTCATCAAAATAAATGTCCATGTGTACAAAGATATCAAATGTATGAACAAGATATATGTAAAATACAATGGCAAGGTGTATCCATAATCATCACTGAGGGGCATCTAGATTTGGAGCATGAATATTGTTGCCTCCAAAGGTGGTGGATCTCGCTGGGTCTGTTCTTCCAGAAGCACAGATTTCCCATCTAACAGGTTGTCCTGCACTCTTAATAGCACTCCTAGTGTGACTGCGTGAATGGGTCCATGACTGGGTGTCTAACTGCATGTAGGCTATCCTCTACTCAACAGGTACTGCCTCAAAGTATCTCATCCTATAGTACTCTGCCTGACGAGTAGTCTCTAGTCCCTCTACCACAACCTCTCCAATGGAGGTGCTCTCAACTGACCTCAGGAGTCTCTTTGCTACTCCCTCTACCTGAATGCACCACTCTCTAAAGTTGTCTCACTTTGTTGTAAGCTGAACTACATGTGGGTCAAGAGGTGGTGGCTGTGAAATCTGTTCCTATAACTGGCTAATGGTGACCTGTGCCTGTGCTAGCTGACTCCAAAGATTTTCAACCTTTGCCTGCAAAATTTCCATATGTCCCTATGATGGAGCTCTGATAGTAATACATGGAGCCAAAGTACTCGACTGGTCCACCACTCTAGTTGTGTGAGGCCTCGTCCTGAAGGGAACATCGAAGAAAAATCTCTGTCTACCACCCCCACCACCTCTGTCATTCCCATCATCATCACTATCATCAGAGTTGTTTGAATCCTCCTCATCGACATCCATGTCCACCCCGCCTATATCCTCTACCCCATGTGGCTGCCCTGCCTGTGCCTGTCGTCGTGCCCGTCATATAATTGGTCCACCTAATAGTGGAGTAGGCTCATCTGGACTAGTCAACTTGGGAAATGGATGTGAGTAGAAGTAGGCAACATAATCATCCATCATATGTGCATCTATAACCTCTGAATGAATGGCCTAAAACTCTAGCTGAAGCTCTGTATACTCTACATTCACAACCTCATATGTAATGAAAGGACCCCACTCTGGAACATCCTCTCGACGTATAGCATAATGAGCCACACCATGTGGTATCATTTGAACTCGTTTGTATTGCCTAAGTACCTGCATGAGCAAAAAGTGCTCAATAATGAAGGGGTACAACCAATCATGTATCTCACTATCCCATAGTAAGGCAACTCTATATCATCCTCAACCCATACATCACAATCAAGATACGATCTCCAGATGACTATATCCATATCATCCAATATCCACTGCCAGTACTCTAACTTGCCCAGCATAGGTTGGACAAGGGGACCTGTGTACGTATATACATATGGATAACCAAGTGGATGATCTCTCTGTACAATAGGGCAGGTGATGGCGATGTGCTCCCATGCCCAAATCTAAAGAAGAGTAACCCCAGATGATATACTCCTCCCATATGTATATACCAACTGATGAAGATCATGGTATAGATGGGAAAGCATGCGAGATCCCCATGCATATCTAGTCTGATGGAAAATTATTTCCTCCAAAATCTGATCCCAGCCTACTACTAGTCCCTTTGACCTATGATTGGGATAAAGGAAGCCACCAATGAAACTTGCTCGAACTGATGGAAGTGGGGCATAACTCTGAACCATGTCTCTCCATGCAACCTCATATCCACCAACATGAGGATCTTGGAAGACTCTTTGTAAAGAATCTATCCCTCCAATCACCTTGTGATCATAAATCAAAATCTCACCAACTACTGGGATGCCTAAAATCCTATACACATCCTCGGGTGTAACAGTAATCTCTCTAGTCAGTAAGTGAAATGTATTATGCTCGCTATGCCATCTCTTCGCTAATGCAGTCAATAGTGCCCTGTTGACCCTATACTACAGGATCCTGAGAAGAAAACCCAACCCACATCTAACAATAACCCCTATCTCTACCTGAGATAGTCTGGGAATCATCTCCCATGTATGGGGAAATCTCTCTCTGATCTGGAGGATATTAAAATCCTCCTATAAACATGAAATACATCAAGATCAAATCATCAGCAAGAAATATCAAAATTATCAAGCAAATCATGTCAATCAAGCAAGTGAATCATATCAACATCAACAACATATTCATTATTATTTTTTATTCAAGCATGAAGACAAATTTATCAATTTATACTATTTGATTTTCTTCAAACATGGAAACAAATTTAATAGCCAATTGGCTCAATATCAACATCATTACTATTTTTTATTCAATCATGAAAGAAAATTTATCAAGAATCATTTTACTATTTATTCTTCAAGCATGAAGAAAAATTTATTAGATCATCATCACAATCAAGTTACTCTATCCTTGGTGTTATTCAAAATCATTACATCAGTTGTCTAATACAACAACAAGCATCAAATCAATCTCAAAATTGAAAAAATAGTAGAAATTCATGGATGCGCTAAAACCGTTCATCGATGCGCTAAATCATCAATGCGCTATTTTATCCATGGATGTGCTAAAACAAAGGTTGTTTGTGCTAATTCATCTATGTGCTACTTTATCAGGGGTATGCGCTAATCTATCTAGTGTATGCGCTATTCTAATATATGCGTTATTTGTGCATCGTATGCACTATTCTATCAATCCTATGCGCTATTTCATCTATGCGCTAAACTATTCATCTATGCGCTAAAATAGTTCATCAATGTGCAAGTTTGGATGCACTATTCTAGCTATCCTATGTGCTAATCTAAGGCTCGCATGCGCTAAATCAGAATCCTATGCGCTAAAGCAGAAAATCGAAAATACAAAAAAAATAAAAAATCATCAAAAATTCGTTAAAAATTCACAAATCAGGATCAAACAATCTTATTGGGGGTTTGTACGCTACTGGTCTCTGATGACAATGAGCGAGCTCGAATTGGTGGCACTCATAGTGGATCAGCATCTCAAATATCTCTCTCAGAGCTCTGAAAACTGTAAAAGGCTACTATTCAAATGACAATGAATTTTTACCTTTTCCACCTTTTAAGGGGGTAAAAAAGGAAGTTATTCTTATTTTTACTATGTAACACGCTATTTTGAGAGATAAATCGACAAATTCTTTCCAAAAATCATCTCAATTCTTTCATCATCATCATCATCATTCAAATCACGTGATTTATCTCCCGAGGGGGCATATAGCATCATCAGTTAAAATTTTCAAGGTCAGGGGCAAAATTTTTAATTCTTTGAAGCAATGCTTAAAACACATCACTTCAAAAAGGGGCAAGATGTACACATCTAAAAATGGTCACAGTTAATCAAACCTGTTAATTAATTAAATATGAATTATTTAATTAATCTTCTAAAGTCATCTACATATAAATAAATTTAATTATTTATTTATATTGTTCATTTTTCTAATTCTTCTAATTTAATTAAATAAATAAGTTTATTTAATTATGGCTATCTTCCTCTTAATTAAATTAAATAAATTTTATTATTTATTTATATTAATTACCATGATTCTAAATTTGAATTTTCAAATTATAGAATATTCTTCTTCACTTCACATTTAATTAAATATTCTAAATGTTTAATTAGAAACTTTCCTCATCTCACACTTAATTCAATATTTTAAATATTTAATTACTTTCCTTTTTCATCTCTCATGCATAATTAAATATTAATTATTTAATTATGGAAGCTTCTATATTTATTGTCACATGGAATTAAATAAATTTATTTATTTAATTAGGGATTTATCTGCAACTACCAACTAACTCCTCATAAATGAAATGCACAAATAATAACTTTCCTTCATTTTTGAATGGAGAAGGTTGTGTAGGAGGAAACATCTCCCATTATTTTCTCAACCTTCCATATTTCTCTCAACTTCTCAATCTCTCATTGTTCATCTTGATAGGTTTGAATTCGACTGTTGATCTTTGCCAAGTAGATTCTTGCCTCCAAAAATCTATAAATACAACCCTCTTGTGAGTTGAAAAGGATCCTAGATTTTGTGAATTTAAGTGTGATTACTATAGTTGCATTTGAATCAACATTTAGCATTTCAAGTTCATAGCATAGAATTTTAGTTTTAACTTCATAGCTTCAATCATTTAGCAAAAAAACATGCATTGTTGCATAATCTCATTCTCCTAAGTTGTCATTCCAACAAGCTACTGCTTACACCAACTGAGAGTCAGTAACTTGCATTGAATCTTTGGAAATAGAGGACAATGGGATGCATTTGAAGGAGCTGATGTTATTTAGAGTTTGTTTTATCTTTTTAATTAGTTTCCTTTGATTTAATGTTTCATTGGTGTGTTAGTTTAACTTATTAATTAGTCCACTTATTCTCACACACAGTATTCACTAGTACATGATCTAGGAGATCCGGTGCACTAATCTATTGATTATCTATGCTAGAAGGATGACCTAAAAAATATAGTAATCATGGATGTATAAGGAGTAATCAATCAAATATTTTCATGCACTATTATGTTTGTTTAGTTCCTCTCTCTATCTTAACCGAATTTGGAGGATGCACATAAAGAATTAGTGGTGGATCTTGATGACATTTGAGAAGAACTAAATGTTCTATGAAGTCGACATAAGAATGATCAAATCCTTGATAGCAGATATAAATGAGATTGGTTTTATCATTTTGTATGTGTATGGTGTAGAAGTATTAGAAGATAGCGAATAAATGGAACGTGAATATGGTGTGAAATTTAGCAGAGTAATAGTGCAAATTTTTCTATGTGTGATGTGAAGAGAAAAAAAAGCAGAGATGAGCAGAGTGAAACGTAGAGTCAAAAAGTAGATCCAGAATCTAATCTATGAGCTTCACCAGAACTGTAACTTGGCATGAATAGATTCTACTATCTCAGTTCATCCTTCAGATGGTTTTAATCTAAACTTTTGTAAGGTTGTGAGCCTTCCCTTTTGAGCAGTGAGCTCTAGGCAGTGTGCCTGAATGCAAGTGCATTCCCTTTTGTAAAAATTTATTTGAGTACTCAAATTATGGATTAACCTCCATCGTGGTTTTTCCCCTAATAGGGTTTCCACAAAAAAATATTTGTGTCATGATGTTATGAATGTTTCCTTTGAATGCTTTCATCTTTCTTTTAATGTAATGACAAAATGGTTGAGCTTCAGATTAATTAAGTTAAGATTTTATGAACATTGATTCACCCCCTCTCTTAGTGTTCCCTTGAGTCCAACAATTGGTATCAGAGCATCTGGTTCCTCAGAATAAGTTTAGCAGCTTGAGGTGGATCTTGGAATGTAATGGACTCTAGTAGTCTTCAGTAGCAAGTTTTGGTGGCATTTGATGACCTTGATCAGTCTAAAGAAGAAGTACAAGAATTGAAAGAAAATATTAGGGATGCTAAGAAATTCATTCAATCATTGAAGGATTAGATTGTCAAATCCAAGGAGAAAAGGAAGGATATATGTGACTAGATCAAGCAACAAGAGAGTGAAAACATGGATGATGCTCACCTGAATCAAATCTTGAAGGAAACAACTAAAGAATGTGAAAAATTTTCCAAAGAAAATGCTACCCTAAAGCATGAGATGGAATCTATGGCAATGAAGATGACTAAAGAGATTGAAGAAATGAAGAAGAACAAAGAGAATCTAGCTCAGTCCTTAAAGGATAAATGTAATGAACACAAAAGAATAAATGAAGAATTCACTAATCCAGAAACAATGAAGAAGAACTTGGTAAATAGATTGTTAGTCTCAAGAATGAAGTTTCTACTGCAAATGAGTACAAAGAAAAGTTTAAGATCAGTTTAGTGAAGCTTGATGAGCTGACTCAAGGATAGAAGAGTGGAAATGATAAGAGAGGTCTTGGATATGAAAAAGGAGAAAGTTTCAAACCTGGACAGAAGAATTTTAGACAAGGAAACTTGATGAACAAAGTTGGAAGGTATCTGATAAGACAACCTAGTGCTCAAAAATTTAATGGATACTATTTGCTTGCAAAAAAATTGGCCATATGGCTACTCAGTGTAGAAGTAATATGAAATCAAGAGATTCATCATTTTCTGGTTAGTGTTTCAAATGCAAAAATTTTGGTCATAAATCAAATGAATGCAAAAATATGTCAAACTACATTTTCAATAGAAAGAATGTTGAATGTTACACATGTGGGAGATTTGAACATATTGCTAATAAATGAAGATCAATAATAAATCAATGGAATGATTGGTTTGGACAAGGAAGTACTATGTGCTACAATTGCAATAGATATGGTCAAATTGCAAGATTTTACAAAGACAAAAAGGTGGATAGAAGAGGTCCAGTATACAAAAGTAGAAATATACAGGGAGATGTGAAAGGAAAAGGAAAAGTGACTATAGATGAGATAATAGATGAGATGAAGAAGAAATGGGTAAGGAAGAATGATTCTGATGCTAGAAATCGTTCTACATTGAAACCTGCTTTCGGTAATTCTTCTAGTAATTGATTTCAGGCCATTGGCCTAGGGGGAGTTTTTCAGGAAAACATTTCCTCCCCTGTCCGTGGATGGTACCCGAAGATGAAGAATAGTCAAGAAGGTGTATTTATGATGTGTAGAGATTTTGGAGAACTTTTACATGGAAATTTAGAGAATTCATAGGTCCACAAGAGAATTTTTCTCTCGTTGTCTGAGAAAGCAAAGCACCCAGAAAACTTAGGGCAAATGCATTTATTGCACATTTGAAAACTATAAAATTCAAGTTGGAATCATCATTTTTCACTTTGTATTGAAGAAGAGAAGAAGGAGAGCACTCGCTAGAAGAATTTCAAAGCAAAGAAATTGATTCACTGTCAAAACTCAAAATCTATTAGGTATTTCAATTGTCTTCAAAATTTTCATATAAATTGGTGTGTGGTTGTTAAACCTAAGTGTGAAAAGAAAATGGAACAAATCAAGATGACAATCATTCTAGATGAATACAATAGTGGAAAGATTAGGTCCATGAGGAATTTTCTATTACCCAACGAATTGAAGCAATTGAATGAAGCCAAACACATAAATTTGGATATTTGGAATGAGTTTTCGTACTTTGAGGATGCAAATTTTGTCAAATTCATATTGAGAAGATTACATGATGATAATTTAACTTTGGTCAAACCTTACATCATTTCAAAGGAGGTAACTGAGAATTTGATTAGATTATGCAAAATCGAAGATGTACCAAGGAAGAAATTCATCCGGAACAAGGAAGTAGAAACCCTAACCAGAATAATTAGAGATTAGAGGGCACTGATAATTGCGACAATCAAGAATCTTGTTACCAAATACATTGTGCATGAAATTTCATATTAATTATTTTTTAGAAACCAAGAAGGAGCGACCTCGACTAGCACTGTCTATATTTCTCACAAGATGAAAATCGAAGGTCAAGACTTTGACCTGTGTGGGTTGATAAAGGATCAGCTAATGGAGAATGTGCAACTGAAAAAATAAA
Organism: Sequoiadendron giganteum; assembly: GCA_007115665.2. Taxonomy (NCBI): domain Eukaryota; kingdom Viridiplantae; phylum Streptophyta; class Pinopsida; order Cupressales; family Cupressaceae; genus Sequoiadendron; species Sequoiadendron giganteum. Next base: position 657,708,903 of record CM021100.1, read on the forward strand.
CAAGCTATCCTTCCAGGTTCGGTACTTTGATCATATGCTTAGTAATGTATTTCTTGAATTATTTTCCAAAGATCGACAATGTGGTGTGGAAAGCAAACGAACTGGTTTACAGACAAATATACTCATATTCTAGGAGCTTGGCTGATTGGGATCTAGAATTTGAAAATTTCTTTAAGAATGTGCTTGAAAAGTGTGGTTTAGTCAATATTTCCCCTCTGATAAGAACAATGGTAGTTGGTTCCTCTTTCAGTGGCATGGATGAAAAGAAGAAAAGAGAAAAATAAGTTGTTGAATAGAACCCTCTAGAATGCAAAGTTCCCAAAATTGAGGGAAAAGGTAAAGAAAAGGAGATTGTGGATATTCCAGATGAAGAATCTGATGAAGAAATTGGGGATCCATAGAAAAATGAATCAGAACTAGAAAAAGCCAATGAGGAAGAAGATGATTTGACAAAGGAAATGTTACAACAGCTTATTCAGGAAGAAGGTGGAATGCAGAAGATCGCTAGGTTATGGTCTATTAGACCCTCATATGATCAAGACATGATCCTGAGTGTATTAAAAGCTCATGTTGAGCATCACAAGATCAAATTGGAAAGCTTGCAGAACATTCTACTTGAGGAATTGATTGAATGCAGTAAAGAATTAATGAACTTTGGAGACAAAGACAAATAAGAAGGTGAAGTTATCTCTCACCTGAAGGAGAAGTTTAGACTATCCCTTACCAAACTGAAGAAGAAAATGAATGAATTGAGATAGTGCATAAATTCAACTAACAACATCTACAACTATTGCATCCATTAGCCCCATGTTGTTAGCAATTACAAAGAGAAATTGGAACAAATTGAAATAGAGCTGAATGGTATTGGGAAAAGCTTTGACATGTTGTAGGATCGGGATGGCACCATCAGGAAAAGGATTTGGGAGTTATAGTCTGAACACACAAAAATTCAACTTACCAAGAACATGCTTGTTGATACTTTTTGGAAGGTGAAGGATCAAATAGAATGCAAATTGGAGCAGATGGTGGAAATACTAAGGAAAGGTGAGAAACTGGAAAAAGCAATTACAATTCCACAATCTTTAACTAAAATTGTCAACAAAACATCCAAGAATAATAGTTTGATCATTATCATTAGGATAATAATAGATTCTTGGAAGAAATTTCTTCTAGAAATGAAGAAAATTCATAAGATAATTTTCTAAAGTAGCAGTCATTTGTTTTCAATTTTTTGACATTTTGGTCTAAGGGGGAGAATTGTCGATATATATAATCAAGAGTTTTGAAGATTTTGAACACATGTTTTGTCTTTTTTGCATATGGTTTCTATTATTTGTCATTGATGTCAAAGGGGGAGAGAATGCAGTGAAAAATGCTTTATAAGTCTTAGGAGGAGAGAGTGCAACAAAGCATGGCATCATACTTATAATGATTCTGAAACTTAGTCATTTTTCACTAAGTGTTGCCATCAATGCCAAAGGGGGAGATTTTTGGCACATGGATTGTAAGTTTTTTCATTGATGGAAACCTTGGTAACCTAAGTCATGCATCTGATCTACAATACAATTTTGGTTTAACACCAACAAAATAGGGTGAAGAATAGGACATATGGTTATAAGTATAAAAGTTTATCTAAATATCTCAGTGGAATAATATTTTGGGTTGTGGATCTCTGAGGAAGGTTTTTTAATGTTTTTTGATGCTTATTCGTGAAGTATACTGATATGCATTCACTAGTACATGATCTAGGAGATGCGGTGCACTATTTTGTTGATTATCTATGCTAGAAGGCCAACCTGGGAAATATAGTAATCACGGATGTATAAGGAGTAATTAACCAAAAACTTCCATGCTCTATAATGTTTATTTAGGTCCTCTCTCTATATTAACTGACTTCGGAGGATTGCATAAAGACTTAGTGGTGGATCTGGCTGACATTCGAGAAGAACTAAATGTTTTATGAAGCCAACATAAGAATGATCAAATCCTTGATAGCAGATATATATATATATGAGATCGGTTTTATCATTTTGTATGTTTCATATGGTGTAGAATTATGAGAAGATAGCGAATATACGAAACACGAATATGGTGTGAAATTCAATAGAGTAATAGAGAAAATTTGTCTATGTGTGATGCGAAGAGAAAGAAAAGTAGAGCAAAGCTACGCGAAGTGTAGAGTCAGAAAGCAGATCCAGAATCTAATCTATGAGCTTCATCAGAACTCTAACTTGGCATGAATAGATGCTACTATCTTAGTTCATCCTTCAAATGGTTTTAATTTGAACTTTTGTAAGGTAGTGAGCCTTCCCTTTTGAGTAGTGAGCTCTAGGTAGTGTGCCTGAATGCAAGTGAATTCCCTTTTGTAAAACTTTATATGAGTACTCAAATTATGGATTAACCTCCACCATGATTTTTCCCCTAATAGGGTTTCCATGCAAAAATCTTTGTGTCATGATGTTATGAATTTTTTCTTTGAATTCTTGCATCTTTATTTTAATGTAATGAAAAAATGGTTGAGCTTCAAATTAATTAAGTTAAGATTTGTTGAACACTAATTCACCCCCCCTCTTAGTGTTCCCTTGAGTCCAACATAATATCCTTTGATTGAGTGTTTTTAGTTGCACATTTATGTCATTGTTTGGTGTGCTTGCTTGAGGATTTTGTGCAATGTAGCTCTATTTTCCCATGACATTTGCTTGGTCATAAATGAGATATTGTGTAGTTATGGGACCTTGGGGACCATATTGTGTATAAGGTATGTTGGGTCCTTGTGGGTTGTAAATATGGTGAGTTTGTTGTGTACCTTGGTATTAATTTTGAAGTATCCCTTAATATTGCTTTTTTGGACCTCCTCGATATTGATTTTGAGGCATAATTTGTTGTTGTTGAGGAGGAGTTTGATTTTGGTTTTGTGGAATACCATGCTATGGATTTTGAGGTGTTCCTTAGTAATTTGTTTGTGGTATTCCTTAGTTTTATGGATTTTGTTGATAGGTATGTTGTGGAAGGTTACCTTGGTATTGCATTGATGGTAAACATTGTTGTTGTGAATGTTGTTGAAAGGAAACTTGGTATTGCATTGATGGTACACCTTGTTGTTGAGGATTTTGTTGAAGGGTACCTTGGTATTGTTTTGATGGTACACCTCATTGTTGTGGATTTTTTTGAAGGGTACCTTGGTATTGCGTTGATGGTACACCTTGTTGTTGTGGATTTTGTTTGTGGTACACCTTGTTGTTGTGGATTTTGTTGAAGGGTACTTTGGTATTTTGTTTGTGGTACACCTTTTTGTTGTGGATTTTGTTGAAGTTTCTCTTAGTATTTAGCTGATGGTACACCTTGTTGTTGTGAATGTTGTTGAAGGGTACCTTGGTATTGCATTGATGGTACACCTTGTTGTTGTGGATTTTATTGAAGGGTATCTTTATTTTTTGTTTGGGGTACTCACTGTTGTGAGGGATTTTGTTGAGGGGTACTATTATCAATTTTTCACCACAAATCAAATTGATAGAGTTGGTTAATTCAGGTTCATTTTAAGGTGAAGAGTTTCAGTTTATTTCTATAGTTGTTTTAACCATTACATATGTTTGAGTGTTTAATTGTTAAAGTGCAATGTGTTTCAGTTTTCCATTCATCATTTGCAACATTAAATATTGCATGGAATATAAAAGGAGGTGCTTTCATTCTATATTAGTTTATTCATTACACAATGTTTCATACATTTGTTACAAAAGAGAATTACAAAATTAAACAAGAATTGCACAAAATGTTGTTTTGTCTTCATTGGGATGAAAAGAAGAATAAAGTGTAACACACAAGCCATGGGAATAGATGAAACAATGAATCATAAGGAATGAATACACTAGTGAAGATAAGAAAAGAAAGGAACACATGAGAGGGAACATAAACATCATTGTCTGGATGTGTCTCCAATTTTCCTTTGATGTTGTGCATCCCTCTTTGCTTTCATTCTCTGAGTGAACCTACAAGTGATTGTAAGGGTTTTGTTAGCACTCAGGTTATGAAGCCTCCTATATGGTCTATCAACAGTAATGTAGAACATTTCTTATGGTGCATTGAACCAACTGAGAAAAGATAAGAAGTTTTCCAGAGAACACAAAGAAGGAAACATCATAACAACTTTGAATTTTTTTTTTTAATCTAACATTGTTTGTTTCCTATGCAGGTATAGGAAAATACATGTTGCTGATATATTTTGAAGATTTATAGCATATGGTGAAAAAAAAGCTCCCACAAGGGTTGAGATCAGCATGCTGCCCTTTAACATTCAATAGAGGGGTTGAGAAAATAAACAATTCAAATTTTATCAAAAGAGATATGCATCTGAAGGAGTGCATCAAAAGTGTCATAAGAACTCAAGAAATTGGCCATTTAGGACAATCAAGTCTAAAAGTGCAATGAGTTGAATATCATAAATGATCAATTTCTCAAGATGATCATCATGAGGAGTGCATCATCATGGAGTGGTAGTGAAAAAAAATACATAATGCCTCATTTACAAATCAACAATAGAAACTAAAGCAATTTGAGAAGATTTAAATCATCATCATCAGGTGTTCATATTTCAAATTATTTTATGAAAAGAATAGATTCATCAACATTTGTTGCCTAAGAGAGATAAAAATGCATGAAGAGTACGAAAAAAATACTATCTCCATTCATAAACATAATTGTAAGTGGCTACAAATAAAGCTCAAAGGTTAAGGGTGAAGTAAAAGAAGCACTATTGAACTGAAAATACAATACACTAAGTACTCGAGTTGAAGGTAATGTGAAACAACATCATTGATGCTAATGGAATACAAAGAAACTCAAGGATGGTTTCAAAATAATTGATGCTACAGATACATAAAAACTATCTGATTGCATTGTCACATAAAGCTGTCATGAAGGTGGAATTAGAAGTGCATTTCTATAGCATTCAAATGCATAGAATGGATGACAAAAAGTACTAAGTAATCTAAAAAAAATATCATGATGGATGAGTGCAATTTTGCAAAGTAAGTAACTGAAATAGAAGCATCAATTTACAATGCATTAGAGAGTAAATAGAGCCTTCTATGTGCAAGTGTGTGCAAATTTCATTGAAATCATGCTAAATAGTGAAGGAGAAATTGCATTGAAGTATGAGAAAACATTATTGTTTGATAAGTAACTAAAAAAACCGAATAGTATTTGAGCTTCATTGTTTATACATTTCAAGAAAAATAGAAAGCAAGAAATTGCTAACAACTCATGCAATAAAAGGAAAAGATTACAAATTCCACTGGAACAACAACTTTGTTTTCTTCAAAGATCAATGAAATGAGAAATGTAAAATGCATTGAAACCCTAGTTAGTGCTCTCATGGCTATGGCATGAGAGGAAAGTTTTCTCTCCACAAAGCAAACCCACTTGGGGTTTTGGTTTAAAAACAAGTCCAAATGCAAAGACAACGAGGGTTGAATGTATTCAAAGAATGGGGCCCTTCAAAAAATGGTATGGCCATAGCCATGACCATGAAGGGTCTACAAGCCCTTGGAAACAAAGACAAAATACATGGTTTTCTCCTAATTTTATCTTCTTTAGAAATGCCATTACTTTCTACAACCTGGGTTGAGCCTAAGAATAAGTCATTTTTTACAAAAAATAAGAAATGCAAAAGAATGGTCATGGCCTCTGCTTGGGGATTTTAGTTTTTCCACCACAAATATTTTATTATTTTGTGAGAAAATATGAAGTTGAGCTTTTATTTAAGAGGGAAATGTTCCATGAATGAAGAGAATGAAGCTTACCCAAGTTTGCAAATGGAGAACCAATCCAAGCCCGTAGCCAAGCTTCCTCAAAAAGCTCAAAAACCACCCTCCCATGGCAGCCAAGTAAGAAACACAATCAACAGAGAAATAAAGCAAGAGAAAATGAGTAAAAATACCACTCATAGCCATGACCTAAGGGCCCAAAAATATTTTCAAAATGAAATCTCAATGCCTCAGAATGATAGAAAATCAAATCACCATCGATTCCCTAAGTCTTCAACAAGAAACAATATATAAAGTGGCTTGAATGGTGAAGGTTCAAGGTCGAAGCCCTAGTTCCCCATGGTGGGTCGAGCAAAGATCTCTTCTTCCTAACTTGGACGATGCAAATGAGGAGATATTTTAGGGCACCATGTTGGTTTTGTTGATTAGGGTTTTCCCAATGCCCTAAGTCGAATGTGATTTTAATCACATTCTTTTTAAAATCAAATGCCATGTTAATGCCTTGTGCCTTGCCTTATGAGTATTCATGCCTTAGGTCGAAGCCTAGCATTATTCTGTCTTTTATTTTTATAAGAAATCACATGACGTCTAGGTCAAAATATTACCTTAGGTTTTCTTTTTGATTTTTAAAGAAAATCAAATAGACGCATATATCCATAATTAATTTTTTAATGATTTTTATAGAAAAATCAAGTATATAGGTGCCTAATTTAAATATTTTATTTTTTGCTAAACATTAAATTTTTACTCAAATTGCAAAAATCAGAATATTTGAGATTCGAATTGCAAAATATCAGAGTAATTGAAGACAAGTTGGCATCAAAGAGAATGTAATAGAGCTTTCTATTTTGGAACTATAAATTGTAAAACATTGATTAAAGCAATATTCTTATGAATTGCTTAAATAATTTTTATTTAAAAGTAGTACTTTACTCTTCACTAATATTTATATTTTGATTCAAGTTCCACTTGGGAGAATTTAGAGAAAATAAGGAAAACTAATGTTTCCATTTTCAATTTCCAACTACTTGCACCAGATTATAAGGATTTTTTGGATCAACCTTTTGGTGGTGAAAACTTTCTATCTTTTTGGTGCTGTTTGGAGTGGGTTATGACACTATTTTTTAGGCTTTTTCCTTGAGCTCAAAAATGGAAAAAATTGCTATTCAGAGATGCAATGAAGTTGATTTTTAGTTTTTTCACTATTGTGACACTTGGAGGGAATAAGTTGGAGAAATTTTGGATTTTTCATAGTTCAAATCGATAGTCTCTTTCTCTTCTAATCACTCAGAGAGTTTTGTAGACTGGTTTTGTACTCAGATTCCAAAAAATGTAACTCCTTCAGTTCAATAAAGCAACAAGTTTTCTTTTCTCACCCACTTGTTTCAAATTTACAATCATAATTTGATGCTAGCTATGATTTGAATGCAGAATCCTCCTTATGTCTTATCATTGTTGGTTTGTTTGCAAGGGTTCACATGTTGAGGTTGCATTATGTGTTATGCCTAATTAAATTCTATGCAAATCACTTTTGAAGTATGATTTTAGGGTGGGATTGTGAGAATCAGAGCTTTAGAGTTATTATTGTGAGTAAAAATTTATCAAAATATTCTTATCATTGGTGAATCACCTTAGTTTAGGATCTTTATTTTCATTTTTTTTTCCTTCTACCTCTTTTCTCGAAGGTTTAGTAGATTAGGTGTTTCACTAGGGGAACCAACCCACTCTAGAGGTTCACTCTCAGCTTTAGGAAACCCACAAGCCTAAGAGTGTTCCCATGTGTCAAAAGGTAATTAAGTTGATAGCTTAGCATTTGGGTGCATACTCTATTGATAACAGGTACCTTGATAGTTCATTTGTGGTACTCCTTTTTGGAATTTGATGGGATTTCCCTTATTGATATTGTGTGTTGTTGGAAGGGTCAATATAGGATGTATCTTGTGGCATGCATTTCCCTTGTGATGGGTTTCTACCTTGTTGATCCATTGGAAGGATTCCTATGTTTTGCAATTGTTGTGTTGTGGCATGCTTTGGGTTGTGTTTCCTTTATATGTTTTTGGTACCACTACTTGCTCAATTTGGGATGGTGGCCTAAACAGTGGATTATCGATAGGTTGATCATTTTTTGTGAAAACAAGGGTGGTATGTTGGAATTCATCATTGGTGTTGGTACTTGTCTAAATACTATTTGATCTCCTAGTGGAATAATATTAAGATCATTGAGAGTGTCCACATTGAATTGAATGGGTAGTTTAGCACCACTTTGTGCTAATGTGAGGAAATATGAGTTTGCATTCTTCCCAAGAATTTTTCCATAAGCTTTTGTATCTTAGGATATTGGGAATATTCTAATAGTTATTTGTATGTAAGTTTCTCATCACTATCATATTTTTCTATGATCATGTCTTTGGGATTTGGAAGTTGATTTTGACTATCAATCATGTTTTGGTGTCTATGGAGTACTTCCTCATTACTAGGTGGTTGAACTTGTCTTTCTTTTAATGTGGGTTCTCTTTGAGGAGTTATAATGTCATTTGGATTGTAACCCCATGGTTGGGTTTCCTCATTAGTAATGTTTGTCATAGGTGCACTTGAACTACCTTTGTTGGCTTCCATCTTTTTCTTGTGTTGAGATCTTGTGGTTGTCATAAACAAGTTCCAAGAATTTTGGGAGTTTTGTGATCACTAATTTATGAAATGAAATGGTGTTTTGTTTTTAGGATTTTCTGTTTTATAAAGAATGATGTATGAAGATGCTATAAAATAAATTTTTGGTCAAAGGCGTTGATGGTTTGCTATGGATTGTGATGCTTAAGACCATAAATTATGAGGGATGTTTGGTGGATATTTTGAGATGATGCTAATTTTGGGACTCAAAGTGTACAAAACTTGGATTGATATTTTACTCTATTTTTTCTATAGGATATGGTGATAATCTACTTGAACTAGCCTTGAGGTTACAAGAAAATGTTAATATATTAGAAATTGAGAGCAAGGGAATAATCCAAGTTGTTGTGTTTGTTTTGAATCCTAAAACTAGGTTTTTTTTTATGATTTGGGGATGTGAAACAAAAGTTTCATAAGCTATGGTATGAATGTGGGTCCAAAAGATTTTATGAATCTTATGTGAACCAAGTCTAAAATGAAGGATGGTGATACTAGATTTTAACTAACAGGTCTAATAATGTTCTCTGATAAATGAATGGAGTTTGAGGCCAATGTTGAAAATCAATTGTTCTTGATAATTTTGAGGCCAGTTTGTAAGTAGGTCGATAATTTTCCCTATTTAAAGAAATAGTTGTAGTTTTTTAGTTCAATAGTGGTTTTTTGTAAAGGCAACTATGACCAAGTTCAATAAAAGTTACTCTACTTTGATAATGATTGCCAAAAACTAGAGACAACAACAATGGTAAATATGAGTAATAGCAAGTAATATTTAAGTAAACTATGGTAATTTGTAGATAAACAGTGACTCTATTTAGGTCAAAAGTGGTTCTATTTTTTAAAAGAAGCCATTTTTTATAGTGACATTCATAAACCAAGGACAAAAACAGTGATTTTTTTTAGCAATAGCAAGCAATATTTAGTTCAGCAGTGGTAAAACTTCTACAATAACAACTTTGTTCAATGTTTCCAAGTTTTGGTGATGGCACTTTGTTGGAAAAGTTTGAAATTTTAAGATGTATGATTGATCTGATTGTTTTGAGAGTATTTTATGAAATTTAGCAAGTGACAAAGCACATCAATCAAAGTGTGAAAATTGACTGTAATGTTTCAATGATAAGGGGCCAAAATCAAACCTTGTTTAAACTGGTAACAACATCAAACCATATACAAAAATATTATCCCTAAGGTCAAATTGGCCAATGGAGACACTTTCAATCCCACAACTTGGAAGCTCATTTGAAGTAAGGTAGGGACACCCTTCTAAATGTATACACTTAAGTCTTTCGAGAATGGACAAATAGGGGCCTCCAAGAATGAAAGGATGATCCAATGGCCTCCAAGAATGAAAGGATGACCCAATCACTCTCTCCTTGGAAAGTTACAAGTATCTTATACAAGCCGAATATTTCTATCTCAATTTAAGGGAGTTCATATTGTGATAGAAGTTCTTCAAAGTATTGTGTGCATCTCTTGCACTGGACCATGTTTCCAAGTAGAATTTCTCAAGTAAACGATGGGTAAAACTACTTTAAAGATCTTTGTCATTGCTCAAGGGATTGATACTCAATGAGTGCACAATAAGCCACTTAATACTTTAATTACTCCTACTAGGGGCACTTATATGCAAAGGTACCTCCCTGTTTTGAATGACACCACATAGTTAAAGATAATACTAGTTAATTCTTGGATTTCATCAAAATCATTTATATAGTGTCTTGAGGGAAATTATGCTTTGAGTCACCTTTGAGTTCTCATTTTGGGATGTGTCTCTTAGGTAGGCCCAATCTAAAGGTAATGATTGTAAAACCCAAAGTTATTTTCATCACCCAAGATCATTAAAAGACATGAGGGGAGAGGATACGCACTTGGTTTGTCAAGCATGGTCAACATGGTATACGATCCATAGCAGTTTATTTTTAAGCCTACAATTTCAAGTGTGTAAAGATACCAATTCAATTTTTAAGTACACCAATTTAAAATCATTTTATAATTCAAATAGGATATAGCAATGTGAAAATCAAAATTGAATTCTTCAATTTTATAACACCAAATGAAATTTTTCTAATCACGTTTTTTTCTTAAAGAGTCAACAAATGAAACTACATTCATCTTTTGACAATGTTAAAATGAAAAAAACATTCAATTTTAGGAGGACTAAAATAAAATGTGATATTTTATTTGTTCACTTTTAACCACCAAATGAAATATGAGATTTCCCTTAATCAATTTTAAGCACCAAAGCAAAATATGAGATTTTCGTTGCTCAATTTTAAGCACCAAAACAAAATATGAGATTTGCATTGTTCATTTTCAAAAGCACCAATTGAAATGTGAGAGTTATAGGTTCAATTTTTAAAACACCAATTGAAATGTGTTTTAATTATGAAATATTAAATAGTAAAATGGCCTTGGACTATTTTCCAACTCTGCAATCAAATTGTTAGTCATTCTCATGAAAAATGTGCCACAATCTTAAAAGGGTTTCATCAACAATGTTAGAAAATTCACAAAAACAACAACCAATCAATTGTTAGGGTTAGGTAAACTATGAAATCAAAAAGAAGTTTTTCAAAATTGATATATTTAGAAAATAAACAATATCAAACTTGTTAGCTACAATAGCGAACTTGTGTTTAGTGCAATAGCAGTTATTTTTTATGATAGTGATAGAACTTTAGGTCGATAGCGGGTCTATTTGGGTCAAAATCACCCCTATAAATTTTGTTGGGAAAACAAGGATAGACAACTGAGAGGGGGGGTGAATCATTTGTTACATAAATTAAACTTATTCAACCTTAAAAAACCTTTAATAACATATCTGATAATTAACAGTGCAAGCATAAATCAACATCACATCAGAGACACATGAACACCAATATTTTTATACATGGAAACCCTGTTAGGGGAAAAACCATGGTGGATGTTAGTCCACAAGATTATACCCTGTTAGAAGTATAATGAAAGAAATGAATAGGGAATGCACATGCATTCAGGCACACTTCCTAGAGCTCACTTCTCAAAGGGAAGGTTCACTGCCTTACATAAAACAATCAGATTAAATCCATCTGATGAGGTTGAACTAAGAAATTAACTTCTATAAAAGATTGATTATAGTTTCGATTAGGTACAAAAACACTTCTTCACACTTCACTCAATCTTCTTCACACTCTGGTCTGAACTTGAATGATCTAATCTTTATTTGCACATATCTTGCATATACTTCGCATACATTCACCAAGCATACTTTGAAATGAGTTAAAATTTCTCTTATATATCTACTACATGGATTTACATCAACAACTCTGTCGGCCACAAATAAAGAATAAATTACAACTGTCGGCCTCAATACATGAACAAATCCTAATGCACACCAACCTAAGTCGATCACAACATAGTGAGGACCTAAATCAACATCCTCGAACATGCTAAAAAAAAAAGATTAATCCATAAGGATCCGCAACACGCTACCACCATCATGTTGGCCAAGAACATGAAAACCTTAAACACAAAAGGAGAAATCTTCAATCACGAACACGTTGATCAATGCGGATGTACCACATTGATAGAGAATGATCTAGAAACATCACTAAACACCTCAGGAATATACACAACAACTCACTTCACCATAATTGCAATCTCATCTTCTAGAAACACCTGCTATAGTGACTGAATAATTGTAGGAACAAAAAAATTCATAACTTCCTCAATTCTTGATTCACACCTCTAAAAATTTTAGAAAACATACTAGATAGGCTCAGAAGAAAACCCTTTAATGTGTGCCTTCTGATCATCAACGTACAAAACATTTCATCACTCTGACCTTCTCAGCTTCACTGGATGTCTGGAATATATTTATAACAATTTTCTCAATATCCTCAACATATACAACCTTCAGAATCACCAATGCTAATAGTGTTGACATCAATGGCAACCACATATCAACAACACAACCACAACATCCAACAATCTCCCCCTTTGGCATTGATGGCAACACATGATATGAAAAATAATACCATCAACACAACTAGTTGTTCACATAGTACACTTCTCCCCTTTGTTATGTATTTCTCCTCTCATAGCTCTTCTCTCCCTTTCTTCAAGAGTTTTTCACATTATTCTTCTCCCCCTTTGACATCAATGGAAAAGTTACACATGCTTTGATCCACATATCATCCGACTACTCCCCCTGAGTAACAGCCACCACAACATCAATCTGAAAGAAGATCTGACTATAAGTCCACAGATTGATGCAAAGACTTGAATCTTAGTTCAAATTAGGAGGGGAAATTACCCCTAACTTTCCTCTAAGATACTCAAAATTATCCTTAGGCAGCAATTTAGTAAAGATATCTACAATTTGTTCCTTTGTAGGCACATATTCCAATCTGACCTCTTTATCACCCACCTTGTCTCTCAAACAGTGATACTTGATAGATATATGTTTTGTCTTTGAGTGTAGCACCAGATTCTTAGAAATTTTTATGGCACTTGAATTGTCACAAAATATAGAAATTGGCTCATCATACTCAATTTTGATGTCTCTTAGCATGTGTTTCATCCACAACACTTGAGTACAATTTTTTGCAGTAGCAATATATTCTGCCTTAGTAGTAGATAAGGAAATGAAACTCTTCTTTTTACTTATCCAAGACACCAACTTCTTCCCTAGGAAGAATGCACCACCACTTGTACTTTTCCTGTCATCTACATCTCCTGCCTGATCTACATCTATAAAGGAATTTAGAGTAAGATCATCATCCTTTGGATACTATAACCCAAAGTCAACTTATTTTTTCAAGTATCTAAAAATTCTCTTTATTGCAGTCACATGTGATTCCTTTGGATCAGCTTGATATCTAGCAACCATGCACACAACATTCATAATGTTTGGTCTTGTTTGAGTCAAGTATAGAAATCCACCAATCATTGAACTATATCTTGTTTGATTAGCCTTAGGAGAATCATCATTCTGAGATAATTTGCATTTGGTTACCATGGGTGTACCAACTGGCTTTGAATCTTCCATTCCAAAAAATTTCAATAACTCTCTCACATATTTGGACTGATAAATAAAGATTCTACAATCTAACTGAGTAATTTGCAATCCTAAAAAGAATTTTATTACTCCTATCATTGACATTTCAAATTCACTTTTCATTTCATCAACAAATTTCATACATAAGTCATTATCTCCTTCAAAAAGAATATCATCAACAAAGACTTCAATAATCAATTATTTATCTTGGTCTAGCTTGAAATATAGATCGTTGTCAGAAATACCTTTATTGAATCCAAGCTTCAATGAGTATTTATCCAATCTTGCATACCAAGCTCTAGGGGCTTGTTTGAGTCCATATAGTGCTTTCTTCAACTGACACACCATGTCTTTTTCATCAGTCAATTGAAATCCATCTGGTTTCTCAACATAAACTTCTTCTTCTAACTCATCATTTAGAAATGCTGACTTCACATCCATTTGATATACTTTGTAGTTATTGAAAGTAGCATAAGCAAGAAATAACCTTACAGCTTCAATTCTAGCAACAAGGGAAAAAGTTTCTTCAAAATCAATACCTTCCATCTATGAATATCCTTTACCTACTAGTCTTTCTTTATTCCTAATCACTTCACCTTGTTCATTCAACTTATTCTTAAAGACCCATTTGGTTCCAGTCACATTTTTGTCTTGAGGTCTAGGAACAAGAATCTATGTATCATTTTTCTCTATCTACATCAGTTCTTCCTTCATTGCTTCTATCTAATATTCATCTTTACATAATTCATTGACATTGATAGGCTTAGTCTTGGATATCAAACAATATTCTTTTGCAATTCTTCTTCTAGTTTGTACACCTTTGTTCTTGTCTCCTATGATCTGACTTTCAAAATGACTTCGCTTTACATATCTTGTAGTTTTGGGTTATTTTATTTCTTTTTCATTTCTATTGTCTTCTTCTTCATGATTTTCTTGATTCACTGGAACACTTTGAGTTTGATTCTGTATCTATGCATTCTTTCCATTATCAGTACTATATTTTTGGTCATCTGAGTCATATCCACAATACCTAGATGATCTTTCAATATCCTCATCAACTCTGAAATTTTTTCTCTCAACCATTTTCTTCAATCTTTTATTGCAACAACGATAGGATTTTCTCTTAGTAGAGTAACCCAAAAAGATTCTTTCATCACTTCTAGCTTCAAAATTTCCTATATCTTCATCTCTTTTAATATAACATCTACTTCCAAAGATTTTGAAATACTTAATAGTAGGTTTATAACCAAACCATAGCTCAAAAGGAGTCTTACCATAATTACTATTAACATTCACCCAGTTGATAGTATACATAACAATTCTTATAGATTCTCTCTAGTAGAAATGAGGAACATTACCTTCCAACATCATAGTTCTAGAAGCATCTAAAATTGTTCTATTCTTTCTCACAACCACTCCGTTCTGTTGTGGGGTCTGGGGTGAAGATAGTTGTCTTTTTATTCCATGTTCTTCACAGAATGAATCAAACTCCCGACAAGTGAATTCACCACCTTTGTCTGATCTTAAACATTTGATCTTCAAACCTATCTCAATTTATACCAAAGATTTGAAGGTTTTGAAGCTCTCTAATGCCTCATTTTTTTCTCTTAAGAAGGCAACCCAAACCATTCTATAATAATCATCAATAAGCAACATAAAGTACATTTCTCCTTGTAGAATTTTGATTCTGGATGGACCACATAGATCATTATGTACCAAATCCAATACTACATTGGAATGATGTTGTTTTCTCTGAAATGAAATTCTTGTCTACTTTCCCATCTGACATTCATTGCATATAGTGTTAGTAACCTTCACTAACTTAGGTAGATCTCTGACTGCTTGTGTGGAGCTTATTTTGAAAATGTTATCAAAATTCACATGACACAACCTTCTATGCCATAACCATCTTACATCAACTTGATAAATCAAACAACTTTTACTAATAGCATTCAAGTGAAAAATATTACCTCTTGTATTTGTACCCGAAGCAATCACATTTCTTGAGCTTCCCAATATCCCGCGCTTACCATCTTTGAACTAAAGATTGTAACCTTTGTCAGCCATCTATCCAACACTCAAAAAATTATGCTTCAATCCTTCAACATAAAGAACATCATTAGTATTGCATTTTCCACCAAGAGAAATAGTGCCTCTACCACAAATCACACTAGCATTTTTATCTCCAAATATTACAACATCACCATCATACTTTTCTGAGCTTAGAAACTTGCTTTTATCACTAGTCATATTATGTGAGCATCTGATATCAATCACCCACTCATCCTTCTCATCAATTTTGGCTGCAAGATATTTCTCAATATTTTGATTACTAGCTGATTCAGTGGATACCAAACCATTTTCCTTGATAGCAATGAATACCCTTTCATCTTCATTTCTAGTTTCTTTATCAGATTCTTCATCAATAACTCCTTCTTTAGCATAATAACATTTATTTTGAAATCTAGTCTTATCAGGTTTATACTTAGAAACTCTTTCAGGACATCTTGATGCAAAATGACCTATCTTACTGCAAGAGAAACATTTAATAGGTAGATTTCCTTTGTACTTACCTTGTCATCTGGCTTCTATTTTCATAACCAGTGCTTCCAGTTCTTCTAGCTCTCTTTCTTCATCTTCAATCAGTTTTATTTATTCTTCATATTTGAATGTTTTCATGGAACTCTCTCCCAGATCATATCTCTATTGCCTTTTTCTGGATACAGTATCTTTGAATGCAGACTCTGTCTTAGGATAAGATTCACCAAATTCACTCAACTCAAAGGCATAAAGTTTTCCAATTAGCATGTTTCTTGTCACATTTGTTACTGTCTTGATCTTCAATAGCATGAAATTTTGTTTTGTAAGAAGTAGGCACATATCTAAGTATTTTAGCCACAATCTCATCTTCTTCCAAGGTTCCACCAGCACATCTAATTTCCATCACTAATTCATTTACCTTTTGCAAGAAATAAAAAAAATCATCTTCACTCATCTTCATGTTCTCCCACTTGCCTTTCAAACTTTGTAGCTTAGCAACTTTCACTAGTGCATCTCCTTCATACAATGTTTCTCATTTTATCCAAATATCATGTGCAGTCTTCAGACCTATTACATTAGTCATCTATGAATCTATCAAAGCACTTAGCAATGCTTCTATGGCTCTGGTATTAGTTTCTACTTCTTTGATCTCATCAACAGTAAAGGGACCATTCTGAGGAATTGCATATGCATTTTTTGTAATCTTCCAGAAAGGCTCACCAATGCACTTCAAATGACAATCCATTCTAACTTTCCACAAAGATAAGTTTGTACCATCAAATCTAGGACTATCCTTCTTGTATGATGCTATCTCAGATCACCTCAAGTTGTTAGAATTGTTTAGAGGAACTAGCTCTGATACCAATTGTTGGAAAAACAAGGATAGACAACTGAGAGGGGGATGAATCAACTGTTATAGATTTTAAACTTATTCAACCTTAAAAAACCTTTAATCACAAATTTGATAATTAACAATGAAAACATAAATCAACATCACATTAGAGACACATGAACACAAAGATTTTTATACATGGAAATCCTGTTAGGGGAAAAACCATGGTGGATGTTAGTCCACAAGATTATACCCTGTTAGAAGTATAATGAAAGAAATGAATAGGGAATGCACATGCATTCAGGAACACTTCCTAGAGCTCACTACTCAAAGGGAAGGCTCACTTACTTACATAAAATAAACATATTAAATCCATCTGATGAGGTTGAACTAGGAAATTAGCTTCTAAAAAAGCTTGATTACAGTTTCAATTAGGCTCAAAAACACTTCTTCTCACTTCACTCAATCTTCTTCACACTCTGCTATGAACTCGAACGATCTAATCTTTATTCACACATATCTTCCATATAATTCACATACATTCACCGAACATACTTTAAAATGAGTAAACAATCACTCTTATATATCCGCTACATGGATTTACATCAACAACTCTATCAGCCACAATTAAAGAATAAATTTTAACTGTCGGCCTCAATACATGAAAAAATCTTAATGTGCACCAACATAAGTTAATCCCAACATAGTGAAGACCTAAATCAACATCCTCAAACATGCTAAAAAATACCAGATTAATCCATAAGGATCCGTAACACACTACCACCATCATGTCAACCAAGAACATGAAAACATTAAACACACAAGTAAAAATATTCAATCACAAACACGCCGATCAATGCAGATGTACCACACTAATAGAGCATGATCTAGAAACATCACTGAAAACCTCAAGAATGTATGCAACAACTCACTTCACTAGAATTGCAATCTCATCTTCTAAAAACACCTGCTATAGTGACTCAATAACTGTAAGAACACAAAAATTCATAACTTCCTCAATTCTTGATGCGCACCTCTAAAATTTTTGGACAACATACTAGATAGGATCAGAAACAAACCCTTTAATGTGCACCTTCTGATCATCAACACACATAAATTTTCATCACTCTGACCTTCTTAGCTTCACTGGTTGCCTGCAATATATTTATTACAATTTTCTCAATATCCTCGACATATACAACCTTCAGAATAACCAATGCTAATAGTGTTGACATCAATGACAACCACATATCATAAACACAAACACAACATCCAACAAATGTTACTTAAGGTAACCCTATTTAGAAACCAACAACAAAAAAATAGAAATAACGACCATTCTGAGAAAAAGCGACCAAGTTTAGGTTAGTAGTGGCCAAATTTGGATCAATCGTAGTAAAATAGAAGCGAAAAATGCCTTTAGGTTTGGAGTAAAAATGTTACAGTTTAGCAAAAGTGATTCTTCAAAAAGGAGTCCATGATTGAGAACCTATAATTGCTTATCAAAATCAAAGAAAATTTTAAATTTAAGGACCTATGTCTCATCGAACATGCCAAGTTTCGTAAGGGGAGATTGTTGTATAAGGAAAACAAGCAATAAATTAAACTAAATCAATTCAAACAAATATTAAATTCCAAACCCATACTCATGAAATGAAGTTCTAAAATAAAAAAAATTAATAAATAATGTAATCTTAAAGATAACATAAATTGAATCCAAAAACCTTAAAATGTTACCATCCCATGTTGAAGTCTAATCTATATTGATGTTAAATTGTGTTTGTATCAATACAAAGTGTCCATTTGTTGTTTTGCAAAAGCTTTAAGAATGTGTGTTAATGGTGAACTAGAATAAGAAGACAATAATTATCAATGTGCTCAAGAATCAATTGTTCAACACTTCACTATGTAAGTTCTAGATGATTTGTGAGATGTTAGAAGATTGTTTTATAGATTCTTTTTTCAAGATGAATGATCAAGATTCAATAGTAAAAGATCATGATCAACAGTTGAGAACCATTGAGAGGAAATGATTGGTCAGTTAGCTTCTGTGATTGATATATTTAAGGATTTTAATTGGAAAGTCAGTGGAATTAGATGGGAATGATTGGTGAGATTCGGAAAGTCAATTTTAGTGGTTAGTGGGATTGAAGAATAGATGAGTTATTCAACCGATTAGAGTAAAAAATCAGTGGTAATTATTTTATCAATCACAAAAGGGGTGAGGATAATTAATTAATTGAATAATTAATTAATATTTTAGAGATGAATGTGCAAATCATGTTTGATTTTAACAAATAAATTTGTATTTTATTTGTTGACTATGTTGGATGATGTCAAATAATTGATTTAATTATTCAAGTTTAGAGAGGAAAAAGTGGTTAAATTGAATTATTAAATGATAACGATTTAATTTATTTAGGTCAATAGGGTATATTAGTGACATAATGAAATAACTTGTGTTTATTTAATTAATCAAGAGGAATAAATTTAGATTAATGATGAAATAGTGAATTAATTAAATACTTAAATATTATTCAATTAATAGAGGAAAATAGGGTTTAATGATGTAAATGATGTGAAATGCAATTATATTAATGATAATGTTGTCGATAATGGAAAAATGTCATTGAAGATGTGTGTTTTGTGTTAGGTTATTTTTACATGTTGAACCATATGAAAATGGATACTTTATAACCTAGGTCATAGAACACTATTTTCCTATGATCATTTAATAATGTCCTAGGATCTCAAATTGGATTGACTATCAACCCAAAGGGTGAGTAAATTCTCAATAGGGAAGACCTAGGAGGGGGTTGTTTAAGCTTTGAGGGATTTACCACCAAGAAAATCCTTGGAAAAGACAACTTAAACATTCAACTCACAAAACCTAGTTATGCAAGCTAAATGAAGGATGTAAATGATGAAATTATGCAACAACAAGTTAGGATATGGTTTCCTGGGAGGTCTAGAAATGTGACAAGGATTTTGGAAATGCAAAGAATCTATCAAAATATGCTATGGAGGACTAAGATGATCTTATTGTCTTATTAGTCCTACTGCTATATTTTGGGGTAGATGTGGAATCTTTGGATGCCAGAATCGGATCTGAAAGAATCTCTATAAAGTTCCATTTGCAGAACTAAGGAACCTTTACCATCTTCCTAGTCCCAATCTAAATTTTTGAAATCTTTGAATGTGGTCTTGAGGCTTAAGGTCTATGCTTCCTTCTTCTCAGATCTCAAGTCATGAATCTTTCAAATTTGGCCTATAGGCAAGTTTCCATGAAGATGACGAATTTGCAATGCAACTTTGAAACTTTGCAACCTTGCACTCCAAATGATCTTCAAGTATTCAACCTAAATTTGTAACCACAAACATGCAAAAAAGGAAAAACTTGTTGATTGTTAGTAAATAGAGGTTTCCCTTGGTCAAACCCCTTGTTGGTAATTAAATGTTGAAATGGAATAGAATGAAGGGAAATGATGAATGAAAAAAATACTATGTCGCAACTCACCAAACCCTTGTAACAAGGTGCTACAAATATTCTTGAAATGGCTACAATGGATGTGGTTCTTGACTCCTTGAATGATGTAGATCTTGTATGAAACACTTGCTTGAATCATAAACCCTACATCACAAATGTTAGCACAATAACAAACATGATGCAACAATATCCTTGATATGATGCTTGAATCTTGATGATGGCTCTAAATAATTGATGAATTTGTCTTGAATTCTTGAATACTTGAGTGCTTGAATGCTTAGATTTCTTATTCAACTTGATCGATAGGAAATGAGTGAAAAAACCTTGCATTTATACTTATTCATGCTTAATATCCTAAAATTACACCACACCAAGCCGACATATAAATTCATTAATTAAAGGAGGCTAAATCCCGTTATAATTTGAAATTAAATCTGGAAAAAATCTTAAGGGGGACTAAGATGCCCTAGGTGTCATCTTAGTCCCAAGTCCTGAAACTTGGGGCACAAAATCCAAAAAGGGGCCCATTTAAGGCACACTTAAAATTAGGGTTCCAAAACCTTTGGGGGATAAATATTCCCTAGGTGGAATCTTAGTCCCAACCTAAAAATCAAGGACACAACTAGAATCATTAAATTATCATTTATCTTTTGATTTTTGTCGGGATTATCCATAAAAAATGATATATTTAATTAGGCTTGTGCATGCAAATTAGGACCAATTAAGACATAAATAGGGATAAATAAAGCAATAAAATCCCAAACAAGTATGAAAATGCAAGGGTTTGCATTTTCCTACACTACATTTAGCCCCCACTTTAGTGAGAGGATGAAATTGCTTCAAACTCACACTAAAGTATCCAACCACACAATCAAGAGGGGTTCAAATGTAAAAATGTTAGTAAGATAGGATGACAATAACCAAGAGGGTGGTCAAGTCCACATGATCAAGATCGTATGGCGAACCAACATAGGAACACACTTGCAGATGATATATGAAGCCATAAATAGATCACAAACATACACCATCAAGGATAGAAAAAGGAAAAATGAAATGAAAAAAGGTAAAATGCAACAGATCAAGCTTTGACTGGTCTTCCAACATGTTGTGGATTGGGTCTAGGCTATTTTTCCAAGTGGAATGCATTGTCCACTATGCAAATGAAGCACATGCTCACAAGGGCCAGTGAAGCTAGTTGTCCACTACGTGAGCCCCAAGAGGTCCATATCAAATGAATACCCCATGACTATGATAAGGACAAAAAGAAAAATGCATGCTCACAAGGGCTAATGAAGCTAGTTGTTCACTAGGTGAGTCCCCAGGGAACCATATCAAAGGCATACCTCCAAGACTTTAATAAGGTAGAAAAATGAAATGCAACAAGAAAGAGGGAAGTTCAAAGGGATTTTTCTTAGTTCGTGCAAGGTCTCTTCTTAGGGAGCATTGTGCTTAATGTCTCCAAGAGAGGACAAGTTAAAGAAATATCACAGTCTCAAAGGAAATCAAACCCAATGATAGCCCCAAGAAAAAATGCATCACAACAAGAAAAAAATTCACACAATGAAACATGAGTGTCGATGTATGCCCCACTTTAAAGTATTTTCTAACACCATTACTGTGAAAAGTTTCTTTAAAGTAGAAGAAGACATGAGAGCTTATTCAGAAAGCCCTATGCCAAGTCATATGTTTCCAATAAGCTATTTCATGAGAAGGGAAGGGGTTGCCACCAAAATGTCTAACTTAGTAACTTAGTATGTCACGTGCACGATAACTTAAGGCATGTTGTCCACATCCCAAGCTTATTCTTATATGAACATGAAATGAGGTCAACTAGCCAAAAGAGACAATGACAAGTGACATATGAGGATAAGGCTACCTAACCCCTTTCCCCCACTTAGTGTAGGACAAGGGTGATCCAAAATGATTGACGAGAAACATGCTAGTGTAAAAATTAGTATCAATTAGAGGAATTAGGTGCTTCAACACAAGGAAGAGAAACACATTCCTTAAGATGTTGAATTTTATCACTTAAAGCCTTATAGTCATTAGTAAAATCACCATGAACTCTATGATATGCACAAAATGAATTCTTGTAGTAAAATAATTTTGTGTTTTTTCTTGGAGAGATATCAAATGATCTTGGAGGAGTCTCAACAAGATACTTTCTTAATCAAAAGTAGGGGATGTTTCATTATTTTGTGGAAACTTGATCTCTTGCTTAGTATTAGTTGTCATACCTACACAAGACTCTTTAGATTGTGATATTTTGTTCTCTTCCATACGGGAAGATGTAAAATCTATGGAACTCGAATTGTAAGTGTTTTGTGTGATGACAGTGATGTTAAGCGAGGATTTATTTTTTTCTTTCAATTGATAAAAATCAAGAACACTGGTGTCTATCAATTCAAGATACACTATTGTTAATTTCGTCTTAGAGGATTTGTTTGTAAGAGTGTTGATAATGAGTGAAGGTTTTTTTGATGGTTTGATTTTTATCATAGGACAATAACCAAGACCATGAGTTTTTTCTTCTACATTAGGTTCTATAGGGACACAAATACCTTGTTCTCTAGCACCACATCCTTTTCCACTATATCCAAGTTGTTTCATAAGCTCATAAACTTTTCCATAAAGTTTTTAATTTCTTTTGGATTCAGTGGTTGTTTGTAGTCTATCGTGTAAATTTTTTTGTGTAATTTGATGTTTCTTCTAAAGTGGTTGAGGTGGATTCTTTTGAATGGTCTTCCAAATTTTGTGTTGAAATTACTGCCTTTTCTTTTCCTTTTTTAGAGTCTTTGTTTATGATCTTGTATTCTCCCATCAATGTAGGTTTGAATTCTAAGGAACCGAATCATCTTCTAATAGATTTGTGACTTCCTCAATATGTTTTTCTTTGTCTTTCTATTGCACGAGTTCCACTTGTGTAGTTGGTGTCAATGTGTTTAAAGGATTCTCTTTATTTTTCCCAATTTTCAAGCAACTGTTTGGTTCAGGGTCAGCTTAAAGTGTGTACACTTTGTTGTTGTAGACATACTTCATTTTATGATGAAGGGTGGAAGGAACCCCATTCATTGCATGAATCCATAGTCTACCTAAAAGAAGATTATATGAAAGATCATGGGGCATAACATGGAACAGTGTTTCTAATGTGACTTTTCTAGGTTTAATAGGTAAAGTGATTGCACCAAGCAATTGTTTTTGCACATTATCAAAGCCATTAATAGATAAAGAGGCGGGTAGGAATTTTTATTTATCAACACCAAGCTTATCCAAAAGGTTTTCACTACACATTTAAGGTTGATCCATTGTCAACAAGGGTTCGATTTATCCCTATCGTATTGTATTGAGCTATGATCAGGAAAGCATCACATTTTTTTTCACTTCCAAAGGAGGGAGTTCACTTTGGTGGAAAACAATGTCTACATTTAATCCTTGAATCATGGCTGCTATGTCATTCAATTACACATTAGAAGGTATAGGAACTTGTTGTAGGGAACTTTGAAGAATAGTGTGATAGTTAGGTGAATTTTGAATCAAGTCCCAGAGGGATATCTTTGCAGGAGTATTCTTAAGTTGTTCAACACGATCATACTCCTTTCCACTTTGTGAAGGAAAATGAGGGGGACCTGGTAAGATAGGATTAGGCAATGGGAGGGATTTCGAAAATGTTTGTCTTGGTTGTGGATTATTCCTAGTGTTGTATGTATGAGCAATGGTATTGTGACTTAGTTGTTGTGAAACATTGTTCTTAGGTTATTTGAGGATAAGGATAGGTTTATTTTTAACTTGTGGTTTTTGAGAGGGTGGATAAATGATAAGTCTAGGCTCAGGAGAGTACTCCAAGGGGTATCTAATGTGCATAACCTTAGAAGAATTATCCTTATTTTTGTGATCTCTTAGTGAAGAGGAGTCTAATGTTACGCCATCATCTAAATTTGAGGAATTAGTATTGTCAATGTTCTGATTATCTTCCACCATTATATCTTCCGTAGTAGGAGGGTTTTTAAGAGAACTACAATAGAAATGTTCTTGACATTCAAGGGTTTTTCCAAGATGACTTCATCACATGTAAGGTAGTTATCAATGGTTTAATTGTCTTGTTCATTAATAGTGGGGATATTAGGAGAAGGCTCTATTTGATTGTTATGATTATTCATGAATTTATCCTTTTTTATCTAAGGTCTCATTCTCTTGTGCTATACCATCTACCCTAGTAGGAGATCTTGCAAGATGTTCATCACATTCCATGGTTAGATTTTGTAAAATAGCTTCATCACAAGTATGGGAGGAATCAAGAGAATGAAAACTATTATTTTAATGCTTACCAAATAGATATTTCCAAATGGTAGGAGCTTTAGGGAAGGGAGGAACAATATTTTCATGACTCTTAATCGATGCTTCTTCTAACACCAACCTATTCTCTTTGCATCGGGGAGGGATATTGGGAGAAGGGAAATTTTGATTGTCATGACTATTTATGATATCATCCTCTTTTGCTAAAATATTCTCACAATCAAGGGATGAATGGAGACTAGGTAAGGTTATGTGTAGAAATTTTTCTATGATCTCATCTTCTTGTTTTATAATATCTTCCAAAGGGGGAAGAGGAGAGGGACAATCAAGATTCTCAATGCTTGTATCTTCTTTCACCAAGATACCTTTGTCACTAATGGGAGAGGTATCAAGAGAAGAACAAGTATGATTGTTATGATTGTATACGCTTTCATCCTCTTGTATCATACCATCCTCACCAATAGGCAATGTAATATTAAGGATATTGCCAGTGGTTTGATCCGCTTTCTCTAAGATATTCTTATAACTATGAAAGATAGTGGAAGGATGACTAACATTTTCTTAATGACCTCATTGTTGTAATATAAATTGAACTCATAAGAGGTGATGTTGTACTTATGAAATCCATTTTTGACCATATCAAAGCCACATCTCTTGATATAAAAGTGAATAAAGTGAAATTCAATGACCTAAAGTGAAATGTTTAAATGCAATTTTCAGATTTTGAAATAAGGTAACTTACTGATTTCACTATGCAACAACCTAAAAGATGAAATGTTGTAAATACAAATTTGGAATTGAGTAATCCATAAAATGAACCAATTTAAGCTAGATTTAATGAAATTCATGTAATAGAAACTCAACCGGCTGAAACAAATAACTAATGGCATCAAACATGAGCACAAGAAAATAGATTTAAACCCTGAAAACTAGAAATTCAAAATCAATAGGGGCTAAGATGCCAACAAGGGCATCTTGGTCCTACTGGTGAAATTTTGAGGTTCCAAAAACTAGAATAGAAAGAAAACAATTGAGATAGGATTCTAAGCCAAAAACCCACAAAGGGACTAAGACGCCAGGAAGGGCGTTTTTGTCCTAATAGAGGTTTTTTCAGAAAAAAAACAAATTATAAGTTGTTAACAGTGTTTCCAGGTTTCCTACCCAGGGACCTAATGTTTAGAAATAGAAAAGTGTGCAAATAAATTCAAGAAAAAGTAACTAATTACAAGAAATTGGATGCAAAGTTGAATGTAATTTTTTCAATTTTAAATGCAATAACAATGTTTGTAAATGCAATTAAGATGATTGAAAATGCACCTTTTAGTTTTTCAACGAGATAATATGCAAGAAAGAAAAAATGCAACCTATATGCACTTTCACTAATGCAAATATGAGAAACCATAGATGCACTTTCACTAATGCAAGATGAAATGCAATGATGAAAGCAACCTAGATCTAGGATTTTAATGGACTCCAAATCAGAAAAATGAATGCTAAAAAAAAGGTTGGTTCACCAAAATAAATTATAGGTAAATTGATGCTTTATAACCTAGGTCATAGAACACCACTATTTTCCTATAATCATTCAATAATGTCCTAGGATCCCAAATTGGATTGAATATCAACCCAAAGGGTGAGTAAATTCTCAATAGGGAAGACCTAGGAGGGGTTCACCACCAATAAAAAGCTTGGAATAGGTAACATTCAACTTAAAAAACCTAGTTATGCAAGGTAAATGAAGGATGTAGATGATAAAATTATGCAACAACAAGTTAGGATATGTGTACTTGGGAGATCTGGAAATGTGACCAGGATTCTAGAAATGAAAAAAAGCTATCAAAATATTCTATGGATGACTAAGATTCCCTTACTATCTTATTATTCCCGCAACTATTTTTTAGGGTAGATACAAAATCTTTGGATGCTAGAATTGGATCTGAAAGAATCTGTGCAAAATTCCACTTGGAGGACTAAGATGCCTTTACTGTCTTCCTAGTCTCGATCTGAATTTCTAAAATATCTGAATGTAGTCCTGAGGCTCAAGGTCTATAATTTATTCCTTTCAGATCTCAAGTCTTGAATCTTCCATATTTGTCCTGTAGGTGAGTTTTCGTGAAGATGACAACTTTGTAATGTAACTTTGCAACTTTGAAACTTTGCACTCCAAATGATCTTCAAGTCTTCAATCTAAATCTATAATCACAAGCATGCAAGAAATGAACAACTTGTTGATTGTTAGTAAATTGGGGTTTGCCTTGGTCAAACCCCTTGTTGGTAATTGAATGTTGAATGGGAATAGAATGAAGGGAAATGCTGAATGAAAAAAAACTATGTTGCAATTCACCAAACCATTGTAAAAAGGCTCTACAAATATGCTTGAAATGACTGCAATGGATGTGGTTCTTGACTCCTTGAATGATGTAGATATTGCATGAAAAACTTGCTTGAATCATAAACCATACATCACAAATGTTAGCACAATAACAAACATGATGCAACAATATCATTGATATCTATTTGAATCTTGATGATGGCTCCAAATACTTGATGAACTACTCTTGAATGTTTGAATACTTGAATCCTTGAATTCTTAGATTTCTTGTCTTGATCGATAGGAAATGAGTGAAAGAACCTTGTATTTATACTTATTCATTCTTAATATCCTGAAATTACACCACACGAAGCCGCCATATGAATTCATTAATTAAAGGAGGCTAAGTACCACCAAAATTTGAAATTAAATCTCAAAAAACTCTTAAGGGGGACTAAGATGCCCTAGGTGGCATCTTATTCCTAAGTCCTAAAACTTGGGGCACAACTCCAAAAAGGGGCCCATTTAAGGCACACTTGAATTCAAGGTCCCAAGACCTTTGGGGGACAAAGATTCCCTAGGTGGTGTCTTAGTCCCAATCCAAAAATCAAGGACACACAGGTAGAATCATTAAATTGTCATTTATATTTTGATGTTTGTTAGGATTAGCCATAAAAAGATATAGTTTACTAGGCTTGTGGATGCAAAATAGGAACAATTAAAATATAAATAAGGATAAATAAAGAAAGGCAAGCCCAAACAAGTGTGAAAATGTAAGGGTATGCATTTCCTACACTACACATGTCTATAAGATCAACCACTAATGGATAGGTACCTTGACGTAATTCCTAATATTTTATTGAAAGAGCTTGATAAGAATCTTGTGGCCATTCTGGCTGTTAGAAAAATTAAGAAGGCAACTCTTTCCTTTGAGGGTAATAAAGCACTAGGTACTAATGGTTTTCCTCTCTTGTTTTTCCATGCCTATTGGGATGTTGTAGCTAGAGACATGATCAGTGAAACTAAGGAATTCTTTGGGTGTAGAAAGTTTCTTAAAGAGTTGTTCTCATTCCGAAGTCTCATGGTATTGACTCTTTTAGGGACTTCATGCCTATAAGTTTATGCATTCAATTTACAAAATCTTCTCAAAATCCTTGGCTATGATACTTCAACGGATTTTACCTCTTCTTATTTCTAATCAACATAGTGGTTTTGTTTAGGGTCACCAAATCCTTGATTCCATTATCACAATGCATGAGGTTGCTCAAACTCTATCTACTAACAAAAATGTGGATTTTTTCCTAAAATTGGATCTACTAAAAGCCTATGATAGGTTCAACTAGAGTTTACTTCTTAGGGTTTTGTATCATTTTGGTTTATATAAGAGATTTCTATAAATTGTTGAAAAACTCATTTCTACACCTTGCAACTCCAAGGGAATTAGATAAGGGGTCCTATATCCCATATATTTTAGGGAGGAGGATCCAAAAGGTGTTGCTAGATGGTGTTGAATGAGCGAGACAAATGAGAGGGGGTGAATTAGTTGTACAAAATTAAAACATCAAAACCTCAATAGTAATTAGATCCTCAAGAATTTATTAAAACTTTAATCTATTATAATGTTTAAACATGAAAATAAAATTAAAAAAAACTAAAACAACCAACACCATACACAAGAGAACACTAGATTTATGTGGAAAACCCTAGAAGGGAAAAACCACGATGAGGATTAGCTCACAATAAATTTAATTGCTAAACTAGTACAAAGAGGCTCATTGCCAAAATAAGACACACTATCTATAAAGGCTCACATACCAAGCTCACTACTAGAATAGAAAGAAGAAAGAAGATATAATGTTACACAAAGAACATGATCTCAATACAATAGAGAATCCACCATAATAGCTCCAATAAAATTTGTAGTCTTCAAGAGATCAAGATACCTCGGCTCACTATATTTAGCAATATTGCATTATAGCTCATATTGTATTTCACATTTCCACACTTAATTTCACATCACAACACAATTCTATTCCACACACCATCTCACATCAAATCAACTTGCATTTATACCATCTACAACTTGAAAAACATCTTCAAGTCAGCTACACCCACCTTACACTTTATAAATTCAAAATAGGTCAACACTAAGCATTACCACAACCAATAGGAACAAAAGCTTACCAATAGAAAACTTAATTGGGACCCAAATCAACACTCACATGCAATGCTACACCTTCATCAATACTTAAACATCTTTGAATGTAGTGTAAACATTGGGTCAACCATTACCCATGCAAACACCATTAACATTTCAAGTACATGCTTCCTCAAATTCAAGGATAACTTGCAAACCACACACCATGCTTCATCACAATCTAGAATATTCCTTTATTATCCTAAAATTCATCAAACTTCTTCACAAAAATTTGCACCTTCAGAATGTACATGCCCAGTAGACTCAAACTACACTACCAAACATTGCAACTGTAAATTCCATATTTTGAAGCACCAAACCATGAATACTCTTAATGTAGGCAAGAGATTAACACCATCAACATACCTTCAAAATCGCAAGACCAGGAGAACAACTACAAAGAAATGTGGAGCAAAGCAATTCTCCTAGACACCTCTGTAAGCAACACTACAAAACTAGTTCACATATTGGTAAACAAAAACTCTTTTGCACATCAATCTAGAATCCTAAATTCTAGATATAGAAAATATAAAAAACTCTACCAACACATCCAAATGACACATTCAGATCTTCAACCTAGAAGAAATGTGAAGAAAAACTAGAACACCTCTACAAACCAGAACACCTCTACAACACTTTGTTTCCACATTTTATCAATTTTCTTAGTATCCTTGACATATTTATCAATACCACAATCATAAATAGAATCTTATCAAATTAACACTAGAGGTTAACACCAATAACTTAATTTATGACAACATAATGCAACTAACCAAATCAATAACCTCTCTCAACCATTGCACAACTATCACCAATGACAACACAATCTTGTTGACATCAATGAAAAAACCTTCATATTTGCAACAATCTCGCCCTTTTTCATTGTTGACAACACAATATATGAAAAAACATCAAAGAAAACATACACAAAATTCCTTACAAGATTCTCTCTCTACTATCTCTCCCTCTTTCAACCTTTTTTTCTTTTTCACATGACATCTCTCTCTCCCTCTAGATAAAAAGACTTTTTCACATGACTCTCTTTCTCCCCCTTTGACATCAGGGAAAAGGATAAAATATTTTTTATTTTTCCCCCCCTTTGACATAGAACCAAGATACTTGCAACTACTTTGAATACTCCCCCTTAGGAGTACACACCAATCAACTTAGAAACCTCTACACAATGACGACATATATTCCATAGTACAACAATGTCACTACCTACTCCTCGTGAGAGGTATCCAACAACATTATTCCAGACAAGGAATGAATCCATAGGTCCACTAGACTAATGAATCTACATACGCATCTAGTTAAAATGAAGGGAAATAACCCTCAAATTCTCTTGAAGATACTCAAAAGTATGAATATTGATTTTTCTCAAGTCTAGGGACAAGTTCACAAGTTTGATTCTTCTCAATTTGCATAAATTCTTCCATTTCTTTCATCCAATATTCATATTTACATGCCTCAATAACTATTTTTGGTTTGAATTTAGAAAGTAAACATAGATTTACATCTACTTCAATAACTCTCCTTCTTGTCAACACACCTTTTCTTTTGTCTCCAATGATCTATTCTTCACAATGATTTCTCTGCACATACTTAGGGATCTTAGGGGTCTTTTATGAAGCTTCTTCCTTTTCACTATGTACATCTTTTTCCTTAACTTTATCTTCTTCTTCTCCTTTTCAAGTAGGTTCATTTGACTCATATCCATCTATTACTACTAAATTACTAAGATCTTCATCAACCTTAGCACTTGCACTTTCAAAAATCCTTCTTAACCTTTTGTTGTAACATTTGTAAACTTTTATTTTAGTAGAATATCCAAAGAATATACCTTCATTATATCTTGAATAAAACTTTCCTAAGTTTTCATCATCTGTTCTGATATAGTATTTTCTTCTTAACACTCTAAAGTACTTGAAATTTGGAATCCTTCTATACCACAACTCAGGGAATCTTTGTGTTGTTAGATCTTACTTGAACTCTATTAAGTATGTAAACAATAGTATGAATTTCTTCTCTCTAGTAGACTTTTGGTAGGTTATCTTCTTTCATCATAGTCATGTTTTTCCTTTCAACCACTCCATTTTTTTGAGGAGTCCTAGGGGCAGACAAGTTCCTTTTTATGTCATGATTCTCACAAAACATGTTAAATTCATTGGAGGTGAATCCTCCACCTCTATCCAACCTCAAACATTTGATCTTCAAATCCATCTCATTTTACACCATAACTTTGAATGCTTTGAATCTATCTAGAGCTTGAATTTTTCTCTAAGTAACCCATATCATTCTAGAATAATCATTGATCAAAAGCATGATATACCCACCATTTCTTGAAGAATTCTCATTATTGTAGGACCACAAAAGTCTATGTGTACCAATTCCAACATACTGATAGAAGATTATTCTTTTCCCTTGATACTACTTATATTTTGTTTTCTAAATTGACAATCCCTGCAAGCAACATTGATAGGCCTTGTAATCCTTAGCAAATCTTTCATTGCTTGAACTAAACTAATTCTAACCAAGTTATCAAAATTGATGTGACACATTTTCATATGCCATAACTAGCTACCATTAATCTAATTCATAAAATAATGACCATCAAAACCCTTTATTTGATAGATATTTCCATTTGTCCTCTTTCTAACAATAATCACAATTTTGGATCCATTTTTTATCTCGCATTCATCATCTTGAAACATAAGATTGTATCCTTTGCTACATACTTTTCCAACACTCAAGAGGTTATGCCTTAAACCTATAATATAGTAACCATCTTCAGTATTATGCTTGCCATCAAAATTGATTGAACCTATTCCAAAAATCTTAGCACCTGAATCATCTCTTAATTTAACAAGTCGTCCATCATATTTTTCAAGTTTAACAAACTTACTCTTTTCTTTGGTCATATGATTTGTGAAACCATTTCCAATAATGTAATAGTTCTTATCATGTCTAACAAGAAAAGTAGATACCAAAGTACCTTCAGTTTTGTCCTTTTTCTTCGAAACACTTTCCTTCACACAACTTTCAGAATTAGCAGAACTAGATTCATATTTTAAAGCCAAGAAAAAATATTAATTATCATCAACATCTCCATAATTAGATTTATCATCGAAAATAATAACATCTTCTCTAACAAAATAGTTTTTTTGATCATTTTTCCTTTTTCTTCCTTGTTCTTAGTGTTCACAACTTTATTTGGAAATCTCAAAGCATAGTGACCTATATATCCACAACTAAAAAAATTGAAAGGTAATTTACCTTTGTACTTAACGACACCCTTTTTCATTCTTCTTACAAATTTTTCTTCCACATTATCAAGATCATCTCCATCTAAATCTTCATTTTTTTTTAATTTTCCAATATTGAAAGTAGTCTTGGCTTTTGCACCTTTTTTCAAAACAATTTTTCTTATTTCAAATGAAGCCAATGTGCCAAACAAATGTTCTCTAGTGTAGGTATTAAAATTTTCAACTTCCTCAGTAGTAGAAACCTTATCACTATAAGAATCAAGAAGAGTTTTGATAAATGTCTTTACCACTTTACATTCTTTGACTTGTGCACCAAGACCTCTCATAGCACTTACTACTTTATCAACCATCTACATGTTGTTGATGGTGTTTTTATGCACTTCACAACACAAGTAATACGTACATGCACTACCTCTCTTGAAAGAAAATCTTCCACAATCAAATTGCAGAACACTATCCCAAAGTCTCTCGGATGTCAGGTCATGACGATGCTTGGAATATATCAGTTGTTTGATGTGATTTTGCTAGAATCACAAGGCAATCTTACGTGGTTTAAAGCTGTAGGAAAATCAGGTCAGTGAATGGAGTTCTTCGAATATGAAATTAATGCACTTCATTGTAGGCTCGGATAACAGTCTTGGACTCCATTGTTTCGTTAGATTTGGCTTTACAATGTGCAATGAACCTTAACATAGATTGTTTCTAAAAAAAAGGGAAAAGGGGGGCGAGGAAGAAGGATGGTTCCTGGACCTGCAACTGCCGATGAACAGTGATCATGGAGGTTATTGTTGTGGAAAGTTTCATTAAATAGAATTTCACTTAATCTGAATTCTCACAATGCCATGAAATCTATGCTATCTTCTAACGACTACATATATTCATCATTCATTCACCATGTAAATGTGAACAAAGACAAAGGTTAATGAGCAGCTATGAAATTATAGTCTAGGCTAAATTTACATAGTCATTTACCAGCAACAAATGACCAAAAGTATGGTCAAGGAAAGCATACACACAACGGAAAGCTTCAAAACCAAAGACAACATACTAAATCCACTAAATCTAACTAAAGGATACTAGAACAACAAAGTAACTGGAAGTAAATTTTTAATTAAAGGGAGAAAAATCATGAAACATGTAGAGAAACCCAAAAATACACTAGAAAATGACTGTATTTTCTATTATAATTTCTGCAGCATGCCTTTACAACAACTCAACTCTCTTAAAATGAGAGGAGGAGAGCCCTATTTATAGTTTTTAAAAATTAAAATAAGTGGCCAAGATTTGATTCTATTGTGTGGCCAAGATTCACTTTACACTAGGGTTTTACCTACCCCCAAATATATTTCATTTATAAAACATTTCTTGTCTTTTCCCTATTTTGTCATCTAGTGAAAGCACTGTAGCAATTTCATCCCTTAGCTATTTGCCCTTTGTTGTAGCTATTATTTGAGGAATTCTTCATCGATGATAGGGTTTCCTTCGTGCTTCTTCGAAGCTGCATACTCCCTGAAACTTAGGATCAATGGCTGGAACTTGTCTAACTACAAAATTTGGTAGCTCCATTCCTAGGAGTTGTTGATGAGCTTTTTCCAGTCATCATCGTACTTGGAAGCATTATCTCTGAAAAGCTCTGACTATGCAAAGGATTGGGCAGAAAAGATCATGAAGTCTGTGGTGACCTCATCCAACATCCCATCCTCCATGTTCTTTAAGAAGTGGGGCTTTATGCTCTTAGGATTAATTTCAATAGCAGGCAGCTCGTACCCCGTCATCAGCTTGAGGTACTGAGCACACTCTTCCTTGGTCTCCTTGGCCCACTCAATATCTAGAACTACCCATTCCAGAACCTACTCCAAGTTTCATTTTCGATGGTCAAAGTCCTGCTTCCACACATCCACTAACCAGTGGTCATCATCCTTGAGGGCAAGGATTTTCTCCCAAACCTTGCCTGGCAATGTGAGTATAGCCTCAATTTTCAGGTAGGCTGCGTTGTACTTTCTTGGGAACTCCTCACAAACCTACCTCGTACCCTCAAGGGTTCTCTGCACTTCTAAGAACTTATTTTTTGTCCAGAAAGACAAGTTGATACATGTGTTTCCCATGTCTAAGACCTGTCAGAACCAGTTTTCCGTAGTCTTATCCAAGTTCCTCCTCTTCTCTAACTTATTGATCTACTCTTGAGATAGCAACTGAGGTGGGACTGATGACATCGTGGGCTACTCATCTGGGGATGACCACTACTGAATATAGGCCGTTAGATTGGCCACTTGTGCTTTGAGTTCTTCCTTAGAAACCTTATCCTATTGAATAAGATGCACCACCATGACGACCGATTCCTGGAGGTGATCAACCTTTTGCTCCCTTGTGGCCACTCCCAACTCAATGGTGGAGACATTATAAGTTATTCCTTGTTCTCCAACCACTAGTGTTGCTATTTTTACCGCCCTAGATCCAGAGGCATCCATGGTCACCTTCGATATGATCTTTGGCTTTCTCTCTTTCTTGGTGCTTATTTGTGCTCTGGCCAATATGGCTTCTAGGATTGCCTTAGGATCTTTTAAGGTGCGTGTCTTTTGCTTCAATTACCTCTCCAGCCAATTGGGCACTTGGGGATCTTCCCTGGGTGGTTCATATTGATTCTTGTTGTCCTCCCTCTCAATTTCAATGGCTCTGACAACAAGAGCCCTCTTCTCAGTTCTTGTATCTTCTTTCTCCTCATCGGAGTCTTGTTGGAGGGTTTCACGCCCAGTGGGGGACTTGGTGCGTAATTGATCGTTGGAGGGATCCTCCCTTTTGATACCCTTTTCTTCTTCATTTTGATTGTGTTCATGGTCTTCAGGCTTCTCCTCTTGCTCATCTTCATGGAGGGATGCCTCCTTATCGTGTTCTGGGGTTTGGCCATGCCTTTCAATTGGAGAGTTGTTGCCTTCAGTCTCGAGAGCAGCAATTTCCTCTTCACGTGCAAGTCGATCCTCAGCTTCCTTATCCCCGATCTCCTTAAGCTGCTTGCCCCACTCTGCATTGAGTTTGGGGACATTCATTTCCCTGATCAGTTCAACATCCAGCTCCTCACTGCTCTCGCTGGAGGAATCATAGACAACCTCATCTATCTCCTAGTGCTCGAACAGTGGATGCTCATGGTACTCAAATTATTTGTCTTCTGGCCTCGTTGTAGCCTCTAGTTGTCGTAAATCAAGCTCATCAGATATCTACGTTGTTGCCTCCATTCTTAGTGGTTCAGAAGGTGGAGGGAGAGTTGGAGCATGGGCCACAGCCTGAGCTATTACAGCTTGCACCACTAGATTAGTAAGCATCCCTGAAAGCTCATATGGCATGTATTGCATGTATTTCACAAAGGATTCCAGGAGGTTGAGGGCAGGCACCATAGCAGCGGAAACAAAGGGAAGGGAAGGAGACATAGAAGAAGAGGAGATCGGCGAGGTCGTGGTAGAGGATGAATCCACAAGAATAATTTGCATGATTGGAGAGGTGGAAGCAAGGTGGACAAAAATGTCCACCGCAGGGTGGGAGGAAGCGGAAACTGCAAGCGAAGTATGTGGGGCAGGGGCAACAGCAGCAGTGGTGGTAATTGTATTAGACGAAGACCTTGGTGAGTTAGATCCTTCTCCCCTGATCCCATGGGGCAGACCTTTGGGTGCCACAAACATCTTTGCGCCTCCAATTGTTTTCCTCTTCTTCTTGGAAGGTTTGCCCTTCGATGCCTTGCGGGCATAAACCTTTGGTTTGGGCAGCTGCTCACTGACTTCTTTTCTCTTCTTGGTTTTGACTGATGGTGGGGTTTTGGATGTTTCCCCAGTTGTAGCAGTAGCTACCCCACCATTGGAGCCACTTGGTTCACTTTCCAGTCCCTTGAATGTCAAGGCAACTCCTTGTTGCCTCAGTTGGGCCACCTGTTGGTCGATCCATGCCTTTGTTTGGATCTCGACGAGCTTAGTGATTATGTCGATGTCATCAAGCTCTTGCTCATTCCAGTCAATTATAGGAAGCGAAAAATTTGTGATGACATCATATCCCAGATTGATCACCGTGTCGTCATCCTCTTCAAGTTGGTCAAGAACTGGGCACAAATTTATTCCCCGCACATAGAGGATGGTCAGCCGCATGTAGTGCCGTAGTCGCACTTCAAGGTCATCTTTAAAATTGGCCTAAAAATCTTCGACGTTGTGGAGGTGGGCATACTGTCGTTCCAGTGCCTTTTTGATATGTCCATATGGGTCCACTTGAGGTTGAGCTATATATTGCCGGAAGTGGTATTCGGCCAACTCCCTTTCTGAGTACCCAACACACTAGGAGGTATGAATCTTGTACATTCCTTGGCCGAGCCCAATGGGGTAAGGTGTACCTACCAAATGCTTGCTGCTCAAGATGTTATGGATGTGTCATGGCTGCCAAGTCAACTCTAATAGTATAATCCGGTCGTTGGGGTACCAGGGCAGCTTATTTGGTCTTTCTATGAATCCTTGGGCGCAGATGTACGTGAACTTTGGGAATTGTATGTAAAGGAAGGCGTATTTCCTGAGGAGGGCTCTTGCACTGTGGGAAACTCTTCTTTGCAAGTCACCTCCTAGAGATCGAATGATGTGGGTGATGAATGCATCATTCACCCTATAGTAATCCTTCTTGAAGTTTTGGTATTGTAGTTGAGGGTATTTATCATTATGCTTGAGCTCTACCCTCAATGCCTCACTGGGTACCATAGTCAATCCCTAACAATATCACCGGTCTGTGAGGGAGTACTTCAGGTAGGAGGTCATGAAGAACTTGGAGGTCTTCTTTACACTTGTAAACTATTTATGGAAGCAGCCGCTGATTATATCCCCCCAATAAAAGGCAATGTCGTAACTATGGAGAATTTGCTCCACAAAGTAGAACATCCATTCCTGGAAGAAGGCTGTAGCAGGAAGACCCATCAATCGGCTTAGCAAGGTCATGAGGTTTGTGGTAATCTTCAAAGAAATCACTGCAAAAAA
This sequence comes from Sequoiadendron giganteum, assembly GCA_007115665.2. Classification (NCBI taxonomy): domain Eukaryota; kingdom Viridiplantae; phylum Streptophyta; class Pinopsida; order Cupressales; family Cupressaceae; genus Sequoiadendron; species Sequoiadendron giganteum. Next base: position 657,746,288 of record CM021100.1, read on the forward strand.
TCTCCTGAGGGAGCTTGCTAGCACTACCTCGGTTGTCCTTCAACTAATATTGATTGATTAGCTTCTTACACCTCAATGGATCCTGCTCCCATAATTCCTTGCATTCTTCCATGGTGGGCATCTCCATGCTCTTAAAGGAAGGAATGTGGAAAGTTGTCATTATACTTGATGGGGACATGTCTACAAGGATATTCCCATCTTAGTCCACTATAGTTCGGGTCTTAGGTTGATATGCCTCTAAGCACGCCATTACCAATTTTGAGGCCACCAAGGCTAGCGAGAAGCCTACAACTTTGGCAATTCCACCACTCCTTATCAATCTCACATTTTCCGTCTTGGGGTTCATCCCGACTCTCTATGTAAATTCATCAACATCAACCTGACTGATGTTGGTATCAGTGACCTCTCTCCAAAGAGTGGTGATTCTGGATTGTAAGGGGACCCCTTGAAACTTGTACTTCATCAGATCCTTATCCTCCTTACCCTGGGGTACTTTGGCTATTCCTTTCCACTTTTCCTTGGAAACACCAGAAGTTTCTGTGCTGGATTCCATAAATCCTACACAAAAGACATGAATCAGTAACATTAAATATGAAAAAATGGCCCCAGATAAATTCTTGCACATCAAGGTTAGCTCTGCAATCATTATTTATATTTGATAATTGCATAACATTTGGTAAAACATCTTTAGAAAGCAAAGCAGGCGACTCGGGCTTCCAGGGCCGGAGTTCCCTTGGCAGAATGCCATTTGGAAGGGAAAATTAGGTATGGAACTCCCAAAGGTGTTTCTTAGTGTTGGATTTTCTTAATTAAGGGTTGGCGTGAAGGAAGACCTAATTTTAGCAAGTGGGTCAAAATCCATTTTGGATTTTGAGGTCATTTGAGCCTTCATTTAGGAGTTTGGGTATCAGCTACAGGATGACTGCTAGAAATGGTGCAGGGGAGATGGAACTTCGGGCATCAAAATTCGGAGCTCGGACCACCATTACCGGGAAGCAGTTATAGGTCAGCCATTTGGGACAACAAAATGCAGGAGGCAATCTAGGAGGGGAATTCCAAAGGGCAATCCTCGGAGATGAACTTTTAGGAGTTTGGGAGCATGGCGGAAAACAAAGAATTGGGGCCCAAAGGTCGGAAAGTTGTTCCGAATTCACCAATGGAACGGAATTCTAGAATTCCAGGGGTCGGGGTCTGAACATATCTTGGGCGCTTGGTTTTTCATTTGGAATTTTCATAAGGTGAAAGGGGTACCGGGGTCTAGGACTTCGAAAGACGTCCCGGGACGACCATGTAAAATGGCACAGGTGACATGGTATTCCGAGGACAAAATCTCAGGATTCGGGGTCCGGTCACACTTTGGATTTTTTGTTTCTCTGTTGGAATTTCAAATCGGACTTTATGTAGCTAGGGTTCGAGGTTCGAAAGGATGCTCAAGATAGGCTGTCAAAATGACGAAGTTAGCACGAAATCCCATGAATAGAATTCCGAGTGTCGGATCCCATGGATAGTTTGTTTCTTTGCCAATTTTTTATTTTTTCTAACTTTTGACATGAATTTCGTAGGGCTGGGGTTTGAGAGTAGGAAAGATGCTTGAGGAAGGCCGTTAGAATGACAGGGGCACAATGGAGACTCGTGAGGGGAAATCCAGAGTTTGGGGTCCGAGACGAACTTGATCACATGAATTTTTTAAGTTTTAAGTTTAAGTTTCACGCGGATGGCCACGGGAAAGTCCAGGCCCAGGTAAGATGTTTGCCTATTCTGAAGAACAACAACGGGGAGGTCTAGCTCTGGTTTGCATTTTGACTTCTCAAACTATCGGTTTTTCATATTTCAAAACATGGGTTTTCATGGGAGGGTACTTATCTACCAAATTTTAACCCTATATCACATTTTTTCCTCATTCTAACCTAGAATTTTGATGAAAAGGAAGGCGAGGCGTGTAGACGGCGGACATACCTTGAAATCCCCAAGAAGGTTTCTATTGGGCACGGAGAACTTCAGAAAAAGAGCTTGGATTCAGGGGCTGAAAATGTCAGATGCTGGGGAGCTCTCCAAATTTCTCTATCACTCGGTTGCACTGAAAATGACAGCTGAAAAATCCGATTTTATAGCCAAAACCATCATTAACACCGGAATTAATTCCTTCATATGGCAGCTAGAGGGGTTGGTGAGTTTAAATCTCATAGGTGGCAGTGGGCAACCCGGAGTCTGGTGGCTGGAAAGACGTCCAGCCATTGCCGTTTGAGAACGGAATTCTGGAGACAAAATTTCGAGAGGGGAAACCCGACAGGTTAGATCCGGTAGGTTGAGAAGGCATTCGGCCATGGCTGTTTGCAACAACCAATCTAGAATGGAAAACCGCAAAGGGAAACCCGGAAGGGGAAACCCAAAAAGGCCAAACATTTATCATCTTTCAAAAAAAGGGGGGGAAAGTTTGGTCAGACTTAATATGTGACTTTGGAGGGTGAGTTGACCTACTTGGGCACAAAAAGGACACACAAAATGAGGCAAAGCCAAAAGTACCCGACAATCAAAAAGAGGGAAGAGAGGTTTCCCGTTCAGAACGAGGTGTGTGTGCAACAGGCACAACACATGTGACTTGTAATTGTTCCAGCTTTAAAAATTCACAAAGTCTTAAATTGTATCTTCAAATTCTACAACTTAGCTTGTTTTACCTTATCATCTCCTTCATAAATACTTTCTAGCTTATTCCAAAATTCTTTAGCAATTTTCAGATCAATAACTTTCACTAATTTAGTATGTGGAAGACTACTCAAAAGAACAAACCTTGCCTTACCATCTATTTCATAAGCCTGCATTTCATCACTTGTGCTCGGTCCATTTGTAGGTATGTTATATATAGTCTTCACTACCTTAGTGACATCAAATCCAAGGTAAACTAGATATCCTTCCATCTTCACTTTCTAGAATTCATGGTCGATGCCATCAAACATAAGAATATCCTTCTTGCTCACCATCCCAAATATACCTCAAGTAGTTAAGCCTTTCTTTAAGGAACCTTGATCTAATACCAATTGTTGAATGAGTGAGAAAACTAAGAGGGGGGTGAATCAATTGTACCAAATTAAAAAATAAAAACCCTCAATAGTAATTAGATTTACAAGCATTCATTAAACCTTTAATCTGTTATAATGTTTAAATCATGAAAAGTAGATAACAAAAACTAAAAAAACCAATACCATACACAAGAGAACACCAAATTTACGTGGAAAACCCTAGAAGGGAAAAACCATGGTGAGGATCAGCTCACAATATAAGTAATTAAAAATTTAGTACAAAGAGGCTAACTACCAGAAAAGGCTCACAACCCATGCTCACTGTCGGAATAGAATGAAGAAAGAAGGTAAAATGTTACATAGAGAAAATGATCTCAATGCATCAGAGAATCCACCATAATAGCTCCAACAACACTTGCAGTATTCAAGAGATCAAGATACCTCAGTGTTGATGGTGAAAATGACACAAATAATGTTAAATAGAATATTTCTACTTTATTTCTCCTGAAAAAGAAAGACAACATATAGCAACCTAACTCCCAAGGTCCTGGTAGTTGGTTCTCAACTATCTGCTGTCACTCAATTGGTCCATGCAACTGTAATATTCAAGGGGCCTTTGCTGGTAATAAGGAATGCAAGCAATGGCGGATTCATCAATCTGTTCTTAATGAAAAAGAGGGTTTTAAATAAAAGAAAAAGATAGATTAGGGCATACATCAGTGAAACATGAACAAAAATTATCTAATATCCAGATATATATTTTCAATAATGAATGTTCCTCCAATAGATCAAGAAAACCATAACATGATGCAATTTATAGAACAATCTATACGATTCCATGCATCTATGGTACTTAGTTTAATCATCACAACCACACATCATAATACTTAAAAGATTCAAAAAGAACAAACTCCCATTTGTTACTAAAATCATAGATCAACAGACTTTCAACAATTCAATCCATAGACAATTTCATGAAATAATATTTAAATCTGATTCCTTCTATTGTTTTTCATCAAATAAGAAACACTTATGCTTCAGCACAATCACTAGCATACAGATAGACTATAATTCATTAACCTTATCAATAAACTCAATTCCAACACAATACTGCGTAAAAAAAACTCATATTTGTATTCAACTGTAACTAAATAATAACAAAGTATCTTTGTAAAGCTATAAAATTCATATCTCCTACTATCAGGTGGCCAATTCTATTTTCATCAGCTGACCCTTACAATATGATACCCCAAAGGTATATATAGACATCCAAAGCATAAAAATCTCTCAATCAAAATTGATATCCACAATTATAGGAGTTGAAACTTTCTTGGAAACTCATATTGATTGATCTCTAGTTCCATTGTTAATTACACAAGAGAATAAAAGAGAAGAGGAAAAGAAGTCATGCACCCAAAAGACTGCCACTCATCCTTGTGTAGTTTGCTCCAACATGTACTCATCATAACTTGAGAAGACTTGTTGAAGAGTATCCACATCTGACCCATCAATCCATCTATCTTCAAATTGAATTCTCTTCAGTTCTGCGGAGGCAAACACCTTCATGTCTTTTAACTTAGTCAACTCTTTTTTGATAGCCTTTACTCCTTCCCTAATATCCATCAATCTATCCAATAATAGATCTTCCCCATTATCCTCCTTTTGCATAATTTCTTGGAATCTATTATCCCATTTTTCCTTTACCCGACTTAAAGGCAAGCCCTCTTTAACATGTATATCAACATTAACTAGAATAGCTACAATAGCTTCTAGTTCATCCAATTGTTCATTCAAATATTTACTTGCATCTTGGACTTCATTCCTATGCCTATAGATAAAATCAGATCTAAGCCAAATTATGCTAGAGGCCTTTTCCAAGAAATCTGTGTTGTCTTCCTCAAGGATGGACTACTCAAGAAAAGTAGACTTTGGCAGTTTATTGATGTCCTTTATCTTTTGAACATATCCTCTATACTCTTCTTCTTGCTGCTCCAATGTTTCAACATGATGCTTCATTTCTTCTATCAACTCCAATGTCATCTTGTGAATCTCAAAACTATTTACTAGTACCTCACCTACCTCCTGGTTAAGCTTGTCAGTCCACCTATCCATCATTCCAACCTTATTCTTTACTTGCATTAGATCATCCACCTCTCTTTTTCTAATCATCACCGATGTCTCTAAGGAAAAAAGTTGTGATCTAGGAGTAGAGATATCCTTCAAAAAGGTGTGTAGCTGATCTAATTGAGATTTGAGCTCATCCTTTCTCTGCTTATCCTTTATCAACCTTGATTTGGTAGATGATGCTACAACATCAATCAGGTTTATTTGCTGATTCCTTGTAGGCCTTCCCAAATTGACCATACCTAATTGATAATCAGTGACTTGCATATCTCCCACATCCTTATCCACTACTAGTATTGCACATTCTGTAATAATTTCACCTACATCAGTTAGCCTAGTGGAATGAAGAATCCTAGCCTTATTTTTGGGTCTCTCCTTCTCGATTTCTTTCATCATGTTATCCCAATTAAGAGGCTATGAGGGCATTATTGGTCTCTTCCGAAGATCAAGCTTCAACTAGGTAGGAGCACTTGGATTAGTGGCCATTATAGTAGAAGAGGAGGCAGCAGCCGTAGAGGATAATGGCTGTAATATAATAACCCTAGGTTGAGAATCAACCTCTTGTATATTTTGTTGTTCTCCCTCTACATTTTCTTGTGCAAGCTTTTCAACTTCTTCTTTGGCCTTCTGCTCTTGCACCCTCTTATCCACTTGTTCTATTTCCAACCTTTCTTCTTCCAACCTCTTCTCCTCAAGTATCTTGTTTCTTTCTTCTTCTTAAACCTTGAGTCTATCTGAGGCTTCCTTCTCCTTTTGTTGCTTCTTGGCCAGTTCCTCAACATCTTTCTCCTTTTGCAGGCATTATGTTTCCTCCTTTTTCTTGTAGGCTTCTTCAACTAGCTTCAACTTAGCCTCAAGGGCTTCTCTTTCTCTCCTTTGTTTATCCTTTTCCTCCTCTAGCTCATGGATCTTTTGACCCATCTCCATCTTATCATTTTCTTCCTTTGTCTTGAGCTCATCCTCCTTTTGTTTTTATTGCTTTATTACCTCATCAGCTCTTTGCTTAGCCTCCAATTGTTGTTGTTGAAGTAATGCATCAACTTGTGCCTTAGCATCTATTTCTTTTTGTTTTTCTACAACTTCTGCATGTGCCTTAGCATCTAAAGCTTTCTTTGCTTCCTAAAACAACGCCCATTGATCCTCCTCCATTAGCACGTGCTCAATTTCCTCTTCTAGAGGCATCTTTTCTTGTGCATCCTTTTTTGATAAGGTCTTATTAGAATCTGTTTCAACATCATGGATCTCCAGCTCTACTCATTTTCTCTTTAATGTTTCAGCTATATCATGAAGATTCCCCTTAGGCATCTCTCCACCTTGTTGCTCTATAAGAGGGACTTGAGCAGATGATTCACCTATTGTTGGTGTTGAAGCCATAGGTCCTATTGTGGCATCCTCCTCTTGTACTCCAAGTAAATCTTGAGTCGAGGCTTCAAGCTTGAATTCTTCAATAGCAGGAGGGAAGAATTCCAAAGGCTCCTTGGGAGGCAATTTCATCTTGATTCTCTTATATCCTTTCCCTTTCTTAGGAGCTAAACCCCTAGGAGTTTTAGCTCTAAGAACAACCCATTGGATACTCCTATCCAATACTAGTCTCCCTATTTGCTTGATTTCAATTGTCTCCTCTGCATCCCAATCTACTGGGTCCAAACTCTTGGTACCTACATTCAATGCTTCATATGAAGGATCCAACACTACCCCATCATCTACTAATGTATCAGGAATGTCAAGTTTGACCCCAAATTCTACCATAAGTGAGACTGGAAACCTCTCATAATTCCTCTTCCTAGGGTCATATTCATCTTGGAGATCACTCCAAAAGTCCTCCAACAGGTTGAAATGTCTGTCAAAGACTGAAGCCAATAGAGCATTCATCTTTTTCTTTGGATCAAAGTGCTTTTAGGTAGTATACAGGCCCAAATTCAAGTGTATGAACTCACTACAAACCGCTTTAGCTCCCACAAGATGTGGGCAGCTATACTCACCTAATTACATGGGGATCTTGTGACAACCTGGTTTGTGCTTAATTCCAAATCGGGCATTGACCCCTAGAGCCTAATAAAAAAACTCCATCAAAGCCATCCTATTGCTGCAACACTTGGGGAGCAAGTGAGGATGACCCTCAAACCCAACCAACCTGAAATAAGTAAACTTGGGGTACTGGATATACCAACAACCCCATTTTGTAATGAAGGCCATGGCCTCCTAGCTTAATTTGTACCCTGCATCTCCATTAAGCTGGTTAATAAGTACATATAAAAATGCATCATTGACTCTTCTAAAATATGTTTTAGAAATCTGTAGGGACAACTAGTCATAATGATCCCATACTCTATTTTTTCCATCAGCTTCTCCCAATATTCCCACTCTGTTTAGCCCTAGAAAGATGCCTCCTTTGGCTACTGCATAGAAAACATAAGAGGTCATGAAAAAGCTCTTAGTTTCCCTTATTCTAGTTAGCTGATCATGTATGCTGTTTGAGACAATCATAGGCCAATCAAACTACTTCCTACCATCAAAGATTGTCTGAATGAAAGGAAACATTCATTCCTTAAAATGAAATGCATCCCTCTTCCCAAAGACTCTAGACAACACCATTATAAGGTCTCATACATCCTTGTAAAATTCTGCCCTCTTTGGCTGATCTGAGAGCTTTTCTAGGGACTTCTTCTCCGTTCTTAACCACTTCTTGTTCAAGTGAGACTTATTGGTCTCCTTGTGTTTACTATATATCTCCAAATAATTTGCCTCATTCAGATGTGCAAGGTTCTTTGGATCAGGGACACTGAACATAAATTGAAACATATGAGGAATTAGGTCTATGATCACATTATCCTGTGAATCTACACATTGTCTGGTGGCTGGATTGTAAGCTCTAGTTGTTGTCATGATCAATTCTGGGCATTGGATGGATAGAGGAAACACAGTGATGTGAGCCAAGCCAAACTCAAATATTCATCCAGTTCTCTTTGTTATGTCCTTAGTAAATGTCTCTGAGTTCAACTCCTCATAACTTAATGGGCCTAGATTGTGTCAGTTATATCAGCCCAATCAGATTCCACCTTGCTGACAGTAACAAAAGGACCCCCATGGTTATACCTTGAGGTATAAGGTATTGCTCTGGTTTAATCTTCTTAGGCTTAGTTGCTGCCTTCGAAGTTTCTGCAAGTTGATTCCTCTAGGAAGCCTCTCTTGATGCTCCTGACATCCTTAGCATCCTACAATAAAACCTAAAATTAGATCAATAAAAAGCGTAAAAAAAATATGATTTGAGATCCTACCCTTCATATATATACCAGAGGCGCAACCAGGAAGAAAACATACTAACAAGTCTTTCTCTTAAAAACACTGTCGGGATTGGGACTAGAATAGGTATTGAGCTTGTAATAATAATAAGGCAGGACCAGAGTCCGAGTTGGGATGGTAACAAGAATCGGAGTTGGGATGGTAACCTATTTGGTTTTGTGAAGAATTTTCAATTTCATATTTGGTTCCGGTTCCAATTCTGGCTGAGTTATTATCATTTTGAAAGCCTGGTTCTTACTGTAAGTGGAGTCAAAGATGGAATGGAAACAAAATCGACACTTATTACAAAACATGGTTCAAGATCAAAATCGATTTTGATTCTAGTTCCACTCAAAAATAATTATGATGTCATAAGAGATTTTAACAGAATGATTAATATCATGATCTAAAGAGTAGGTCATATCAAAATGAAAGGGGCTTAAAAATAATCTATACAAGACCATCCCCATATGACTGAGAGGCCACCATAATAATTAGGGCATCATATTTAAAACAAGAATGCGCCAAAACCCTAATTCACAAACCCTCAATTTCAAATAATTAGGGCACGAATTTAACCCCATTCAAATTAATCAGATTAATGTGCAACAGGATTCCTAAGTAAAACCATAATTTATCAAACCCTACCAATGTAAAAACTACAACTAATCCAAGCCATTTTAAAAACTAGGGCATCACAATACGGTCACAATTAAAATGTGAAAATGACTGTGATAAATAGGTTAGCCCCCTAAGATGATTCCATGCATGATTATCTCCCTTTTGATCGAATCACACATCTAAACGCTCCATTGCAACTCTGCTTCACTCTTGATCTTATAAAAATGATGATAACTTCTAGTTAATCCCTAATTAAGGTTAAAAATGCAGCTTCGCGTGTGCATGGCACCTGTAATCAATCCCATAAATGCGATAGATTGGAGTCGAAACTATAGAGGGAACTGGCACATTACTACCATACAGTTTCAGTAAAGTCAAACCTCAAAATGGCAGGAGCGAAATCAGAGTGGGAAATGATTTAGAAACCTTATTCAATTTTTGAATGCAGTTACCATTCTAGCTCTGGTTCTGCTTACAATAAGAAGCAGGTGAAACAAATAAAAAAACAAAAACACAAAGACCCAAATGAGAAAACCTAACACAAAAAAATAAGTCGAAACGAATAAAATGAAAGGCAGAGGCAGAGGCGGAATGACATTTTATTTTGGATCCTTGAATAACTTCATACTTAACTTCCACTCCGGCTCTGACTCTGACAAAGAAAAACCAAAAGACAACCAAAAAAAACCATCGAGATCGGGATAAAAATGATCGTTAAAACAAGTTTCAAAACCCGATTTAGTTCCAGTTTCGGTTCCGATAGAACAAACCAAAGAAAAAAAAAGTGTTAGAAAAGAAAGACTCCAAAATTTGTTTGAAAAACAACCAAGGACAAAAATAAAAGGGGGACCCATTTTGACCAAGTCAAAATATGGGGTGGTTATGCAAGGTATAACACTTAGCTCACTACATTCAAAAAAATTGCATTATATCTTGCACTATAGTTCACACTTTTTCATTTAATTTTGCATCACAACATGCAATTCTATTCCACACACCATCTTGCATCAACTCACCTTGCATTTATACCATTCACAACTTGAAAAAAATCTTGAAGTTGGCTACACTCACCTTACACTTTACAAATTCAAAATAGGTTAGAACTAATCATTCTCATGGTGGATAGGAAAAAATATTGGACCAATAAAAAACTTAATTGCAACCCAAATCAACACTCACATGCCACACTACACCTTCATTAATACTTAAACATATTCGAATGTAATGTAAATAAAAAGCCGGTAATTACCCATGCAAACCCCATTAAAATTTGAAGTACATTCTTCCTCAAATCCAAAGATGACTTGTGAACCACACACCATGCTTCATCACAATCTAAAATATTCCTCTATCATCTTGAATTCCTTCAAACTCCTTCACAACAATTTGCACCTTCAGAATGTACATGCCTTGTAAACTTAAACTACACTAACAAACACCACAACTCTAAAATGCATCTTCTAGAGCACTAAACCACAAATCCTCTTGATGGAGGCAAGAGATAAACACCATCAATGTACCTTTAGAATCACAAGACCAGAAAAACAACTATAGAGAAACACAGAGCAAAAAAAATTATCCTAAACACCTCATAAGAAACACTGCAAAACCAGTTCACATACTGGAAAATAAAACTTCTTTCGCACATCGATCTAGAAGCCCAATTTTATATGTATAAAATATAAAAACCTCTAACCAGCACATACAAACCACACAAGTATATATTCAAACTAGAAGAAATGTGAAGCAAAACCAGAACACCTCTGCAACACCCTCTTTCCTCATTTTATAAATTTTCTCAATATCCTCATCGTTATCAATAACACAATCATAAAAAAAATATTATCAAAATAAAACTAGAGGGTTAAGACCAATAAATTAAGTGATGACAACATAATACAACTAATCAAAGAAACAATCTCTCTCAACTACTGCACAACTATCACCAATGACAACACCTTCATACTTGCAACATATGGTTCTTTGCGAGGCTTGAAACCTTATTATCTTTGCTCACCTCTCTCACATCAATAGTTTGGTGATCACACCATCTTCATGGGTGAATCTTTGGTTAGAGAAATAAAGGCTATCAAGTTTTTAATTGAAGTTTATGAGAAACCTTCTAGTTAGTGTGTGAATTCTCCTAAGAGTCGGCTCTTCTTTCTTAGCACAATGGGGTATCTCCAAATGAATTTGGCAATAATTTTATCTTTTAATATGGGAGACTTGTCTAGAATTTATTTAGGTCCACCTTTATGTGTTTATAATACTCTTGACTCATTTTGGCTAAGCCTTTTGGACAAATTCAATAAGAAAATTATGAGTTGGAAGGGTAATCTTCTCAACTAGGTTGGTAAAGTGCAACTCATCTCTTCAACCGTGTAGAGTCTTCCCTATATTCTTTGATTATGTTTAATATTTTTGTGAAGTGTGAAGACAAGATGGAATAAATAATGAGGCATTTTTTATGGTCCAATATTGAAGAAAAATCAAGAATCACACTCATTGTTGGGGATTAAGTTTATAAATCAAAGAAGTGGGGTGAGCTTAGTTTGAGAAGCATTAGATCCCTCAATAAGGCTATCTTATAAAAGAATATTTGGAGGATCCTTTGTAGAGAAGCTGGTTGGTCTTCCTAATTAAGAAATAAGTATTTATCTGCATTTAGGAGAGAGTGGGATTTTCTTCATGAAGATTTTATTCCTAAAGGCTATTGCTTCTGGAAGAATATTGTGCCTTGTAGAGGTTTAATTAAAAATGGTGCCAAATGGTTGCTTGGTGATGGTAACCAAATATTTTTTTGGGAAGATGTGTGGTGTGAAGCTGGCCCTCTAATGAACCAACCTTGGGCTCCTCCTCTAAGGGATATTTATTCTATATTTTTTGGGAACAAGGTAGCTGATTATTTTCAAAATAGAATTTGGAAAAATTTGTAGAGTTGGGACCCATATCTTGTTGTGCTTCAAAATTTCCTTAAAAATATTCACAGTCCCATGTTCCCAAAGTCTAATTATTTTTTTTTTGGCTTGGCATGCTAATGGTTTCTTTTCATTTTGCTCCTCCTTGATCAGTTCTTTAGTGAAGCATGATCCTCTCTCATTCTGGGGGAATCTTTGGAAAAATATGATTATTCCCAAACTTAATATTTTTTTTGGATTTTTATGTAGAGGAAGATTTTGACTCTAGATTCTCTTTGCAGAAGAGGGTTTTCTATTCCAAATAGATGTGCCCTCTATGAATGTGAAGCATAAATTTCTCTTCACTTTTATCTTAGCTGTAATTTCACCACCCTTAGTTGGAGTAAATTTATTTCTTTCTAGAAGTTGGACTGGGTTTTTTCTAACTCCTTACAAATTTTTTTTGAGTAGTGGAATTTCCCTTCTGCTAATCCATCCCTTTGTATCCTTTTGTCCCTTATTTCCCCCCATATTGCATGGGGATTGTGGAAGGAAAGGAATAATAGAGTTTTCAGAGAAACTAAGCTTAAAGAGGATATTGTATTTTTCAAAATCTATAGGTCCATTATGGATAATTTTTCTATCAATTTTTTGGATTCTTCTCATATGGATCCCTACACCATGTTGATTGGTAATGATATTTGTTTCCTCTAAGTGGATATTGATCCCTATGTTATACTCTCCCCTAAAATTTTAGAATATATTGAGAGTAAATAATATTTGGAAAATCCATCCTATAGGGTGGATCAAAGTTAATTTTCATGGGGTAGCCAAGGGGAATATCAAGCCTACAAGTTGTGAGAGGGTGTTGATAAATGAAAATGGAAGGTTCTTAGGTACAGTGGAACTCCCTTTGGGAAACCAGACTAATCACTGTGTCGAGGTAGAAGAATATTACACAAAAATCAAAGTAGCATTTGAGAGGGGTTATAGAAAGGTCTAGATAGAGGGTGATTCACTCAATATAGTGAGATTTTTGTAAGGTAGTTAGAAGCCAAGTTGGACTATCAAATCAATTATCAATTATTCCATCATTATGATAAGGTCATTTGAAGATGTACATCTCTCACATCCCTTTAGGGAAGGAAATTCCCTAGCAGATTTTTTCCCCAATGAGCCTGCTAACCTCATGAGTTTGAATATATGGGACAAGTACTCCTCTCTTCCCAAGAGGTCTAAGTTGTTATTAAGAAATGACAACTAGCCTTGATTGTTTTGTAGGGGGTGATGAGGTGGTATTATTTTACCCATTACCAAGGCCTTTTGCATATTCATAAATTTCTATAAACTTTGGTTCATGGTGATTGTTCTGGCTAGCATAGATATGGGTGGGGATAGGAACATGCTTGAACCATTTTCGATGAAAATTTTTGGAATAAGCTAAAGGTTTGGAGGATTTTGGAGAAATGGAATTTCACACCATATGTGGAAAGGCTTCATGGTTTTAATCATGAATCCTTTTATCAGTTTATATGAAGTTGGCATGATAGGTTTTGAAGGTGAATGGACTAAATTCCCCATTAATGAAGACCTCATAGCTCACAAAATGGGTCTACTGATTGAGGGGCACAAGTCTCATAAGGAAAGGAAGGGAAATGAGGATGTAATGGAATAGTTTTTCAAGGAAAATGAAAAGGATGACCCAGCTAAACTTCCATCCTGGGGGTATGATAAGCTCTCCATTAAGTAGACATGGGAATAAGTGGCTAAAGTTATTATGAGGTATGTAACTCTTGAAGCCCATTTCTATGCAATTTTAGAGTATAATTTTACCCATCTTTCTCATTTAAAGTAGAACCTACAAGTTTCCTTTCTATTTTTCCTCCTATCTTCTATGGAGGTTTCTATTTATACTCATCTTAAAAATCATCATAGCCCAATTCTTCATGAGGGTATCATCTTCCTCATCATGGAGAATTTCAAAGCTAATACCTTGGCCAAGGCTATCATGGGTAAAGATAAGGTCACTTTATCTAATTATCCAACATTTCGTTTAGATATAGAGGGTATTGTGGATGAGGAATGGAAAGCGGAAGATGAGAGAAAGGATGCAGTTAAAATTTTTCCCTCTCCTTTGAAATCTCCTTGTAAGAAATGAAAGAGAGGGGGACTAAAAAAGAAGATTGCCACCAAAAATCTAAATAATTAGGGGTTGGATACTAGTGGGTCTAAGTTTTGTGAGGAATATGGTACATAGTTGAAAGGTGGGCAATAAAGATCTGTTAACAAAAATAAATCTAAGTTACAGAGGTTAGAGTTTGGTGGTTCTGAGAAGGGAGGGGAGGGGGTACCCATTCAAAATAGGTGAAGGACCAAAACAAAAATTCTCGTACAAATGATTTCTTGGGTGTAGAAGACTCCTCTTCCCAACAACTCTCTCATCAAGATGTTCTATTTGGAAAATGCAGTGTCAAATCTATGGACATGGGGGTAAAGGAAATGGTATTTGGAAAGACTAATTGTGTGGCCAACGTCCATCCTCTCTTGAAGGAACTTTCCTACCTAGATGAGGATAATACCTCAATTCTAGAGTTTCTTGACATGGCTATAAATGGGGCTACATGCAAATTTAAACTAGCTAAATGGGTGATGAAAGAATTCAAAAGGTGAATATAAAGATCAAGATTCTTAAGGAGAATTATGCTAATCAGCCCAAAGGTGTAGCCTCGAAATTTCTCATTGAGAGACAAGTTGATTTGGAAAGCTCATTTTATCATTTCAAATCAGAATGCGAGAGTTGTATTCAATATATGGATGGTGAAATTAAGGAAATCCGTGTAGACATCCATAAGCTTATGTAGATCAGTCATATGTCTATTAAAAAAACATGCAATCCAACAAGTTTTTGCTGGATAAAATAAACAAACTCAGGGAGGATCAAATTTAATTTGTTGAATTGCATGAAAAGGACCTTTCAACCAAGGAAAAGGGTAAAAAAGCTACCAAGGATGAGGTTAAGGGTCCAAGCACAAGGACTCGAGGCAGTTTGAGGAATTTTTTTGAAGAGAATAAAACATATTTTATATCGATGGTTAATCTAACCTATAACCAAGAGCTCAAGGTGGAAAACACCTTGAAAAATCTAAAATAGTTCCTTTCTGGCTTGAATGTATTTTTGCATCTTTTTATTTCTTTGCTATTTTTGGCTATTGGTTGACTACTGTTTTAATTGTTTCATGTTTTGTATTAGTAACATTTTGTTGTGATTTTATGTAAAGGGTTTTGGGTCCCTTCAAAACCTATTTTTCCCTATTAAATAAAAATTTACATCATTTATAGTAGAAGGAAGCGCAAACAATTAGTGGTAAAAGAAGGTGATTTGAAAGTCATGCATTTCAAGTGGTATTCCTCATAGTGTCACACATTTTTGCATGGAGGAAGAAATATTTAGGATAAGGCTTTACAAATAAGGATTCATGGTGACAACAATGTATTACTTCTTGTGCAATGTTAGATGCATGTTTCGGACATCATTTCCCAATTTTAAATTATGTAATGTTTGAGGAATTTTTTATTTGGAAAATATTAAGTAATTTAGGTGCAACATTGGATAGATTACCAAAGGAAATAATGGATTTCTTAAGACCAAAGAATAAGGTGTCTTGAATGGGCATTCAACACAACTAGGAAGATTAGTATTTTCATTCAAATGCAATTATGGCTAGATTTTTTCGGCATCCAATTAGGCCTCATATCCTACCAAGACATATGCCTAAAAGGTTGGTATATATATAAATTATTTGGAAATTAAATGAATCAGATAAGAATCATTTAATAAATCATAAAAGGGATCATTCTTCCAATATAGTTTTTAGATTTTGTCCTCACTATTAAGAAAGGATTGAAGCTTGTATATCTATTTTTTTAGTCGTACAAAATGAATTTGGATGTTAAAAGAGACTATAACCCAAAATTTTCATTAACCAAGTCAAGATCAATGTCAAGAGATCAAAATTATATCATAGAGTGTTATTTGAAGAGAATTTGATAAAAAATTTCTCAATTGTTTGATGGGATAAAAACTTTTCCATCCTTTACTTTATTTAATTTTATGTCCTTTTTGACACCAATTCTGCCATTATTTATTTATAACAATATAAAATTATTTAATTTATTTTTAAATTATTGAAACATAAAAATGTGGTACACCCTAGGTTTAATACTCATGACCTAGGGTACATTCCATGATTTCTAGGATTTCATTAAGATGCAAATCAACTAGGTGGATAAATTGACTTACAACCTCTTAGGTGAGTGAATCAGACCTAGATCTACATTTATTTGAGGGTTGGAATGAAATGAATTAGATTGGAAATGATTTGGAGTGTTTAACTTAATGATTCTATATGCCCTAATATGAAAAATGCAAGATCTCGATATCTGATAAATAGAAATAGTCATGTTCCAAAAGATCTAGAAGGTGTAGATGACTATGTACCTACCCAAAAAAAATGGTTTTATAGTGCCTAAAGGGCTAGGTCACCCAATGTTGATCAATTCATTGTAAAGGGGTCTTGTTAAATTTATGGGGTCCTCTGATGTTGGATCTGAGCTTCTATTTTTCACTTTTTCCACTATTGTAATGTCATGAATAAATTATGTAGGTGATTTTTGGTGTCTTTACAAGTTTGATGATAAAAAATGAAACAATGAAAAATTCATCTTCAAGCTCTCTTTAATCCTTTTGAAACCTATAACATGCACATTCACAAAGAGGGAAAATGTTGTGCTATAAAGGGGATTACCTCAATCAAACCCCGTGTAAGTTTTTCCGCTTCCATAATGGCAATGCCAATGATAAACTAATAATGGAAAGGAAGGAAATGATGATTAAAAAAATGCTACAACTCTCCACCCTTTAATGGCTTCCTTGAAGGACTAAAGACATACACATCACTTCAAAGATTTGGATCTTTCTTGAATGATTTGTTAGAACAAAACTATCTACTAAGAGGTGGGGTGAATTTGTAGATCATTTAAAACTTGTCCTCAAAAACTTTTCATGTAGATTAAATGAACATGTAGAGATCAAAAAAACACACAAGTATACATTACACTAGATATTTGCAGAAAATACAAGATGGGAAAAACCACGATGAGAAGAGCTACTAGAATCTACTTTCCTATTCCAGCCTCACAATAAAACATCAGTGGTTATAAAGTTTAAGGGAACCAACCCTAAGGAGACTCCAATCACTTGATTTAAGAGCACCTACTCCCTAACTGAGCACCCACTCAAATTTCAAATGATGCCAACCAATCAGATTTGCAATGTAAAAATGGAGCTACAACTCCTAATTACAAAGTGATTCAAATGAATCCAATTTAATATTATAGACCTATTCTATAACTACCCATACTTTGCTCTACTTTTACAAGAATTCCTCACTGCTATTGCTGCTAATTCTTCTTTTTCATCACACTATCCTCCTCTGCTCTACCCTTTGTTTCATATACACAACTAGTTCTCTTCTCTACATAATAAATACATATCCTAGATGATGTGCTCAAAATTTTGTCTAGGTCTTCCTTCTTCTACCACACACTATCATTCACATACACTATTTTATTAGACTTCTCTCATATTTCTTCATTGAAAAGTCTCTCTTACCTCAAGCCATGCACCACCACCTCAAAAATCTATATTTTTCTATTTTTAGCATATATCAATCCTAGGGTTTGATTCATATTGAATTCTCATATTTGCATGATTTGATTTGTATAAGATTTTGTAGCCGACTATGCTTTGATAGCACCGACCATACCTTACAATCACCAACTAAATTGTAGTTTGAGTAGTTACAACGATTAATTGTGTTCACTATGTTGACTTACACCGCTTGACTAAGATTTTTCCACCATTCTCTACCACCTAGTTGTTGAGAGAATCCTGTTGGATAGGAAAACTAAGAGGGGGGTGAATCAGTTGTCATAGATTATAAACTTCAATTTATTTATCAAAACTAATACATAAACTGCTTAAATGATTAATCATCAAATGTTAATGCAGAAACTGAAATCCAATGCACAAACATAATAACACCAGATTTACATGGAAAACCCAATGAGGGAAAAACCATGGTGAAGATTAACTCACACTATAGAGAATATCAAAACCGATTACAAAAAGTCTCACTACCTGAGATAAGGCTCACTACCTACAATAAAGAATCACTATCCAACATGGCTAAAAACTAGAGAGCTTACTGCCATAGAGATACAAAGATGGCTAACTTCTAGAATACAAGAGTTAAGGCTTACAACCAAAAGTGTGAACTGATATATTACACCTTACTTATGTAGAGTTTAGTTCAGATGAAGATTTATATAGGTAGTACTGCATTTTAGTAATTACTAAATAATTTTGATCTCATCATACACTCTATTGTCTTTTCCTTCTTTTCTTACTCTACTCTATTGTACTCTCTCTTTCTCTTTCTTACTATCACACTCTTTCCTATCTCTTTTTCTATATCTCTTTTCTTTTTGGAGAGTCTCTATATGCATCTTACTTTTCTTTTTGGAGAGTCTCATATATATGTGTGTATATAAGTTTAACACATTTCTTATGTTGGCCAACAACCGTAATACATAATTAGTCCACACAAAATATTGCACATGTTGATTTTGGATTTTGATGGTTTTATGTTTTTTTTGGATTTTGATGATTTTATGTTTTTTTTGGATTTTGATGTTTTTAGAAGGCTAATACCATATGTCAAATCCCAATAAGACATAAGTCGAGGAATTTCCCCCAGTCAGGTATAGGACCAACTTATTATGTGTGAGGGGATCAATGGATGCAAAGGATGGTCATGAAAGTGAAGGGCACTAAATTTTTGTGGTTTTCAAGCCATGAGAAGGATGAAAAAGCCTTACTATGGATGATATGTGCACATGGATGGACAAAAGGAAAAAAAACAAGTAAAGTGACAATAGATAGAGGGGCAGAGACTGACTATGCATGGCATCTATTTGCAAGGTTTTCACCATGGTACTTATACAAAGTTCCACCAAAGTGGTTTTCAATTTTTGATGAATTATTTATCTTTACTATTTTATTTTTATTTTTATATTTTTTTAATTTTTTTTTTGTCGCCAAGACACCTATTTTCCAAGTTTTCATGAGGGTGACATTTTTTTCGATTTTTCAATTTTTTTTTGTATTTTTTGACTTTTTGATGGGATACTCTAAGAATTAGGTCTAATATCTATGAAGGTGCATGTTTTTTATGGGTTAAGGAAATGGTTCCCCTTCAAGAGTAGAGAGTTGATAAGAACCAACCCATATGTTGTTGTGATGATATAAGGGCCTATCCAATTGGGTTCAAACTTTCTAGGATTTTCTTGATCTGTCTGATTCTTTGGATTCTCTTTTAAGACTAATTCACTAATATAAAAGCTTCTAGGTTGGACCTTCTTATTGTAGTTGTGTTGAAGACGGTTCTTATATTCCTATAAATGTCTTAAGGCATTATGTCTCTTCTCATCCAATAACTCTAGCTCATGCAGATGGGATACACGGTATTCTTCTTGATTGATCAATACTTGCATAGAGACCCTTAGGGATGGTAACTCAAACTCAATAAGAAGTATAGCCTCAGATCCAAATACAAGGGAATATGGAGTGGCTTTGCTAGGAGTGCGGACACTAGTATGGTAGTCCGATAAAGTAGGATTGAGTTGGAGATGCTAGTCATGACCAATGTCATCGACTGTAATTTTTAAGATTTTAAGGATAGTCTTATTAGATTCCTCAGCGTGACCATTACCCTAGGGGTAATACAGGGTGGCAAAATGGTGTTGGATATAAAACTTCTCACAAAGTTTATGGACATCCTAATTCTTGAAAGGTTTACCATTGTCTATAATGATGGATTGCAGGATGCCATAGTGGCATATGATGTAGTTTAGAATAAATTTGGATATTTTCTTACTAGTAATATAGGTCATCAAGATGGATTTTATCCATTTGGTAAATTATTATGTAGCAACAAGGATAAAATTATGCCCATTTTTGAAAGTGGGACAAATCTTTCCTACGAGTTTGAGTCCCCATTAAGAGAATGACCATGGTGATGTAAGCGACTACAATTTATATGTTTGCGCATGTATAAGATCTCCATGAGTTTGACATTGATGACAATTCTTCACAAAGTGATAGGCATCACGTTCCATTGTAGGCCAATAATATCCCATCCTCATAATATTTTTAGCTAGGGTAGGACCAATAGAGTAAGCTCCACATATACCATGTTGAACCTCTTATAATTTTCTTTGTGCTTCATTTGAGTCAAGACATCAGAGGAGGGTGCTATCTAGGCTATGACAGTAAAGGGTATCTCTGATGATGTCATATTTAAAGGCTCGCCAAATAAATTTTTTTTCGTTTGTTGGGAGACAAGTCGGGAGGGATAATCTGGTCATGCAAGTAGTTGTAAATTTCTTTGTAGTAGGGAGATTTGAGACCCAAAAGTTCACACACAAGTTTAGTTTTAGGGACATTGAATGTAGGGACCAATAGTTGTTCCACCTAGAACTCATAGTGTGATGCATTGTTAGGGATGTCCAAGAGAGATCCAATTGTTTCCATTACATCAACTTCCTTGTTCTAGATTCTTAGTATTTTCTCAAAGGTAATAGCTTCAAAGTATAGTCTAAAACTATCAGCCATGCACTTTTAGGGCATCATCTTTTCATCCTTGGTATCATAATCATAATTGACTTGCTTGATCACTGATTGGGAATCACCATAAACTTGAAGATCCATGATTTTCCACTTAATTGCCATTTAGAGTCCTATTAGTAATGATTCATAATTAGCTATATTATTGGTGCATATAATTGTTATTCAAAATGACTTAGGAATGGAATCCCCTTGAGGTGTGATGAATAAAATACCAGCTTTGGAACCATGACTTGTGGAGGAGCTATCGAAGTACAATTTCCATGTTTTTGGTGTTTCTATGACAAAGATTGATTCATCTAGGAAGTCAAATATAAGAGGATGATTTGCTTTCACTAGTGCATTTGCAATTTGATCAATATAAGTTGTCCTTTTATTTATTTTCGATCAATATATTCAATATTATATTCACTTAAAATCATTACCCACTTAGCTAATTGTCTTGTTAGAGTCGCTTTACTGAGAAGATACTTTAGAGGATCAATTTTGGCTATCAACTTTGTCTTGTGGTTTAGCATATGGTGTCTCAATTTTTGGGATGCAAATACAACTACTAGGAATGCTCATTCAATAGGGCTATAGCTTAACTCATATCCAACCAAGGTACGATTGATGTAGTATATTGCTTGTTCTTTTCCATCATTATCATTGTGTGCCAATAATGCTCAAAATGTTGATGTAGTTGTTACATAAAATATCAAATGTCTTTTCTCAATTGGAGCCATAAGGACTGGTAGATTCAATATATAATGCTTAATTTGATCAAATGCTTCTTGACATTTTTTTGTCCATGTGAATGTTATTCCTTTTTGTAACAAATGTTGAAAGGGATGAATCTTATTTGCTAGCTAGGTGATGAATCAATGGATTGATTGCAGTATTCCTTGTAAAGTCCTTAGCTAATTGATCTTAGTGGGTGGTTTCATGTCCAAGATAACTTTTAATTTTGTAGGATCAACCTCTATTCCTGTGCAAGAGATAATTCATCCTAAATTTTTTCCTGATTAGACGTCAAAAACAAATTTCTTTGTCTAGCACAATTCTTCATGAGGGGATTGTCTTCCTCATCATGGAGCATGTTAAGGCTAATACCTTGGCCAAGTATATCATGGGTAGAGATAATATCAATTTATCTAATTCTCTAACATCTGGTTTAGATATAAAGGGTGTTGTGGACGAGGAATGGAAAGTAGAAGATGAGAACAAGGATGCAGTTGAGATTTCACCCTCTCCTTTGAAATCTCCTTGTAACAAGTGAAAGAGAAGGGGAATAAAAAAGAAGATTCCCACCAAAAAGCTAAAGAATTAGGGATTGGATACTAGCGGTTCAAGTTTGGTGATGAATATGGTGCGTAATTGAAAGGTTGCAAATAAAGGCCAATTAACAAAAAAAAATCTAAGTTACAGAGGTTAGAGTTTGGTTGGTCTGAGAAGGGAGGGTAGGGGGTACCCATTTGAAATAGGTGAAGGACAAAATCAACAATAATGGTAGAAATTCTTTCTTGGATGTAGAAGACTCCTTTGCTCAACAATTCTCTCATCAAGATATTTTGTTTAGAAAAAGCAATGACAAAGCTATGGACATGGCGATAAAGGAAATGGTATTTGGAAAGACTAATTATGTGGCCAACATACATCCTCTCTCAAAGGAATTTTCCAACGTGGATGATGATAATACCTCGATGATGGGGCTTCTTGACATTGCTATAAATGAGGATACATGCAAATTTAAACTAGCTAAATGGATGATGAAATCATTCAAAAAGGTGAATATAAAGATCAAGATTCTTAAGGAGAATTATGTTAATCAACCCAAAGGTGTAGCCTCAAACATGCTCATTGAGAGACAGGTTGATCTGGAAAGCTAATTTTCTAATTTCAAATAAGAATGTGAGAGTCGTATTTAAGATATTGATGGTAAAATTAAGGAAATCCATGCAGACATCAATAAGATTATGTAGATTAGTCATATGTCTATCAAAAACAACATGGAATCCCACAAGGTTTTTGATGGATAAAATCAACCAACTCAGGGAGGATCAAATTTAATTTGTTGAATTGCATGAAAAGGACCTTTTCTACCAAGGAAAAGGGTAAAAAGACTACCAAGGATGAGGTTAAGGGTCCAAGCACAAGGACTAGGGGAAGTTTGAGGAAAAATTTTGAAGAAGAGAAAAAAATAATACTATCAATGGTTAATCTACAATAAAACCAAGAGCTCGAGGTGGAAAACACCTTGAAAAATCTAAAATAGTTCCTTTGTGGCTTGATTGTATTTCTGCATCTTTTTGTTTCTTTGCTATTTTTTGGCTGTTGGTTGGCTACTATTTTAATTGTTTCATGTTTTGTATCAGCAACATTTTGTTGTGATTTCATGTAAAGAGTTTTGGGTCCCTTGAAAACTTTTTTTTCCCTATTAAACAAAATGTTACTTCATTTATAGTGTAATGAATGCAAAAACAATTAGTGGCAATAAAAAGTGATATCAAGCTCATGCATTTCAAGTGGTATTCATCATAGTGCAAAATATTTTTGTATAGAGGAAGAAATATTTGGGATAAGGCTTTATAGATAAGGATTCATGGTGACAACAACGTATTACTTCTTGTGTAATGTTAGATGCATGTTTGGGACATCATTGTCCAAATTCAAAGTATGTAATGTTTGAGGAGTGTTTTATTGGGAAAATATTAAGTAATCTAGGTTCAACATTGGATAGATTAACAAAGGGAATAATGAATTTATTAAGACCAAAGGATAAGGTGTCTGGAATGGGCATTCAACACAACTAGGAAGATTGGTATTTCCATTAAAATACCACTATGGCTAGAGTTTTTGGGCATCTAGTTAGGAATCATATCCTACCAAGACATATGCCTAAAAGGTTGGTATATATAAATTATTTGGAAATTAAATGAATTAGATAAGACTCCTTTAATAAATCATAAAAGGGATAATTCTGCCCATATATTTTTTAGATTATGTCCTCACTAGTAAGGAAGGATTGAAGCTTGTATATCTATTTTTTAGTCATACAAAATGAATTTGGATGTTAAAAGAGACTATAACCCAAAAATGTCATAAATCAAGTCTGGATCAATGTCAAGAGATAAAAATTATATCATAGTGTTATTTGAAGAGAATTTGATCAAAAAATTCTCAACTATTTGATGGGATAAAAACTTTCCTTGTTTTAAAATTTTCCATCCTTTCCTTTATTTAATTTTATCTCCTTTTTGTCACCCATTTCGTCCTTATTTATTTATAATGATATAAAATTATTTAATTTATATTTAAATTATTGAAACATAAAAATGTGGTACACCCTAGGTTTAATACTCATGACCTAGGGTACATTCCATGATTTCTAGGATTTCATTAAGATGCAAATAAAAAAGGTGGATAGATTGACTTACAACCTCTTAGGTGATTCAATCAGACCTGGATCTGCATCTATTTGAGGGTTGGAATGAAATTAATTTGATTGGAAATGATTTGGAATGTTTAACTTAATGATTCTATATGCCCTAATATGAAAAATGCAAGATCTTGATATCTGATAAATAGAAACAATCAAGTTCCAATAGATCTAGAAGGTGTATATGACTATGTAACTACCCCAAAAAATTGGTTTTATTGTGCCTACAAGGGATAGGTCACCCAATGGTGATTGATTCATTGTAAAGGGGTCTTGTTCAATTTTTGAGGTCCTATGATGTTGGATTTGAGCTTATGTTTTTCTTTTTTTCCACTATCGAAATGTCATGAATAAATTATGTAGGTGATTTTTGGTGTCTTGACAAGGTTGATGACAAAAAATTCAACAATGAAAAATTGATCTTCAAGCTCTCTTCAATCTTCTTCAAACCTATAACATGCAAATTCAAAAAGAGGAAATTTTTTTTACCATATAGGGGATTACCTCAGTCAAACCCCATGTAATATTTTCCACTTCCATAATGGCAATGTCAATGATAAACTGATAATGGAAAGGAATGAAATGATGAGTAAAATATCCTACAACTCTCCAATTTTTAATGGCTTCCTTGAAGGACTAAAGACATACACATCACTTCAAAGATTTGGATCTTTCTTGAATGATTTGTTAGAACACAACTATCTACTGAGAGGTGGAGTGAATTTGTAGATCATTTAAAACTTATCCTCAAAAACTTTTCATGTAGATTAAATGAACATGTAGATATCAAAAACACACACAAGTATACATTACACTAGATATTTGCAGAAAGTCCAATATGGGAAAAACCATAATGAGAATAGCTACTAGCATCTACTATCCTATTCTAGCCTCACAATAAAACATAAATTGTTATTAAGTTTAAGGGCACCAACCCTAAAGAGACGAATCCATTGATTTAAGAGCACCAACTCTAATGAAGAACCTACTCCCTAATAGAGCACCAAATCTAAGGAAGCACCTACTCCCTAACTAAACACCCACTTAGCTTTGAAATGACACCAACCAATTAGATTTGGAATCTAAAAATGGAGCTACAACTCTTGCTTACAAAGTGATTTAAATGAATCCAATTTAATATTATAGACCTATTCTATAACTACCCATACTTTTCTCTACTTTTTAAAAAATTCCTCACTGCTATTGCTGCTAATTCTTCTTTTTCATCACACTATCATCCTCTACTCTACCTGTTGTTTCACATACACAACTGGCTCTCTTCTCTACACAGTAAATACGCATCCTAGATGATGTGATCAAAATTCAGTCTAGGTCTTCCTTCTTCTACCACACACAATCATTCACATACACTATTTTATTAGACTTCTCTCATATTTCTTCACTGGAAAGTCTCTCTTACCTCAAGCCATGCACCACCTCCTCAAAAATATCTATTTTTCTATTTTTAGCATATATCAATCCTAGGGTTTGATTCATATTAAATTCTCATATTTGCATGATTTGATGTGTACAAGATTTTGTAGTTGACTATGCTTTGACAACACCGACCATACCTTACAATCACCAACTAAAATGTAGTTTGAGTAGTTACAACAATTAATTTTGTTCACTATGTTGACTTACACTGCTTGAATAAGATTTTTCCACCATTCTCTATAGCCTAGTTGTTGAGAGAATATTGTTGGATAGGACAACTAAGAGGGGGGTGAATCAATTGTCATAGATTATAATCTTGATTTCAATTATTGGAACTAATACATAAATTTCTTATATGATTAATCATCAAATGCTAATGAAAAAACTAAAATCCAACGCATAAACACAATAACACCATATTTACATGGAAAACCTAATGAGGGAAAAACCATGGTGGGGATTAACTCACACTATAGAGAATATCAAAATTGATTACAAAAAGTCTCACTATCTGAGATAAGGCTCACTGCCTACAATAAGGAATCACTATCCAACATGGCTACAAACTAGAGGGTCAACTACCATAGAGATACATAGATGGATAACTTCTAGAATACAAGAGTTAAGGCTTACGACCAAAAGTGTGAATTGATAGATTAGACCTTACTTATGTAGACTTCAGTTCTAGATGAAGCTTTATATAGGTAGTATTGCATTTTAGTAAACACTCAATAATTCTGATCTGATCATACACTCTATTGTATTTTCCTGCTTTTCTTACTCTACTCTGTTGTACTCTCTCTTTCTCTTTCCTACTATCACACTCTTTTCCTATCTCTTTTTCTATATCTCTTTTCTTTTTAGAGATTCTCTATATGCATCTTAATTTTCTTTCTAGAGAGTCTCATAATATGTGTGTATAAGTTTAATACATTTCTTATGTTGACCAACACCCATAATACATAATTAGTCCACATAAAATATTGCACATATTGAGTCAGCCAAGGTCTTCGAATATCAAAATCATAGCTTGTCTTCATGGTAGAAACTGGACCTACAAACCAACACTCCAGACCACCTATAATAGTCATCTTCGATAGGAAATAAATTGTGGTAAACAACTCATACATTCAGTATTGGTTTGACATCAATGACAACCTATTAACATTAATGACAACCATTTGATGCAAGATTCAACTTCCAATAATCTCCCCCTTTGTCATTAATTGCAACACAAGATGTGAAAATACAACAACAACAACAACCTTTATAATTATTTTGATGAGATGAAATTATTTTCACATGCTTCATCTCCCCCTTTCACATCAATGACAAAAAAGGAGCTATCTCCCATTCAATTTTTTTACAAAAAAAGTCTTCAAAAAGGATATAAAAAATGGTTTTATACCTCAATCCTTCTCCTTTTAAATATCTCCTTGTATTTTTCTTTTAGTTTTGAAAGACATGTCTTCTAGGAATCCACTGCCAACTTGATATTTAAACAAATACTATTGTTGTTTGTTATAGAATCAATTGTTTCTAGAAAATTATCTAGAATAGCAATATTTTTGTGCATTATTCTTATCTTCCACCAGGAGACCGGAAAGTTATTCAAATTTTAGCTCAATTATTTCTTTAACTTTCCAAAAGGTCTTCACAATACCATCCCTTTGTACCATAATGATTGCAAGTTCATATTGTAAGGATTTGATCCTTTTCTTTTACGCTCCATCCTTGTCATTAAGGATATCATATGTTTTTCCAATAGAATTAAGGTCAAGCTCAATAACATCAATTTTTTCTCTATAGTTTCCAATAGAAGTAGGACACTAGAGACAATTCTGTACAGATTGTTTACACTCTTGATGCAAGTTTTCAATTCATTTATGCTCTCAGTCAATTTCTTCTATGCATTTTAGCATCTTCCTTCCATGGCTAATTGAACTTAATCTTTTTCTATTGTTTCTCTAGGTGTTTGTTCCATTAGCCTTTCTTCAATCTGCTCAATCAATACTTTCGGTAAAGCACTTGTCACATCCCTTAGGTCAATATCATTTTGAATTATGTAAGTAGCCAAGGCATTTGTAATCTCATCCTATTCATATGATGGTTGTAACAACCATTCATCTCCAATGTTTTTCAGTCCACCATATTGCTTAAGAATCTTCAACACCTTTTCCTTACTAAAGTATTCATCATCAATTGACGCAAAATCAATTGCTTATGTAATCTTTTCTTCTTCCTTTTCCTTTGACCTCAACTTCTTTATTTTAAGAGGAGAACTTGAGACAATTATTCTTTCTTTCCTCTTTCTAGAGGAGGATCCTACTTCAGACATCCCAATCAGACTAGAAATCATGCCATAACTCCATACATTTATTTTGTTTTCAAAGTATTCTTTACAAACCTTTTCTTTTATGCTAGACATTCCATATATCAATAGACCTGCTTCCCAACTAGTATAACCAACTTCCGCACTTAATTATCTTTCAATGGTAACAATTTCAAAAAGTATATCATGAAACATATAACCAGAGATCCAAAATGAAAAGGGTAATTATCATTCTTTGTCATATTTTTATTCTCCATTAATTGATTCCTCAGTAGCTCACACAAATCAAAATCCCCGTTCTTCTCAACCATTTGATGCACAACATAAACAACAATCATCGAAGTAGAGCATTCCCTATTTCTAAAATAAATATTATATGAAATGTCATATGTCACATACCTTATCACCAAGTCAATTAGAGTATGAATTAGAAGTTCCCTTTGATCTCTTGCTACCCCATTTAGGGCTTCAACCTCCTTGTTCTTTACTGACTTCTTGACTAGAATGGGTCCATTATTGCATAAACCTATTATTTCCGCAATTGCTTCCTTCGTGATCTCATAGGGTTTGTTGAAGATCATCTAATCACCTTGAGTTCTACTTTAGATAAACTAAAAAATGTCCACATTCAAAAATTATAGAAATTTGCTACAAATTTCTACACCCTTGTGCCCTAAATTCTTGATCATTTGTATTTTCTCAACTGAAAGAGAAGTATCGAATTTTTGAATCTTTTCATGATCAAATTCATCAATCTATAACTTACTCAATTTTTGCAAGTCATTTTTTCATCAATTAAATATCACCATTTCCTTCAACTCCATTTTTTCAACCTTGTTCTCCATACGTTCACTTGCCAATAACCCTAACTCTTTATTTTTGGTGCAGGGGCACCATGTTAAAATCTTGTAAATATGGTCATGTGATAGGTTTTAGGGGTGTTTGAGTCATTTTTCATGAAATAAGGTCATAATAGACCATGTTCTAACATATTGGGTCTATGTTGGGTCGGTTGGGTACAAGTTAAAATTTTTAAATCTTGTAAAAATTTGTCATGGGAAAAATTGCAAAAATGCAAGATTTAGGAAGCCAAACAGTCAAGTAACAATTTTTTTTAGTTTTGGTCAATTTTTTTGGTTATTTTTGGTGTGTGTAGTTGAAATATTCCCGAAAAAGGCTCAAGTGAACGCTAGATTATGTATTGAAGTTGAAACAATAAACAAAACCCTATTTTCTTTGCAATTTTCTAGTAACTTTTTTTCTCCCAAGATCTATATGGGTCTGTACTGAGGATTTTTTATCAAAGGTGATTTGAATTGGATAGAGACATGTGTTAAGAACATTTTAGCTTTTGTGTGATTTTTTTTCATCAATTTTCAAGAATTTGGTGAGCAATTTACTATAGGCAGCCAAAAAACCCAAAATTTAAGGTTTTGAGAGGGTAAAATGGTAAATTAATCCATTCCACTAAGTGAAATTTGTAATAGCTTGGTGGAATGGAATAATTAGGAGTAGGTTGATGTTATTTGTGGTTTCTAAGAGTAGGGGATGTGGTTTGATGGAATTATTTGGTTGCCCTAGTTGATGATTCATGAGTTTTTAATTTAATTTGATGGCTAGATGCTAGGGTTTGTGTAAAGGTATTTGGAATTAGTCATGTAATGGTGGAATAAGCATTTGTAGACAATATTTGAAATCTTTGAAGGTTTAATCAGCAGAGTAGAGGCTTGGAATGTGGAGTTTCAATAAACCCTCTTATGTGGCAAGCCTAAATGGGCTTAGGTAAGGGTTTGATGGTTTGATGATCTTGTGGGTGTTTATTTTTCCAAAAATTGTGGATTTGAGCCATTTGAGACCTTTTGAGAGCATTGGAAAAGAGTTTGGAGGCTTGTGTGAAGATTTTTAGAGATTTTCTTTGGAAAAGAGGCCTAATTGGCCTAAGGGGCAGTGTAGTAGTAACTATTTGAGGGTATAGTCCTAAAACAACCCCATATCCCATTTGTATATGTTGAAGTAAAGCTTAATGGGTATCTAGAATGATAAGTGGCATGTGGTTTTTCAATTACATTTGAAACTTATGGTTAGAAAACACTATTTTCTATGCTACAAGAAGAGTATGACAAAATTGAGGAATAAGGTTAAGTTAGGGTTTTT
The DNA here is from genome assembly GCA_007115665.2 of Sequoiadendron giganteum. NCBI lineage: Eukaryota > Viridiplantae > Streptophyta > Pinopsida > Cupressales > Cupressaceae > Sequoiadendron > Sequoiadendron giganteum. Next base: position 657,776,316 of record CM021100.1, read on the forward strand.
GTGATTGAAATATTATTCAAAATAGTTTGAATTATGATTGTAGAAGGTTTTCCATTCACTTCACAATGAAAATGACTACTCAATATTCCTTATTTAACTTGTCACTTTTAGGGTTTCATAATAAAAGATAATTTATTGCTTGTGACATCATCATCTATACTTCAGTCTATCAGTACCTTCTTCTGCCAAAGTTTTTGGATCAATTTTTCATTTATTTCTTTTTCAAATTTTAAATTGATAACTATCTTTGAGAAACACTGTGACCCAAGAGGGGATCCACAAATTTCCTGATTTGCATCTTTTCTGCTAAAATTTTATTCAACACCTTCAAAATAGAGATAATCATCACATATCCATGTGTCTTCGCATGACAGTCATATATCAAGGATTTTCTAGATTTTTCTATGAATGATCCCCTTGAAACCATTATTGGGTTTAGTCCTTAAAAGAGGTATCTACACTAGATGCAAATACAAGGCCATTTGATTCATCTTTGTTATCAGGTTCTTCCTTTTTTCTTTAATTTTTTTTCCATTTCTCTCCTTACTTCTTCTAGATATACCTTGTTCATAGGCTTGTTCTGTTGTTCTAGCTTTGGTTTCTTCCCAACTTTTCTTCTGCAAAATTTTAAGATATGTCTTGGTTTGTTGCAAGTGTAGCACATAACATATCCTTGATCAAGAGAGTTTGCACTCATCCTTGACCTACACTAATTAGGCTTGTATCTAAAGATATTGCATATGTAATAGTAGCCTTGAAAAGATTGAATTATTCTATTTGTACCAAAAATTTTTATCATCATATGGTTTCTACATATGGTAGCTCTATGTCCAAACTTGTTGCAACTATAACATTTTCTAGTAAGGAATCAAACATTTTGACTCATTCTATTCTGATTCATCATATTTCTACATTTAGTTGCTTTATTCCCAAATTTATTACATGAGAAACAAGATCCATTAAAAGATGGGTACCTTTGAACATTAAGTTGTCCGATGGGTATTCTTCTGGTATTTATTCTTAGATTCTTTCCTTGATAAGTATTGCCTTTAAATTTCCTTTGATTGTACACTTTGTTGAAAATTGGACCAGTCTTTGAATTTTGTCCTTCTTCAAGTCCTAGACCACCTTTATCCTATGTAGGTTTATGAGATGAGATCAATTCATCAAGCATTGTGGAGCTTGTCTTGAAGCTTTCTTCATGAGATTTCACTTTTTCCAGATTAGCTTTAAGGGTTACTACTTCTTGTTCAAGCTTATCACATTTTTTGTCTTTTGATTGATAATTTATTTTAGGCATCCTTCCTCTACCTTGCTTTATTCAATTTCCAATTTGAGATTCTCTTCCACTCTTTTTCTTTCTTCAAGTTTCATCCTTATATTTTCAACAGTCTCCTTTGCTTCCTTTAGTTCCTGGTAAACTTCTTTATGTTTCAACTTGAACTTTCAGATCTGATTTCTTAGTTTCTAAATGCATTCCCCTACTTGCTTAACATTTTCTTTCAAATATTCATTTTTAGAATCTGAAGTCTTTGTTCTTAATTCTTCATCTAAGTCAGATCCCTTCATCATTTAGTTCAACCTACCAAGATCTCCTTCAAGCTATTAAACTTATTCCGAACAATTGAGAGTTGATACCTATTGTTGGATAGGACAACTAAGAGGGGGGTGAATCATTTGTCATAGATTATAACCTTCAATTCAATTACCGGAACTAATACATAAATTGCTTAAATGATTAATCATCAAATTCCAATGAAAAAAATCAAATCCAATGCACAAACACAATAACACCAAATTTACATGGAAAACCCAATGAGGGAAAAACCATGGTGAGGATTAACTCACACTATAGAGAATATCAAAACCGATTACAAAGAGTCTCACTATCTAAGATAAGGCTCAGTTCCTGAGATAAGGCTCACTTCCTCCAATAAGGAATCATTGTCCAACAAGGCTACAACTCGGAGGCCTCACTACCACAAAGATACAAAGATGGCTAACTTCCAGAATACAAGACTTAAGGCTTACATCCAAAAGTGTGAACTGATAGATTACACCTTACTTATGTAGAGTTCAGTTCCAAATGAAGATTTATATAGGTAGTACTACATTTTAGTAATCACTCAATAATTATGATATGATAATACACTCTATTGTCTTCACCTGATTCACTTACTCTGCTTTTTTGTACTCTCTCTTTCTCTTTCTTACTATTACACGCTTTTCCTATCTCTTTTTTCGTCTGTTTTCTTTTTGAAGTCTCTATATTCTTCTTACTTTTCTTTCTAGAGAGTCTCATATATATATATGTGTGTGTGTGTGCATGTATATAATTTTAACACATTTCTTATTTTATCCAAAATACATGTAATACATAATTAGTCCACATAAAATATTGCACACGTTGAGTCAACCAAGATCTTTGAATATTTGAATCATAGCTTGTCTTCACAGTAGAAACTAGACCTAAAAACCAACACACCAGACCACCTATAATGGTAATCTTCGATAGGAAACAACTTTTGGTTAAAAACTCATACATTTAGTATTTTGTTGACATCAATGATAACCTATAGAAATTAATGACAACCATTTTATGCAAGCTTCAACTTCCAAAAAATCCAACTTTAAATTTTTTTCGTTGATCTTCAACCTTTGTGCCATGATCTAATGGTCACTATTTAAATGCTTCAACTTTAAAATGCAACCATTAGATGTGATTAATGTTGATGCCAAAAATTGACAAGGTAACAACCTTTATGGGAAAATCAATTAAAGGGGGGACCTATTGTGCTAAACTGAGCGACCTCCAAGTTTTTAAAGAAGTTGGCTCCTTCTATAATTTCGGGGTTGAAAAGAGATAGAAATAAATGAATATAAAATGAATCTAATCTAAGGTGATGCACCAAAAAGTAGATATGGGCACAATAAACCTATCTATAAAATATGATTTAAGGGTTGTTTAGCAATCTGCTATGTCTCAGAACAACAAAGATAAAAATGGAAATCTGAACACTTTATTCAATGACATAAAATAACTTCCACATATCCACTAAAAAGAAGAGTCGAAGACATGATCTTAATCAACTAGATTATATTAAAATTATAGAATTCTATGAACAAATTTGTCAATACAATAAAGGCACAGTATACAACTTTATCGAATAGTCAAGAAGAAGAAAAGCCAAACAATGGCACAATCTATGAATCTTATACAACAAGCTAAAACAATACAAAAGGCCTCATCTTTCCACAATATTTTTTAAATCCCACCTCCTGGTGAGCTAGTAATAGAAAAGATCCCCTAATCATGAGCAATGATGTATATAGAAATGATTCCTTTGGTCGTTACAACAAAAAATATTCGATCCATGAACATGGTCACCCTCGAGCCAGATGCATCCCTGTGAACGATAGTAGTGGTCTCGATAGAACAAAGTGTCGACATGTGTCACTTTTTCATGATGACCATTAGAACACATGGCAGAAATGGTGAGGCCATTGATTTCTTCATACTCCTGCATGATAAAACCTTTAGAAGATCCACATGGCAAAAGATCAGGGCCTGAGGTTCATTCCTCCCTCATTGTGATGAAGGCTTGCACAATGAAGACATGTGGAGGTCCTCCTTACAAACATCATTTCTTGTGGGGGATGCCAAAAAATGTATGTGGATAGATGTTATCTGGCATGCGGTTATGGCCCGATAGGGAAGCGAATGGAAGAATCCTTGAAGAGTGAATAACCAACTTGTGTAAGCATGGCAAGAGTCATTCAAAGAGTGAAGGAATAAATTCCTTTAAAGAGCACCAAGAGGAAACGTGGAAACTATTTTATGAAGCCTTTACAAAAGGAGCCCGATGATGTTTTCAATAAATGGGGCATGGGCTAGTATTTAGCAAAAAAAAAAAAAAACTCGAAGGGAGCTCACATAAATTTATATTCACAACTTTTGGCGACTATCAAGGGTGTTTCACCTGCTAAATGAGGAACACAAAATTTTTGGTTCACAAACTAGAGTCCTATCCATTGGTTGATGCGATCAAAGCTTGGAGAGAGCAATATGTAGAGGCATCCATTCAACATCAGATGGAGTTGATATGTCATGCAGATTCTCTTGTGCTCGATGTAGATCAATCATTTCTTTGGAAGGTAGCGTCGAAGATATACCGACCTAGGAATCGAGTTGAAACAACAACTGCACTATCAGAAGGGTGACACTTTCAATATCCTCCGTAGTGAGGGGCTGATTGAAGCTCTGAAGAGTGGATCCATCCTATTGCTTCTCTTTAATCTTTTCCACCACATGCTCTATCATGGCCACCAATTCATCTTCAAGAAAAGGGAATGTTAAGCACATTTGAGTTAGGTGGGATAACCTTTCCTGCATGCTATTCATGGTTTGGTCCAATGTAGTGGCACACTTGCTGGAATGGAGGATGGCTGTGTGACAATGGATAAACCTATAAGTTGTTTTGGCAGCGGCCTTCCGATCTTCAATCCCTATGCTTGCCAAGACTTCATCTGGGACCATATATAGCCTATCCAACAATATCTTGGCCTCAATAAATCTCTTTGTGATAGATTGAGAGAAACACTCGATCATTCCGTGAACCTCCCTACCTAAACTTGTTGCTTCTGCCATGAATTAGAGCATCGGCTGGAGGGTCAAACAAAAGGTCTTAGCCTTTTCCCAATACAAAATATATAGTTGTTGGGCTACTTGAAGGAGGTTTGACTGGGTGGTAGGAGGTTGGGCAGAGCTCTTCAAAAGGCCAATTTTTGCATCCCTCAACTCCATACTAGGCACCAGCTCTACAAATTTTTGGTTTGCTACGGTGAGGTGTCTCTGCAAGACCTATGATTCTACGATCTAGCTTGCCTCATCTCGTTCCTTATTTGATGTTTCCTTCTCCAAGGAAGATTTCATCTTTTGGGCCTCACTTTTCAGTTGGGTTTGATGAGCATTGAAATTTGCATCCTTTTGTTGCATTTGTTCCTCCAGTGTAGTACATTGGCAGTTGAGCTCCTCATTCCTTTGTTGCACTTCTTGCTCTAGCCATGCCAACTAGTTTTGATAGCTCTGGTTCTTTTGTTGCAAATCAATTATTAGGTTGGGATTGAAAGATTGGAACTTTAAAAGTTCCTCTTAGAGCTTAGCTTGCTCCATCTTCACTTGTTGAGAAAAGCATTTGAATTCAGCATCCCTTGCCTTTTCCAATACCAGCAGAACTTTCACCCTCTCATTGACAATTTTTAGCTCTTCTTCCCTCTTCTTTAGCTGGCAATCAGACTTAAGAAAGTCAGTGGTCACCACCCGCTATGTTTCCTCCATGAGCTCCACCTTGTCTTGCAGTCGGGCTATGCTCAGATCGAGCCCCATGGCATACATATTGTAATCATTTGGCTACATCTCCCCTTGCGGTTTGATGATAGTCGGGTACATAATCACAAAATGTAGTGAATATTGAGCATCGTTGAATATAGTTTGTATTTTCGGCTCAATCAATTTATTAGCATCCTTGGCTCATTGTTTTTGGGCCTTGATTGCTTGAGCCTACTTAGTTTTATCGCCCTCTGACAAGAACTCTACTAGTGATCTAATGAGCCCACCTGCGAAAGGTGCATCGAGAGGAAGGGAAAAAGGAAATGAGATAGTGATGGTCTCATGCAATTTATTCTTTGGAATATTGACTATTTTAGGAGAGAAAGGAGGCATACTCCAATACCTAGCCTATGAACTGATAGGAGGACTCAAGGGAAGTGGGGTCATGGTAGATTTCATCTATTAGACAGACTAGACTAGGGCCGACATAGTAGCTACAAGAGAAGTGTTAATGGCAGCCACAAAGATAGAATGTGAGGCACTGGTAGATATGGAATGGGCCAAAGTGAAAGGTGTAAGGGCCCATAGAGGAGTAAAATTAAATGGTGCCACATGAGAGAATTGTGTGAAACCTCCCATGACCATGGAAGTAGAGGTGGAAAAGGAAGGGCCAATGCTTGCAGTGAGTGGTGTCGTGGACATAGTAGGGGTTGCTAAAGAATGTGAAGCAAGAGAAGAGGGAGCAAAAGATACCTATGGTGTGGATGATTGTGATCCTTGGCTCGTTGCAGGCTCTTGGCTTGCCTTTGGTTCCTGTGAACACTCTCCAGAAGATGCTTTCATGTGCTATTGCTTGGTGGGTGGCGAGTCTTGCACCACTACAGTCTCCAACTGTTGTGGTTGGATTGTTTTGGTCCTCTTTACGATCCAAGTGTGAGTTAATAAAGCTCTTGCACACGATATGTTCACTTGCACATTTGAAGCAATCTTTCTAGGCTGCTTTATTTCTTTCCACTTCTGTTGTGTTGAGGCCATTTGAAGCTCTACGTTCGGTTCAACTCCTTCTCTAGTACATTCCTTGGCCTCCTCCGAGTCGGCATCCCTATCATCACTATCATTGTAGTTAGGATGCTCATCATCCACAATAGTTCAAAGATGTCATCCATTTCTACGCCTTCATAAGGGGCCTTTGTGCATTGGATCTCTTGTCGATAAATCAAGAAATCTCTAATCTTCTCTTTGCTCCAGTTATAATTCTTTACCAAATTTTTGCGAAGGGTAGCCGCAATTGGCTTTGTTTAACCATATTTCCCTATTCTAAAATAGAACTTGAGCCATCTCATCCAACTATCTATGTCTCGAATATGGACTAGGTCCACCATCAATTCATCTATATCATCCATTGGATTTTTTTGTGTTTCCCAGTAAGGTTGGGGACTGTGCGTTACCTTGGAAAACTCATTTGGTAAGTCATTGTTGGGGTTGCAATTCTATTTATCATAGATCCACACCAATCCCAAATGAGCCAGCTTTGCCTCTAGCAAGTCATGGGTCTACTTCTTGGCCATGGTCATTGTTTTGAAGCTCATTGGGTAGCTGAAAAATCCTTTCTTCTTAGATTTTTCGTTGCAAAAGGTGAAGTCAATAATCAATCCCTGATGAAACATTTCAAGCACCAGTATTCGATCTATAAGACATGTCAAAAGTTGGAAAGGTTCCCTGGTAAAGCGACACATCCAGATGAATGTGAAATCCTCCCCTAGAAACTAGTTGCACTTCAAAGTGAAATTTTGCATGTACTCTATTTGGATCAAGGTGAGTCACAAAACACTTCCATCCTCTATCAAATCTTGCAAAATTGGAGTCAACAAATAATCCGAAAATGTGTAATAGTAATATGTTGTAAAGAGGAGAGGAGTCCATACCGATACTGGCTTTCTCTATTGATTTTCATCAAATATGGACAACCCCATATGCCTTCAAAAGAAGTTGGGGTTTTAATTTAAAAAAATGTGCACAAGGAAGGACAAAAACCTAAACCTCTGTAGTGTCTCGTACTCCGTTATCTAGTTCATCATTTCTTGAAGAAGGAATTCTATGAAGTCATACTAGAAAAGAGAGTGTTGCCTACACAACTTGAACCCCAAACCTAGTTGAAAATTCTCAACATATCTTTTAGTATCCAAGCCGCAAACAAATGCCATCATTGAGAAGGTGTCTTTCATGTCTTCCTTGAAACTTCTATGTGCAACCAGGCTCGATACCTTTTTCTTCTGATCATCCTTGGACTTTGAGGTTTCTTTGTTATGAAAATCCAAAGCATGATCTCTGGTTCTCCATAGGGTCTCTCCCTTTGCTGGAGTGAATGACTCCATTATTTCTACCTTGGGGCTTTGTTTTGGGATGCACAACATATCCCATATAGCCTCCTTGCAGATGATAACTCTTAACTCTCAGCCCTCAATTGTATTCATAGATGGGTTGAAATTTTTGATGGCTTCATCGACCAATTTCGGGTAGTAGTGCATGAATGAGACCATATATTGTGGGAACCCACTGAATCAACACTTCTGCACCAAGAAATTCAGGTTGCTTTTCCACTTCATCCTTTTGCAGGTTGCCTCCCTAAGAATATTAGGATTCTTTGTGAGGATGGGATCATGAATATTATCTAATTCCTCCTTAATTCGGCTTTGGTCTCTGTGGGTAGTCTTCTTTTCTACAACCCTCGTATTCACCCATGTTGGCTTGTTTGGTATACCAGGTGAAGCATAAGAGACATTCTTGAAGACATAGATGGTTGGCACTGCATGCATGGCATCATATAAAATTTGCATTCTCTTGCCTTGTATTTCTACTTGTGAACCCTGGGATGCCTCCCTTTCTTGCAAACTTATGCTTAGAAAACACATTGGTGCAATATGAATGGAACCTAAAGCACAATGCAAGGCTTTGAATCATAAAACCCAGATGAATTCCTACCTTTTTTTTGGATTCAATTCACACCAGAGTAGTGAATCTCCTACAACTATCTATGCACTTAGCTACTTGGTTGCTATTCTACACCATGCTTGGTTCTTCTCAATAATTCTACACTTCAAAAAAAATTTGCATACTCAAGAATTTTTATGCTCTGTTTAGCTCTTGCATGTGATACTTAGCTTTTTCTTTGATTTTTTCCTTTCAACCAATAGACAATGATTTCTTTTTGCATTTAATTTGGCATGTATCACCAGCTCTCCTGTTCATGTGAAATAAACTACTTGCCTTTTTTTAAATACAAGAATTCATAATTACATCAGTGATAATGTCCTTCAGTGTGATTTTCTTGGGAAATTGAGCTGTCGGTGAAATGCTTTCTATCCTTTTGCATGCCTTGGCAATTAATATCCCAAAAAGAATAATTAAGCCGAGGCCATAATGAGTACTTAGAAAATATTTGTGTTTAGCCTTGGAGCTTGAAACTACTGGTAGCATGACATTTCATCATTCATCTGTGTGAGCTATCGCATGGGACTCCCACCAATTTGCACTAATTGATTACCGCTCCTTAATCTTGCACACAACAATTTGTACCTACAAACGCAACTGGGTTGGAAAATTGAGAAGACCTCTGGTGGAATTTTTTAGTTAACACTCGATTAGACTCATGTTTATGGTATGCAGGATACCTCAAATATTTCTATAAATAGGCCCTATCGCAGTAGCAAAATCACACTTAGTGATTAGCAAAAATTGGCATGAGGTGATTGGCTGAGATTATCGTTTAGGCAGTTGAGTAGGATTTAAATTTTTGTAGAGTACAAACCTAGGTAGCTGAGCAGAGTTAGGTACCATGTGTTAGAAACCCTAGATCGGACATGCAAACCTAAACACCTTCCACAGAAGAGAAAACATAAAAAAGCAGAGCTTTGCATGCGAATATGCAAAAATGATATATTCAGGAATTCAATATTACAATGAGATGATTTGCTTTATAAAAGCAAAGTATGCAACCCTAATGTTGACCTAAAATTAGCTCAACTAAATAAAGCTTACTTATTAATTAAGTAAACTAATTATTACCTAAGCAAAACCTAAGTAAATTTATGCAAGTGTAATTAAATATTAATTACACCAACACCCCCCCCATAAGTGCAACTTAGGGAGACTAAATAAGCATGCACCTAAAACTAAGATGAATGCAATAAAGCATGAATGGGTCCCGAAAACAAGGCGTGATCAAGTACCCATGTACAAATGCAATAATGAGGTAGAGAAGGAAAACCCAGTGGGACAACCCCCCCTACAATGAGATGACTGCTGCAAAGAAGCACTGGAAGAACACTGTGGAGTAACACTGGAACCGCAATCTGGCAAGCAAGGAAAGATACTTCTGTCTACAAGAAACCATATCAGAATCATAATAATGTGATAGCAGACCCGATGCCACGGAACACTCGAACACTCCAAACTGGAACAACCTTGGAATCCATAAAGCAACAGTAGATGGTATGATGATGACAGAATCTGGAAGCCGTGAATCTCAATGCCGATGCCAAAACTGAGATTGAAACTCTTCCATGGGAAAAAGTACCATACAGACTCGGGAACAATAACCACAAATTTAGTGGCCCTCAAACTGAGATAGATCCGATGTGGATCACTAACCATAGGCTCTCAATCTAAAGTGTGAACCAAAAGGAATCTGATATGTGTCAAGCTAAGACAAAAATGGTGGCCAAAATAAACTAAGAAACCAGATTACAACCCATGCGAGTTACCATCAAAACATGATGAAGATTATTATGCAAGAAACCCCCCCAATGGAACTTTATATCAGTTCATTTATTACAATACCCAATGACTGCAAAAAGAGAGAATGCCTAAAATGCATAAACAAAAAATAAAAATAGACCTCAAATCTGTTTAGAGGACTGAACCAGCTTTCCAATGCCGCAAGAATGGCGAAAAAAGGATCACCGAGTCAAAAGATATGCCCTCCGGAGTGAAAACTGAACATCTGTCTTCAACAAGCAAAAAATCCAACCAAACAGAAAAATATCTGAAAATAAACTACACCATGAGAAAATTGGGCTTGCCAGCTCTCAGGCAATATCTTGTTTCAAAAATTTTGCCTCCGGGATCAAAAGTTATGATAAAATGAAAAAAAGACCTATAAGAGGGCAATTCAGGGTACTGCAAAACTAAATAGGCGCAAAAATATAGCTCCTTTTGGCTTGGCCCCTGATCTGTCATATGACCACGGGCGAGGCTGGAGGAATAAAGAAACCCGCCACCAGGCGGGTGGCAGGCGAGCGGTGCTGAGGTGGCACCGCTCCTAGTGCTGCCGATGGCGGAGCCGCCCGAAGGATAGCCCACGGACACCAATGGGACCGAGGTCGAGCGCTGAAGGGGCGCGGGGTTGGAGGTGACCGGCGGCGAATGGAGGGGGAGCCACCGGCGGCGGCGGCTGTTGGGTGGCCGCCCGGTGGCCCCCCAGTGGCACGGTGGTGGCGGGGACCTTAGAACTGCAGGCGTCGACATGATTCCCCAAAAACCACGTTTTTTCAATTTTTTTTTGAAAACTGCACCTCGTGAAGCGTGTTGGGGAGGCCGTACGGCTTCCCTGGCAAATTTTTTTTGCCTTCCTGATCAACTTCGCCAAAATCGACGAAACAAAAGGCGATCTTAGGGTTTTGGGCTGCTGTGAATGCAATGGTGACATCCGTTTCTACTCAAAATGCTCCAAAAAAATGGCGACCTCCAGAGCTTCCAAAAAATCACCAAAACTAAAACCCTCACAGATCTAGCAAATCATGACCAAAATCTGCAAAATGAAAGCCAAACCTGACTTTTTCCAGTGCTCTGAATCTAATGGTGAAGCCCTATCTGATCCAAAATGCTGCATAAATGAACTCAAGGCAAAAAATCCTCGAGGAACCCTAAACGAAATCTGCAATGGTTTTCTCCAGAATTTGAGAAGGGGCTGCATGTCAAGGATCTGATACCATGTTAGAAACCCTAGATCAGACATGCAAACCTAAACACCTTCCACAGAAGAGAAAACATAAAAAAGCAGAGCTTTGCATGCAAATGTGCAAAAATGATATATTCAGGAATTCAATATTACAATGAGATGATTTGCTTTATAAAAGCAAAGTATGCAACCCTAATGTTGACCTAAAATTAGGCTGGTCTACAACAAGTCACAAATGTCTTTTCTAGGAGAGATTTCAAATAGGCATCTTAAGCAAGCATTCTCTGGCTATCATAGGCATGAAATGGGTTCTGGGTAGAGATTGCATTGAATATGAAGACAAGTATCGGGTGAATATTGATATCTGCTCCCATTTTTTACTTCATTACTTGATACTCAAGTTTGTAAGGCCATGATTCTACGTCTCACACAGCCTCGTAGTCTATGACTTGGGCCTTCCCATTGTGAGTGACCTATGGAGGCACATTGAAGAAGATGTGGTGGTACCATGGGTGCCATTCTTGAGTGGGTTCCAACTTCTCTTACTATTTGAGCATCGTGAGAGAGATACTCATGCGTGCCACTTTATTTTGTGTTGCTACAATGTGGTGTTATTTTATGATGTGAAATGGTACATGGATTTTAGGAACCTTGTATTTCCTCCACCGTTGGTTCATGGTGCTGATGCTACTGCTCTTGGTCCCATTGCTATTGGTGATAACCTTCCTGCTACCAAGAACAATACTCCTATTGCTGAATATAATTCCCTTGCTCTAGATAATTGAAGTATAAAACACTTTTTTACCTCTTTTATAAAGATATGTCTAAAAAAGGCTTGCGTATATATATAGAAGCTAAATAGTATATAGACATACTTGAACATATAGCCTTAGAGCCATTTTGACAATGTATTTATCAAAGTATATATATATATATATATAACAAATATACTTGCTTATCATAAACCCCTTGTCTCCTTTTCATGTATTTCTGTAATATGGGTTAATTCAGATTCTTTGCACATGAATCATTTTTTGTATCATGGGTAGAATTTTCTTTATCTACTCTTTCCAATACTAGGTTCTATGAATTTTCTTTATCTAGTCTATGAATTATTGGAAATACTTGTTGACAAAACACGAAAAGGAAATAATTACACTATGCACATATTTACAATATTAGAGTAATTGAAGCTTATTTTAACAATTTTAAGTGAATTCTGTTAATCAGAATACCCAATGCTTCTTATTCCATGTTCTCCAATTCAAATGCATTATGTTGTTTGCATTGAATAATTTTGAAAGGGTCCTCCTAGAGACTATCAAAATTTCCATGCTGGCCATGCTTCACGACCCTTTCATTGAATTTTAGTACTAGGTCCCTACACTTTAGACCTTGGTCTGAAGCTTTCTTGTCAAACCATCTCTTAACCACTTGCTGGCGATTGGTCATGGATATTAGGGATTTTCCCCTTTTGTCTTTCACTTCCACCAGCTCGGCCAGCTGAACCTCCATAGCTCCATTTTCTTCAATTTCCAGGGATTTGAGAAGCTGTAGCATAGGAATCTCGAATGAGATAGGCAACAATGGTTCCTTCCCATACACTAGCTCATATGGAAAAGCTTATAGGGCTTTCTTGGGAGTTATGTGGTCTACCCAGAGTGTTGTCCGGAGGTCCTTGTGCCACTGCTTCTCATAATCTAACCTTATCCTTTTAATGAGTTGGACCAAATTTTTGTTAGTCGACTCAGGTAGGTCATTCCCCCATGGGTAGTAATTTGATGATGTCATCAAGAATATGCCATGCATAAGTGCTAACTGACATACCTTAGATCCTAGGAAATCCTTTGTGTTATCTGAAATGATAGTCTTCAGTAGGCTGAATCTCGTTACTAGCCCCTGGAGGAAGTCTACAATCTTTACCTCTGTTGCATTCTTTAGGCATGGCTTTATTCCACCTTGTGAAGTAATTTGTGGTGGTGAGAATCCACTTGTGGCTAACACTCGAGGTGGGATTGATCATTCCAATGAAATCTAGTCCCCATTGTGCAAATGGCTCATCTACTACTATTGAGTTGAGAGGCATTGCAAAAGTTTTTCTTCTTCCTGTGAAGAATTGGCATTCTTTGAAGGTCTTTATCATGTTATATGCATCATTGGATAGTGTAGGCTAGAAGTACCCTACGCATATGATTTTGATGATGTGGTCTTAATTGAGAAGTGTCTACCATTAGGACTAATGTGGAAGGTGTTGAGAATCCTCTTTGCTTTCTATGTGGTAACGCACCATAGCAAGACACCGTTAAAATTACTCTTGGAGAGGACCCCTTCAATAAGTGAGTATTTGCTATTTTGCAGCTCCTAGAATCTTCTTCTTTGAGAAGGGAGTCCTAGAGGATACTTTCCAGTGTGCATAAATCTCACTCTATCCGTCAGCTAGTAGCCTTCGAGCTCAAACTCATTTCCTAGGACCAACTCTAATTGTTCTTCTTCAATTTCAATTTCTTCATCGTGCACCAAATATTCACACAACCCTCTTTCTCAGACGGTCTTTGTAGGCTTGACCTCAATGTCGTATTCAAGAATCTTAGTGATCTAATTGGCCCTTTTTTTAGAGATTTCTCCTTCCATGATGTGTTCGAGCACACTAGAATGTGCAACATAAGCAATCACCTTATTGCAAGACATAAGATGTTGAAACTTCTCGAGTCCCTTTACAATTGTGAATGCTTTCCTTTTGACGAAGTTGTAGTTCGTCTCATACTCTTTCAAGGTCTGGGAGTGGAATGCTATTGGATTTTTTCCCTTTCCTTCATTGTCCTTTTGAGTTAGAATGGTAGTGATGCTTGTCTTGCTACTAAAGACATACATTATGAAGTCCTTCGACAGGTCCAGATTTACCAACATGAGAGTTGAAGAAATAGCATCCTTAACCTTCTCGAAGGCCTCTCTTGCTTCTTTTGTCCATTTGAAGAATTGACCCTTTTTCAGCATCAGGGTGATTGGTTTAATTATTCCTACAAAATCAGAAATAAATTTACTTACAAATTTAACCTTCCCCAGAAAAGAATGGACTCCTTTTTTTTTGACTAGTAGGGGAAGTTCCATGATCATTTTTACCCTTTCAGGATCAATTGTGATTCCTTCTTTAGACACTACATCTCCCAATAATTTTCCTTGCGGTACTCTGAAGACACATTTTTTTAGGTTTAGGGATACCCTGAACTCCTAGAATTTTTTGAAAACCTCCTCCAGATATTCAAAATGGTCATCTTTAGACTTTGAGAATACATTCATATCATCTAAATAGATGAGGATAATTTTGTTGACTAGTTCACTAAAAGTGATATCCGTTGCCCATTGGAAAGTGGCTTCCACATTTCAGAGGCCGAAAGGCATTTGAGAATATGTGAACGTTCCCCACTTAGTAGTGAGCTTTGTCTTGTGTTGATCCTCTTCTTTAAACCAGATCTGATTGTAACCTAAAAATCCATCTCTGAACCCACCACATTTTGCAAGATTGATTCCATGGAAGGCAGTGGGTAATGATCCTTTAGTGATGCTCAGTTTAGGTCATGGAAGCCAGCATAGAGATGAATGTATCCATTCTTCTTTCATACTGGAACAAGGTTAGACCCCCACATATGTGTTTCATTGGAAACACAATCTTGGAATGAATTAGATTTTTCAACTCTTACACCATTAGGGCTTCAATCTTTGGATTTATGGGCCTCTGATTCTGGAAAAAGGGTCTAGCACCTTCCATAAGTTTGATAGTGTGTTGGATGGTGTCGGGATCATATCGCCTGAGGTAATTATAAGACCAAGCCACAAATCCTTCATATTTTTCATAGAAGTGCATGAGTCAATCGTTGTCATGTTGTGGAACTTCTTTTCTGACTTTTGGTTTTCTTCCATCTCTAACCTCAAGGTTGGTATAGTCTGCTTGGTCTACCAAAAAAATTCTCCTATCATTCATCACATCATCATAGTCGAAAAAATTCTTGAGAGTAACCAGCCCTTTCAGAAGTTTATTCAATCTCAATTGAATGATCTTCCCTCCATATGCTTCTTCAATCTTTGGCTGAAGCTGATCTATAAAATCCATTGATTATTGGATGAACAAGGTGATGTGTTCATCACTTTCAAACACTTTCTATCTATGATCATTATCTGGAATGGAGGGTTGGATGATCACTCACATAGATTTTACATTCTCAATCAGGTCAGAGATAGGATCGAATTGAGATCCTATTATTGCCATGTGATCCGCAATTGAATTACGCTCCCTAGGCACCACCTAGATGTTGAAAGCCTCAAAGTCTTCAATGAGGTCCCATACCCTATGTCTATAAGACCACATGTAGACATTATTTGCAGCAGAGATTTTGTGGACTTAGTTAATTATTAATTCAGAGTCTTCGAACACCATTATTTTCTTAACACCCATGTGCTCTACGAGAATTAATCCTTGCACAAGGCCTTCATATTCAACTTCATTGTTCGAGCAAGAAAATTGGAAATGCAAAGCTCTGAGAATATTTTCATTGGCTGGAGATGTTAGGCATATCCCAACACCAGTGCTAACCTTGCATCTTTTACCATCAAAGTGTAGTGTCCAAAGCTCTGAATTTTGTTCGACCGCGGGGTCTTTTAGTACTGATCCTCATCATAGATGACATAAGTTCCTAACCTGGTAGCATGATAGTTGCCAAAGGGATCAGCATCTGTGTATTTGCTTAAGAGGACTTCTTCTTGCTCGGCTTAGTCTCTAGTTACCTTCTCATCTTCCATCAGCTCGATACCATAAGTTTCTTCCCTAGTGAAAGAAGTATGAGAAGCTTCAAAGTTGATCATGGATTCATCGGCTACATGTTCTAAATGTAGAGGTTCTAATATTATCTTCATTTTTTCTCTATGCTTGGTCCTGATAATTAGGTGTGACCAATCCAAAGAAAGGTTTCCACCTATCTTTGAGGTGAATTCTTGGGATAGGTAGAGGCCGAACATGGGAGGAACATCTATGATTATAGTATCTTGCAGAACTATGATGCTAGGGCAAGAGAATAAAGTCAAGGGAAGATCTTTGATGACACCTACAGTTTCAAACTTGTTCCCATCTAGCTACATAACCCCCTTCTGTAAGGGCTAATAGCTAAGTCCTAAGGCTTCTACTATTTTCTTAGGAATGAATGTGGTGCTAGCACCATAATCAACCATGGAATTATCTAGTAGTTTCTTCCCCACAATGAGAGTCATGAAAAAGGGCCTAGGTTTCATTTTCTCTTTTTTGACTTTAGTCTAAGTCTCCTATGTAGTATTTGCGAGAACTTTGGCTAGAGGTGATGGTTCAGTAGCCTTTTCTTTGAGCAATTGCTCTATCATTTGAACAACCACACCTTCTTGAACGACCTTCTGCAGTAATGAATTTTTCTCTAAAATAGCTAAGATATCCCAAAGGGACACATTAGTAAAAGATTTATTCAATTGTTCCACCACATTGAAAGGTGGCATTTGGAGGCTTCTGTTCTTTGGCCCTGGTTATAACAATCTCCTTGCGTAGTTGTGGTTGTGGACCAATTATGAAAGGACCAAGGGGTTGGTCTGGAACGCTTCTAGGATGTAGAGTGATCAGTTTTCTTATGAATCTCCTCTTTGATTGAGTGTTGTAGTCAGATTGCACCTACGGGGTAGGTCTCTGACAAGGATACCTCGTACATGAACACCACTTCTTCTCCTTCCATCCATGACAAAAGGGCATGGTCGGGATCTATGTAATTTTCTTGCTCCAAGGACATTCCTTGCATCTATGTGGTAAGAACCACATTCTCCATTTGGGGAGAGGCATATGTATAACCTCTTGAACTTGGTGCCACAGCTTGGTTGTGTTGTTCTACAACTTTATACTATAAATTACCATGTAGAAAATTTTGAGGCATAGGTGCATCGTTGTAGGGGAAGCATCAGGGATTGATATATTCAGCGAGGTTGTTATGCCCTATGGTCAACTCTCTGCTTGTACTTGTCTAAGCAGCTCCTAGTGGAGTAGGCACTAGCACTATTTGGTTAGTTATCTGAGCCTAAGAATTTTTGTGTATGCCTCCCTGATATTGGTTATGTTGGTAGGAGGGTCTTTTACCTTGATAACTTTGGTAGGTTGTTCTTGGAGGAATGGCCTAGTTGTGCTTGATAGTGGTTACTTCATTTGCTAGGTTCCACAACAATTCTCTCATGTTGCTCATCTCATCCTTTGAAGATCCAAATGCAGATGCAACATTTTGTGGCACACTTGGATATGTGTACATAGATGGAGGAGGTGCAAGCATGCTGGTAGATGGCTTCTCCTGGCCAGGAACTGATACTTCAGGAAATATCGACATGATTGGCCAAGGCAAAAACTTCTTGGCATTGATCACATTGTTCTCTGCCTTAATTGCTATGCTATATGCATCTAGTAATGTGGTTCCATCGAGTGGCTAGATCATCATCGAGATATCAAAGTTGATAGATTTCAAGTAGAACATGAATTTCAATTCAGTCAATGGATAGATAGCAGTCTAAATTCTCTAATAGGTTGTATGAAATCGAGTGTTGAAGTCCATCATAGCTTCAAATGGGTCCCACTTTATTGATGCTAGCTGATGATATAGTGAAGACCTGTCTCCATCATTTAATAATATTTCATAGAAAGGATCTCCAAGTTGATCCCGGGTATTGATGGTGTTAGTCGGTAAAGTGCGATACCAGTCTAATTCTTTTCCTTTAAAGGAGGCTGTGAGCAACCTTAGTGCTATGTTTTGATCTATAACTCCTTGCACTAAACACACATCTGCCACATCTTGCAGATGCTTGGATGGAATTCTTGAACCATCTCTGGTGAATTTAGGAATATATTTTAGAGTGGAGACCAAGACAGGGGCCCAAACGATGGGTGCAACTGGGGCTACAAGAGGACTTCCAACATCCCAAGCCACATAATTGTTGTTTCTAATTTGGAACATGGCTGATGGATGGATCGGGATGTTTACTAGATGAGTATGGGTTTATGCTGATACTAGTGGAGGTACTAACAATCTAGGGTTATTCACTATTTGATACCTAGTAACGGGCCAATGGCTCATACACCCTCTTCTGATTTACGTATATTTAAGATTTCCCAATAGGCATGCCAGAAAAAAGAAACTAATGATGTAAAATATTGACAAGGTAACAACCTTTATGGGAAACTTAGTTAAAGGGGGGACTTATTGCGCTAAACTAAGTGACCTTTGGGTGTTTAACTAATTCGTCTTCTTCTATAATTTGGGGGTTGAAAAGGGATAGAAAGGAATGAATATAAAACAAATCTAATCTAAGGTGATGCGCCAAAAATTAGATATGGGCATGATAAACCTATCTTTAAGATATGATTTAAGGGTTGTTTAGCAATCTACTATGTCTCAAAACAACAAAGATAAAAATGGAAATCTGAACACTTTATCCAATGACATAAAATAACTTCCATATATCCACTAAAAAGAAGAGGGGAAGACATGATCTTAATCAACTAGATTATATTAAAATTATAGAATTCTATGAACAAATTGCTCAATAAAATAAAGGGATAGTATACAACTTCATCGAATATTCAAGAAGCAGAAAGGCTGAACAATGGCACAATCTATGAATCTTATACAACAAGCTCAAAAAATACAAAAGGTTTGGTCTTTCCACAAATTTTTCTACCAATTTTGAACATTTTTTCAAAAGAAGGAGCAGTATTGATAATTAAAATCCCACCACGTGGTGAGCTAGTAATAGAAAAAATCCCATGATCATTAGGAATGATGTATATAGCAATGATGCCTTTGGTCATTACAATGGAAAATATTTTATCCATGATCGTGGTCACCCTCAAGCCAGATGCATCCTTGTGAATGATAGTAGTGGTCTTGATAGAATAGAGTGCCAATATGTATCACCTTTTCATGATGACCATTAGAACACATGGTAGCAATGGTGAGGTCTTTTCTTTCTCCATACTCCTATACGATAAATCCTTTAGAAGATCCATGTGGAAAAAGGTCGGGGCCCAAAGTTCATTCCTCCCTCATTGTGATGAAGGCTTGCGCGGTGAAGACACGTGGAGGTCCTCCTTACAAATGATGATGTTAGTGGGGGCCACCAAGAAATGTATGTAGATAGATGCTAAATAGCATGCGGTTGGGGGCCGATAGGGAAGCCAAGGGAAGAAACCTTCAAGAGTGTGAATAGCCGTCACGTGTAAGCATGACAAGAGTCGTTTGAAGAGAAAAGGAATAAATTCCTTTGAAGAGCGCTAGGTGGACTCATGGCATTTGTTTGATGAAACCTTTGTGAAAGGATACTAATTATTTTTTTCAATATATGGGGCACGTGCCAATACTTAGCAAACCAAAAATAACTTGAAGGGAGCTCGGGGATATATTCACAATTAACTTTAAAACTTTGTTTTCAATCTCTATCACAAACCATATTCCTAGTGCATTCTAGCTTTACACTTAAAGGCTAGAAAATGTGATACAAATAATCTCTGTAATACACTGAATGATCACCACTTGTCCCATAACTGTCATACTATACACACTCAAACATTCTATGCATTCCCACACAAGTCAGTTCTGGGACCCATCAACCTTCCTTGCAATCGCAAAAGAGGGCCATCTATCTGCATACATAATGTTGGATGCATGGAAGCATATTGCATATTTTAATCTCTCTTTGTGCTTAGAGATTGAAGAAGGTGGTGTATATAAGTTGTGTGCTATAATTACCTTTTGACACTTATCAACATTTTACATATCATAATTTTGAGCTTTTCAAGTTGAAAATAGATATGTGATGCAAATAAATGATGCGCTTGAGTTAGGAACTATCACACATCTTGAGCTAAGTCCCACCAGAAATGTGGTGGATTTACATGATTCCCCAACCAAGAGCTAACATCATCTTGGTGGCTTTTCAAGTGTGGAAGATCTGCTCGATTTTCAATCTCTAATCGCCACCATTGAACATACTTAGGAAAATATTAAAGTGCCATACTTAGAAGAAATTAATGTCTTCAATACTCCATCAAGTTGGTGGCACTAGGAAGAGGGGTTGGTTAACTCGATGACTTTGGGGGCTTAAGTCATAAATTAAGCTAGCTGTTATCACTTGTTCCTAGTCAACTAAAAAATAGAAACCTTATGTAGCGTCGTAACTAAAACCCTTAAGGTTTTATTGCTAAACCCTAGTTATACCAAAGAGCAAGGATAATTCAATTCTGAATTCATCTCTCACCATGTGAACCTATGGATCACACTTTTGGAATGTGATCAAAAAACCCATACAAGATCTACCTTTTATTTTCTTTCCGAACTTCTGGAAATAGTCTTTGTGAGAACATGACAACTTTTCATGGAAAAAATACAACATTGCAAAACATTCTCTTCTCTCCATCAGTATTCACCATTCTTCCTATGACTGATCCTCTAACATCAATGATGTCCATGATTCCAATAATTTACCTTTTTGACATATTTGTGATGCCCTTTGACATCAATGATAACTTAATTCCAATAATATCCTTCTTTGTTATTGATGGAAAAACTAAATGCTCTACTCAAATAAATGACTCTATAAATGCATACTCTGCTCATTCTATGCCATTGACTATTCTATTATTAGATTTTGATGAACATGAATGGAAGTTCTTCATAACAACCTTTCTCCCCCTTAGGCCCTTAGGGATATCTCCCCCTTTGATAGGAATAGAGCATTCGCAACTATTCTCCCCCTTTTATAACTCTTCATAGAGTATTTTCGAACATTTGCACTTTTTCTCCCCCTTTGATTTCAATAGACAAGGGACTCAAAATTTCTTCCTTTTTAAAAATTTTTTTTCTCCCCCTTTTAATAATATAAAGGATTTTATCTAGAAATTTTACAACCATCAATTCGTTAGAAATTTGTAAAACCAATCATGACTGAATTTCTTTTTCTCTCTTCTTCCATGGTTGAATGATATTACTTATGATTCTCCCCTTGGATTCATGCCCTATTACTAGGATCTATTAATGTGAGGTAGGATAAATCACTCCAAATTTTTGTATCAAGTACTCAAATTGCTCTTTGGGAAGAGGTTTGGTGAATATGTCTGCAAGTTGATCCTTGGTTGGAACATATTCCATGGTGACTTCTTGATTTTCAAGATTTTCTCTTAAGAAGTGATACTTGATTTAGATATGCTTTGTCCTAGAATGCATCACTAGATTCTTTGATATGCTAATAGCACTTGAATTGTCACAAAGAATAGAGAGGTGATATGTACTCTACCTTGAAGTCTTTGAGTGTTTTCTTTATCCACAACACTTAAGTGCAACATGTCACTACAACAACATACTCTACTTCAGCTGTAGAAAGAGTAACTAACTCTTGCTTCTTGCTTAACTATGAAATGAGTTTGTTTCCAAGGAAGAATGTACCACCACTAGTGCTTATTCTTTCATCCACACTTCTTTCCCAATCAAGATCTGTATATGTTGTTAAAGTGAAATATTCACCTCTAGGATACCATGAACCATAGTCAATTGTGATTTCAATGTATCTACAGATTATTTTCATTGTATTGGTATTTAACTCTTTAGGAGGAACTTCGAATCTTGCAACCATGCATATTGCTTGCATGATATCGGAAATTGATGTAGTAAAGTATAGAAATCTTCCTATCATTGATCTATACATGGTTTTATTTGCATTATGGGATTCATCTATTTTTCTCAACTTGCATCCAGTTACCATGGGGGTACCTATTGGTTTTCTATCTTCCATTATAAACTTCTTGAGCATCTCCTTAGCATAATTGGTTTGAGATATAAATATCCCTTCATCAATTTGTACTATATGTAAACCAAGAAAGAAAGAAAGTTCTCCAAGAATTGACATCTCAAATTCATTTTGCATTTGAGTAGCAAAATCCTTGCACATTATGTCATTGCTACTACAAAAAATGATGTCATCTACATATACAACAATAATTATCATATGCTCACATTTTGATTTGATGTACATATTATTGTCTGCACATCATTCACTTGTACAAAAACTACTAAAAAACTACTAAAAACTACTTATAAATGATTGAACTAGGTCACGTGACCTTTAGTAGTTTATTTCTAGTCATTTATAATGCGACTAGATTGATGACTAAACCATTTTTAGTCATTTATTGGTTGTTTCGATTGATAGATTTGGTAGTCTGTTTAGTCATTGATTGCTGTAATTTGGTTAGTTATTTAGTCATTTTTTATTCACTAATATATTTAGTCATTGATTTAGTCATTGATTGTTTTAATCTAGTCACTTATTTAGTCATTTTTGTTCACTAATTTTTGTCCATTGGTAGTGTATTTACTCAATAATTTTAATCATCACTTTGATCAATTTGGTTGTATATTTAGTCACATTTATTCACTATTCACTAATTTTTGTCAATTGGTAGTATATTTAGTCAATTTAATTATTAATTGATGTCAATTAGTAGTATATTTAGTCATTTTAATTGACTGATATTTGAGGATTTAAACATAAAACATAGAAATACAAATCAATCATCAATTGCACATAGTAAGATGGCCATTGAGAAGGAAAAATTGATGAACTTTATTAATAAAAGAAAGGTGTTCTAGTTACAACTTAGAAATAGAGTTATAGTTTTTATTTTCAGTCACAAGACTAAAAATATGAGTTACAATGTTGCACATAAATGACTACAAGAAAGAAACTTCTCCAAAAAACTTTTGCAATGATGGAAACACATGCTTGGATCCCTTCAATGTCAGCACATTCCCCTCTCATCTCTTAAAACTTCTACAACATGAGAAATCTTCCTAGAGCAAGTTGTAATGTGTAGAATCCAAGAAGGAGAGTGTTGATCATGTCCCATATATGAAGCTCTCTCCTTCAATGTAGTCAACAATAGCCCAACAAGAATATTTACTCCTTTACATGCAACGTGCCATCTGATATGAGAAATAGGGTTTGCCTTTTTCTCCATGAATGAAGTTGTGCCTCAATACAACCAACAAAATTACTATTAGTCTCAATTTAGAAAGAATAAAAGTGCATTGTATATTGCAAGTTTAAAAAGTAAGTCCAAACATAGTAGAAAGATAAATCAATTAAAAAATTGTAGGAGACAGATCATATCCAAAAACATGGGAGAGCTATGCAAAATTGGGAAAATTGGCTTGGAAAATGAAGGTAGCAGGTTATTTCTAGATTCAAGACTTTTACTTAATGTTGTGGAATAGAAGAAAACTTAATAATCATTTATCAATCACCATAGTGAAAAGTTAGCAATTGCATATGTTTTTTTAAACATCGTCTTTGGTACAACTATTAGAGTTGTTAAGAACCTTCGAGTATGTTCTAATTTTCACACCGCATCTAAATTCATCTCCTAGATTGTTGCAAGAGATTGTTTTGAGAGATGTGAACCATTTCCACCATTTTAAACAGGGGCAATGTTCTTGTGGAGAATATTTGTGATGCTAAATGAAACAATCTGAAAAATAGGCTTGCACTATAATAATGTGCACTACATAAAATATCCAATAATAGCAAAAGGATATCCATCAAAGAATAATAGTAAGGATTTTTTTATGATATGTTGTAGTTATAAGTGCCCTGCTAGACATACATGAAAATGTGGAAGCATAGACAAGGCAATAATTTTTTTGTAAAAATTCCTCAAAGAAATATGATATCATGGAATTTTGTGATTGAAAATCTCCTCTTAACACCACAAAGTCCCAAAAATAGTCATGCAATGTTATGGTGGAGCTTTCCCTGTAACACCGCAAAGGCCCAACAATAGTCGTGCAGTGTTGTGGTGGACACTGCAACACCACATTGCTATTTTTGGGCCTTTGTGGTGTTATGTGGAAATCTCCCCACAACACCATGAAGGCCCAACAATAGTTGTACGATGTTGTGGTGATTGTGTAGAAGGTTTCTTGAAGGATTTAGTGATCTGAAGTGGAACTTGCAACTACAATATGATGCAAAGTAGGGAGGAAAACTAATTACAATCTCAATTCAAAGTGATTCAAACCACTTTCCATCCTTCGAAACCCTAACTCAATGAACAAGTCACAATTCTTTCAATTTGCCTCATAGCCATCCAAATAAGGAAATTTGTGCATATCTTCTCAAAGACAACTCAAACCCACAAAAGGATTAGTTTTTCAGATACCCTTTATGGCCTATTCCAACATATCTAAAATGTGAATAAGGTTGTTTTAGATCTTCATCCCCCCAAAAAAACTATTTTGCAAAGAAGCTCCCAACCAGACACTCTTTCAACACAAATATTCATTGAAAGAACTTTACCAGACTACAAAACCTCAGAATCCACAACTTTTATCAGTGGGAGCAACCACAAATTCATCTAATCTCAAAATCTCACCTAAAATGCTATTTAAGCTTACTTCCAATGAGGGTTTATTGAAAATACACCTTCTAGGCCTCTACTCTACCAACCAATGCCTCAAACACCTCAAAATATGTTTTCATATGATTAATAAAACATCTCCCAACCTTGATCAATGCAATTTCATCAAACTGCAACTTCTAGCCATCCATTTTGAAACAAAACTCATGAAAATCAATTAAGGCAGCAATCAAAACTCCTTCAAACTCTTCACCCTACTCCTAAATACTAATAAAACATTTAAAATTATCCTGACCCACCCATTCCACCAAGTTCCAAGTAAATCTACCGGTGGAATGGGTGTTTATTGCATTTTTTCACTCTTAACCCTTTAAATAGGGTTTTCAACCCATCTATAGCAAAATGTCTGTAAAATGCTTCAAATTTGATGAAATTCAATAATAAAAAAACAAAAGTGATGTTAACTAATATTTCCATCAAATAAAATTCAATTTGGATTAAAATAAAATTGTACGGGGCCATATAATGGCCTGGAGCAACAAATTTCACTGGAAAAAACACAAAAAGATGCAGTTTCTATTTGCTTCTTTCAATCAAATCTTCAACCAAGAACTTACATCAAATTGTTTGAAGCATATTTAAACTTTTCCATCTAAAACTAACTCATCCAACCGACACACACCAAATTTTGAACCTCTTGACCATTGGTATTCCAACTACTTACATTTTTGCACTTTTACAATATTGCATTTGACAACATTTTGCAAGAATTGCAACATTTACACAATAAACCCATAAAGACTCAAATTACATTACCAATGGTCTATTATGACCTTATTTGCATCAAAAAAATAGTTAACACACCTAAAACCTAACAAATGACCTTGCTTGACCAAATTCACAAAATTGGACTAACATGGTGCCCCTGCACCATACACCCAGCTTGAAAAAGTTCTCAAGTCCCTTTGAGGATTGAATGAAATAAAACCATGTGGTCTCTTATCATTCCATAATCTACAAGCTGCATCTCTACCTAGTGACCCCTTCCAATGAGTCAATAATTGGAGACGTGCATCATCTCTTCCATTTGATCGGTTGATTCTTTGAATTTTATGTCCTACACTTGATATGTGATCCTTCCTCTATGCTACACCTAGAAATACTATCAAAGTGGTCTCTTTGTCTACTATCACACCTTCTTGCACCTTGTAAAGCTCTACCTTCTACTTCACTCTTTTTCCACACTTGAATTCATCTATCTATCCTTGCCAAACACCTTGGATCACCTTACCTATTCCCCTCATTTCTTCTTTTAGTTTCTCTATCTCTAACACCTCTGTGTTATCAAGTTTATACACCTCTACCTTGATAGAAATTGACTACCCTTTAACCTCTTTTCCAACCAATGAAAAAAGCATTGTTCCTAGCATGATCACATCATGCTTCTCTAAGCCATCTTCAGTCTTTACTAGTAATTCATCCTTGACCTTCTCTTTCTCTATTTTTGACACCAACACATCATCTTGTCTTCCATATTTTGTCCTAGCATCTTCAGCTTTTGCAATGGCTACAAAATCTTCATGTTTCTCTTCCTCTATCCTTATATACTCCTTCTTTCCCAACATAGTCACCTTAGCTGCCTTGGTTTGTTCCTTCACATCTTCCACCAATGAAGTTAATGTAAAAGTGCTTCCATCTTTCTCAATCTGATATGTATCGTCTCTTCAATCATATTTGGTATGTCTATCAAACTGCCATGGTCTTCCAAGTAACAAATAGCAACAATTCATGAGAAACATATCAAAAAGAATGCTATCCTTATATCCACCAATGTTAAACTCAACCAAATATTTCTCATTAAACAAAATAAACTGATCATCATTCACCCAAGATACTTTATATGGTGTTTCATGAGGTATTTTCTCCAATTTCAATTTATCAACCATTTCATTTGAAACCATATTATCAGTGCTTCCAAAGTCTATCACTACCTTACATACATTTCCTTTGCATTTGTAGGTGGTCTTGAATAATACCCTTCTTTGAGTCATCTCCTTCTCTTTTGATGATTTGAGTAATGTCCTTCTCACCATCAATGATTCCCCAACTTCTAGAGAAACAAGTTGATTAAGAGAATGAACACTTTCACAATCTTCCTCTTGCACCAATTGTATTCTTTTATCACCGCCACTTGAAGTAGAACCTTGTTTCTTTGGACACTTAAATGTTGTATGACCAAACTAATTATAATGATAGCATCTACCTGAAAATGAACTTGAACCTCTACCTCCACCAAATCTTCCTCTAAAGCCTTTGAATCCACCTCTTTGATCAACCACTTGGTCTTTGTTTTTTCTCGCATCCTCTTGATCTTCATAGGACTACCTTTCACCTCTTCCTCTATTGGTGTCACCTCTACCTCTTCCTTATATTTATTTCCTTCCTTTCAGTTTTTCTTTTTCCTTACTAACCAACTAAAAACATTCTTCAACTATCCTAGGCATAGCCAAACTCAATTTATCTTGAATTTGAAATCTCAAACCAATCATATACCTTGCTATCTTCTCATTTTCATCTTCAACACGACCAACCCTAATAATCAACTTGTGAAATTATTTAGTGTAGGCCATTCCATCCTTTTCCTTTTGCCTTAATCTTTGCAGCTTCTCAAAATTTTGTATAGCATGATCATTTGGAAAAAAATGGCTTTTTATCTTTGACACCATCATATCCCATGAACTAATTTTTTCTTTCCCCTTCTTAACTCTCTCCTCTTGAACATAATTCCACCATGTAAGAGCATGTAGTCTAATACCTCTTTAGCATCCAACTTTCCAATACATTGGAATATCTAATTTCTCACTAGAAGCATCTCCTCTAACAACTTTCAACATCTTCATCATCCTTCTCTCTTCAGGGTCCAACTCATCATCTTGGACTCTACTTGGAGGGTTTTCATTCTCACCCTCTTCCTCTTCCTCTTGGTCACTTTTTTCTTCAGTGGCCTTTCCTTTTCTTTTCTTTGTCTCTGATGTTGCAAATCTATCTAAGATTTCTTCTTGGGACTCCTTCGACAACTTTATCTCTCTTGCAAGTGTTAGAGTAAAGGTCTTAACTTCATTATGTTGATTAAGTTACCTTTATTCCCTTCTTTAAGATTTCACGTTAGTTTGCATAATGTGACATTTAATAATTATATTAATTATTAAATGTTATCCTATTAGGGCTTCTATTAGGGTTTTATTAGGGTTTGCATGATCTCCTTTTTATAAGGATTGATCCCATTGTATTTCATATCAATTCATTCTCTCATTCTCTCTAATATATACATTTTCAGTTTTCAGAGAACCCTTGCTTGTTTGTCTCCATCTCTTCTTTTGTGATAGGTTATTTACATGCAGGTGATCTTCGAGGTTTGTGGTCTCATATTTTATCAACTCCTACATGGTATCAGAGCCCCACACCTACAACTTCTTGTTCTTATTTTTGAAGATTTTTGGAGCTTCAAGGGTTGGGGGCTTGTTTTCTTGATCTAGGGCACACCTGCAATTTTGAAGCATTTTCAGCTCAAACGGATATCGCTATTGCGTCCGCAGCGGTCAAAAACCTCTGAATCGACTGTCCACTCGTCCATTTTGGACAAAGTCAAAATTTGAGGCAAAATTTTTTTACCTGGGCGGCCGTACGGCCCACCCAGGATCGGGTATGATTTTGTAGAATAAAAAAATATTTATTTTTTCATGTTCTGCATATTATATTTATTTTGGGCTATTTGAAAATATTATTTGTGTGACAATAATTTAAATCTGGGGGGTATTATTTAAAAATTGGGGGTTTTTTCTTTAAAAATTATGTGGTACCTTCGTACCACAGAACTGTCATATCCGACAGTTCTATCGGTCTTTGAACGATGTACTCCGCCGACCACCGACCTCCATCCACTCTCCCATCGGCATCTTTCACCTTTTCCCGTCCACCATTTCTTCCTTCTGCTGGTAGTTACTGCTTGCGGTTTCCCTAAGCCCACACCCCCACTGTCCTTCACCCGCAGTCATATGGTTACCACCGGGTGCTAGGTCGGGCGCCGCCACCTCTTGCCACCTCCGCCCAGCCCGCCCGCCACCCACCTGGTGGCGGGTTTTTTTTTTCATTTGAGCCACCTATGGTCATATGGCCGACTGAGAGCTAGCACCCAAGGGCTCCACTTTTGCGCCTGGTTAGCATTTGATGTACCCCACAATGCCCTAATCGAGCTATTTTTTTCTTTTTGCCATAACTTTTTGCCACGGTGTTGAAAATTGGCAAACAAGATATCGCTGGAAAGCTGGCAATCTCAATTTTCTGATGAAGTAGTTATTTTTCAGTGATTCTTCTATTGGTGTATTCTACAGCTAGAAAAGACAAAGGGGATTCTTTCAGTCTCAAGCTCATAACTTTTGATCAGTTTCTCTGTTTTTCACAATCTCAGTGGCGTTGGAACCGTATTTCCAAGCTCTTTAGTTTCATCCATGCCATTTTTCCAGATTTCACTCCAGGTATCTTTTATTCAGTTATTTGTGTTTTCACACTCTAGTGGATTACCTGGATATATTTGCTCTTGGAAACTTTTTGTTCAGATGGGATGCTTTGTTCTTGGTTTTTCTTCATGTATTTCCAGCATTTTGTCCTTTAAAGACATTTTGAGTATCATTTGTAAGCAATCTTTTATGTAAACGCACTGAGATAAAGTGCCACACTATTGTACATGCATCTTTTGGGGATTTTGCACATAAGGTTGTACCATATTTTGTAATCGCACTGATATTATAAAGTGCCATGAGGGGTTGTGTAGCTTGCCTTTGTTTAGCCACCACATCTTTGTCCGGTGAGTATCCCTCCATGACAACTTTGAATCCATACCATGGGGGGTTGTGTAGTTTGCCTTTGTTTGCCATCACACCTTTGTCCAGTGAGTGTCCCTTCATGACGACCATGGATCCATATGATTCCAGGATCATGCATGTGTACTTTGTTTTGCACACCACTTCTTTAGTTGCAGGTGCTTTCTTGTGCACTTTCAGATGTTGTAACTTTTTCTTCATGCACTACAGGGTGTTGCACACAATTTTAGTTGATCTGGCAGGCTCCCAGTTCACCATTATGGGGGGGTATTATACTGTTCATGCTAATGCTTCCTTGGTTTCACCTTGGAAGGAATCTTCCATTCTCAGTTGATCTGTGTTTCAGACTATTGGTTCTTGTGCCATATGTATCTTCGTTCCAAGTGTTTTCCTTTGTTTGCCATATGATTCGAGTAGTGTCGTATGGGAACTTATGCAGATTATTGTCTTCTTGTTCCTGATCATCCTATCTTCAGTGGAGGTTCTTCAGCACCATAGCAGTCATCTTTCGATAGTTGTTTGCAACTTCTTCTGCTTCACTGATGTCTCTTCTTGGCTTTCTTCTTCTCTTTTTGGAGTAGAGCTTTTTCCCATGAGGTTTTCTCTATTTCTCCATTTTATAGAGATTTGGTTGTATTTGGGTACCTGATCTGGCCTAGTTGTCAGGACCCATGTTTGCCTTCTTGCATTGTAGTTACCTTTACTTTTCTGCACTTGTTTGTAGCTACACTGTTGCTCATCTTAAGGGGGGGTGTTAGAGTAAAGGTCTTAACTTAATTATGTTGATTAAGTTACCTTTATTCCCTTCTTAAGATTTCACGTTAGTTTGCATAATGTGACATTTAATAATTATATTAATTATTAAATTTTATCCTATTAGGGCTTCTATTAGGGTTTTATTAGGGTTTTCATGATCTCCTTTTTATAAGGATTGATCCCATTGTATTTCATATCAATTCATTCTCTCATTCTCTTTGATATATACATTTTTAGTTTTCAGAGAACCCTTGCTTGTTTGTCTCCATCTCTTCTTTTGTGACAAGTTATTTGCATGCAGGTGATCTTTGGGGTTTGTGGTGTTGTATTTTCTCAACTCCTCCAGCAAGTACTGCACTTCCATTAGGAGGCATCTTGTCTCTTCAAATTCCAACCTTTATCTTCTTCAATTTTCAATATTTCTCCTTCAAAATATCTAATACCTATTCTCTAATACCAATTGGTGTAGATTAGGGATGGAAACTTATTACAATCATAATTAAAAGTGATTCAAACCACTTTCCATCCTTCAAAACCCTACCCCAATGAGAAACTCACAATTCTTTCAATTTTTCTTGTAGCCATACAAAAAAATAAATTTGTGCATATATTCTCAAAGACAACTCAAACTCACAAAAGGATTAGTTTTTCAGATACCCTTTATGGTATATTTCAAAATATATAAAATGTGCATCAGGTTGTTTCAGACCTTCATCTCCTAAAAATGATTGTTTTGTTGCCCCTTAAGAAAAATAGGTCTATTTTGCAAAGCAACTCCCAAATAGACACTCTTTCAACCCAAAATATTCATTAAAAAACCTTTACCAGGCTATAAAACCTTAGAATCTACAACTTTTACCAGTGGGAGCACCCACAAATTCATCTAATCTCAAAATCTAACCTAAAACCCTATTTAAGCCTACTTCCAATAAGGGTTTATTGAAAATCCACCTTCCAAGCCTCTATTATGTAAAAAAACACCTAAAACATATCAAAATATGTCTACATATGCTTAATAAAACATCTCCCAACCTTAATCAATGCAATTCCATCAAACTGCAACTTCTAGCCATCCATTTTGAACCAAAACTCATGAAAATCAATTAGGGAAGAAATAAAAAATCCTTCAAACTCTTCACTATACTCCTAAATCCCACTCTAACATCTAAAACTACCCTAACCCACCCATTCCACAAAGTTTCAAGTAAATATATCAGTGGAATGGGTGTTTATTGCATTTTTTCACTCTCAACCCTTCAAACAAGGTTTTCAACCTGCCTACAACAAAATGTCTCTAAAATGCTTCAAATTTGATGAAATTCAATAAAACAAAAACCAAAGTGATGTTAACTCATATTTACATTGCATACAATTCAATTTGGATAAAAATAAAACTGTGCGGGGCCGTACGATGGCCTAGAGCAACAAATTTCACTCAAAAACATTGAAAAATGGAGTTTATATTTCCTTCTTTCAATCAAATCTTCAACCAAGAACTTACATCGAATTCTTTGAAGCATATTTAAACTTTTCCATCTAAAACTAACTCATCAAACTAACACACACCAAATTTTGAACCTCTTGACCGTTGGTATTCCAACTACTTGCATTTTTGCACTTTTACAATATTGCATTTGACAACATTTTGCAAGAATTGCAACATTTACACAATAAACCCCTAAAGACTCAAATTATATTACCAATGGTATATTATGACCTTATTTACATTAACAAATGACCTTGCTTTACCAAATACTAACATGGTGCCCTTGCACCACAATATCTGGTAAATGTCCACTTCCAAATATGCTTATGCCTTAATGAGAAATAATCACTCATATAACTAATTTGTTGGAAGAAAATTGGGAGATAGGATGAGTTCTCAATTAGAAATAACAATATTTAAAGCACCTTCCTTGAATGTTGATTCTGCATTTTTTGTTGCAAGAAGTTGGATTCTATGGATATCAAATCTCAAAAAAGTTCTCTCAAATTGTACCTTGTGACATTGAACATGCTAAATCACATTACACATTCAAGAAGAGTAGATGACAATTTATTACATTAGAAAATGATGGGATCCTTCTCATCAATGGATAAGCTATTGTAAAGAGCCCACAAATACTGATAAGAGCTCTTGACAAGTGACCTAGGAAGAATGTGAGCAAGGTTTCTAGCCTTTCAAGGTTCTTGTTGTGTGAATATTGTCATAAATGCGTATTTTGAAACTGTGGCAAAAAATATGCTATGTATATAATCATAAAGATTCCAATGTGTGTTTTGAAGAATCTTATGGTATTTTGCATATGTGCATACATTATTTGTAAAACTTAGTTTTGGGTGGGCACAAACATTTTATGACATACCTTCTTCCTAATTATGGAAAACCATTAGAAAGACACATTTGGGATGAAAAATATAGGGCACATATACTCTCAATTATTTCTTCACTAGGTGGTATGGAATTAGATAGATACCATATAATAGAGTATATTATACACTATCTTATGTATCGGGGAACTTGTGTCAAGATTTGAGTAGATAAATAATTCTTTTACTATCAAAACATTATACCTTTTATTCTTAGTGTATCTACTGTCATACCTCTCACTAACACTGTTATTTATTGACATTGTTATTCTACTGCCTTTGCAAAAGAGCTCCATTTAAAGGCATCTTGATTACATATTATGCACATCAAAACTCTACAAGGGCAACAAGACATTTGCAAGACAAAATATGAATTCACTAAAACATTACTGTCTAAGCAACATAATATCTTCAAATGAAGGAGCATTGTAACTATGACTAAGAAAACACTATGTAGGCATTGTTAGCACTGGGAAATAAAAAAGATAACACAATGAATTAGGTGATTGAGATCACTGAAAGGAATATCATTGTTAGAGAGTTGCAAACTGTGAATTGTCCTCTATCCTATAGGACCGAGAAAGGAAGAACACTATCAAAAAGTGATTGAACCATAACAAACAGTCCAAAAACAATGAAAGTTACTATTAAATGGTGACAAAGATCTCTCCTCTAAGTCATTTTCACATGGTGATTGAGAACACGGTGAATAAGAAGTAAAAGAGTACTAGATCATAACACTGCAAAATGGTTATGAGTTATGTAATGAACTTCACTATTCTTTTGATCACAAAGGAGATCAAGATAATAACCAACATACTGATGTGCATAGAGAATGTTCATGGAGTGAATACTTCCCTACAAATTAATTACCACAACAAAGTTTGAGGTGAATTGCACCTAGTATTTTATGTTGATATGATACGTTCTAACCTGTAGTTAATTGTTGTAGCATAACAAATAGGCTAAATAGTTAGTCATAAACCATCATTTCAAATTCAAAATTTCTAAACCTTATTCTAGGATCAAATCATAGGGGGAGTCTATTCATAAGACACCATTGTTTCAAATTCAAAATTGATAGCTCTTTCACAATTGTTTGCTTCATTTATTTGATCTAAGATAGCCTGTTGTATAGAAGATTCTCTCAAAATACAGTAAAATTCCTTATTTTGGGAAGACTATTCAAAATCTTCCCATCATAGCAATAAACAAAAGAATTATTCATTAACCTAAACTTTGCAAGAGTTTCATGAAATTCTACTTTTCCACTCTCTTTTCCATTCTGAATTTTATTCCCAATTTCATCCATGAAGAACTTCCTTAGCCTATAGATCTTGTTGTTAGCCATAACTTTACTAGGTTTCGAGGATAGCTTCAAGTTTTTACCCAAGTAACAATTCAATTTTTTTGACTTTACCAGATACAATTTGTTGAAAATCTCTCTGAAGTTATTCTATAAGAGTTCTTGAGAGTATAATGCATAGTTTTGAATTAACCTTTTTGCATGAATTCCATATCTTTGATTAGATATTTCAAGTTTGATGACCTTCATCAAGAATGGGAAGACCTATGCTCTCTAAAAGAATATTTCCAATATGCTTAGCCTCTTCATGAAGGCTCACATTTGTCTCACAAGTGGGTGGTATAGAAGAAAAATTGTGCTTGTTATTGACTACAATATTTTTCTATATCTAACTTGTAAGACAAATGTGAGCCTTCCTGAAGAGGCTAAGCATATTTGGAAAGTAATTTTAGAGAGCCTAGGTCTCCTTGTTCTTGATGAAGGTCATCATGCTTGAAATAAATGGTCAAATATATGGAATTCATGCAAAAAGGTTAATTCAAAACTACACATTATACCCTTAGGAACTCTTTTCTAGAATAACTTCAAAGAGCATTTCAACACATTATATTTTGTAAGGCTGAATTTTGTCAATTGTTGCTTGGGTAAAAACTTGAACCTATCATCTACACCTAGTAAATTTATGGCTAACAATAGGATCTACAGGCTGAGGAAGTTCTACATGGATGAAATTGGGACTAAAATTAAGAATGGAAAAGAGAATGGAAAAGTAGAATTTGATGAGACTCTTGCAAAGTTTCGGTTAATGACCAATTCTTTTGTTCATTGTTATGATGTGAATATTTTGAATAGTCTATCCATAATAAATGATCTTACTCTGATTTTGAGAGCATCTTCTATATAGTAGGTTGTCTTAGATCAAATAAATGAAGCAAATAATTATGAAAGAACCAAAAATTTGAACTTGAAACAATGGTCTCTTATGTATAGACTCCCCATGTGATTTTCTCCTATAATAAGGTATAGCAATTTGAATTAGAAATAATGGTATATGAACAATTAACTATCTATTATGCTACAAAAATTAACTATAGACTCCTACTTTTTCTCTAAGTATGACAGTACTTGAGCTTCTAGTGTTTCTAGATGGAACCTATAGCGGAAAAGTGTAGTCTCCATCTAAAGGAACCATCTTTGGTGCTCTTCCCTGAAATGAGGGTTGAAAAAATTAGAAGAAAATCAATATCATAATTCTAAAGTAATAATTTGTCTCAAGCCAAATGTCAAAAAGTATAATTAAAAAGATAAATCCTTACAATTGGACTTCAAATTGGACCAAACAAATTTATGATTTTATCTTTAGAATGTAGGAACTTTCTCTGTCGAAGCTTCAGGAGCTCAAATTGAATCTCCAGTTAGACTAGCATATTTATGATTTTATCTTTAGAATGTAGGATCCTCTATTAGAGCTTCACAACCTCAAATTGGATATGAAATTGGACCAACAGATTTATGATTTTCTCTATCCACCGATGTTTGTATTCCTACTCTCAAGTTTTTCTTTTGAGCAAAAACACCTAAAAGTGTTTCAGATCGATTGAAAGTACTCTCCAACCTAGTTATGTCACCGATAGTAATCCAAGTTTGTATGAACCATCCATACCCAAATGTTGCATCACAATCTATTCTTCTTGCACATAAAAATGCCACATATTAACCCCTTCTAAATAAAACATTTAATCATCATAAACAATAATTAATAAATTATTTTAGTTTTAAAAAGAATCCGATGTTATTTACTATCAAAAAAAAAGTTGTATAAATCACAAAAAATCCACGAAGCCTCCTAAATTTAGCTTAAAGCAAGTTTATAGGATGGGTTTTAGCATAAGAAGCTTTCTACTATAGCTCTCGATGAATGTATTATAAGTAGAAAACAAAATTCTTCACACTCAAAGTAATGTAGTCAAACATTTATTCCATAAGTATGTTAGCAAGAGTTAACTAAAAACAAAATGAATTTTTGCTTGGTTTATTTTAACAATATGCCATGTGGAAATAGAATAATCACTAAGAAACCCAAACAATAAAAAATGAAGTAAAGGTTCAAGAAAGGAAATTCCAATGTACTATTGTGTAATGGTGACAAAGGAACTTATATGAGCATGACCTACATACAAATCCCTGCCATTGAATTGCCATCCATCCAAAGAGAAACTAAGAAATGTAAGGATTTGAGCAGTATAAGTCCAAAGGGTTTATATGTTGTAATAACAATGGAATCACTATAAGAGCACAACAGAGGAAAAAATTCTTGTGACTATAATTATGTGATGCATAACTCTATTGGTCATGTGGCACAGTTGTACTATAATAAATATAGGATGCATTCATGTGTGACCCAAGTTTAATGTGGCTATGTTGTGATAGAAACGGATGCACTCATATGAGCACAATTTGTTAGAGTAATAGGTTAATTGCGTAATTAATTTAATCATGTTGATTAAAAAAATTGTCACCTTTACTTTATTTCTGACTTAAGCTAAATCTAGGCACTTTAATAATTACTTTATGAAATCCTAGGGTTCAATTTGTTGGAATTGGATTTACTCTGAGGGGGGGGGTGAATCAGAGTGTAGTGATTTTAACTTTTGACTCTCAAAGCATACTCAAATTTTTGCTCAGTTAACCCAAAGAGATAGATTTGATTAAGCAAGTGTGCATCAACATTTCAGGTCAGATTGACATGAAACTTGACTAACATTTGCAACCCATATCAAATCATATTGTTCAGATAAAGCTTTATGAAAAATCTTGTTGTGCTTTATCAATAGAACTATAAATCTTCATAATGTGCAACTTTGAATTGCTTATGATAGACTCTTGAGAAAATGAGCACATAATGCAGAAGTTAATTCACCTTATGAAAGACATTTTGCACCAGATATGCCCAATCTAAATTTGCATGAAAAACATGAGTAGATTGACTTTTAAGCTTTTAAACAACCTTAAAGTATCAAAGCATTGACCAATTGAATGAGCACAATAACATAAGTGGCTATAAGAAAGAGTATGCAAGATACACATAAACCACACAAAAAGGAGACACAGAGATTGCCGAGTGGAAAACCCTCCTGGGGTAGATAAACCACTCCCAAACTGCCTTACTGGCTTAATTTCAAAACCACTGTTTACAAAGCCTTATAGGCTACTTTCTGAGCACCAACTCAAGGAGCACTATCCCCTCATTTAGAGACACCAATCTCAAGGAGCACCAACCCCTCATTTAGAGACACCAATCTCAAGGAGCACCAACCCCTTTACTATTTTAGTAAATCATTCAATGATACAGAGGATCTCTCTGTTTCTCTTTTATCTAATAAAGTGCCTCTTGACAGACAATAACTATAATCCTCAGAGTTCCAAAATGAACCTTCAAAATTTTAGGCATTGTCAGGCCTTAAGTCAACTTGAATAAAATATTATCATAGTCACAATACAATCTCATCAAACTGTATTACAATGATACATCTTTTCTTTCTTTTCTCACTATTTGATTTTCAACATCTTTCCATGTAGAAACTACAAATCTGAATACACACTGTGTTTTTCAATCTTCAACATCATACTACTTTTTACTCTTTCTCCCCTCACAAATATTATATCCTCTTTTTCAAGTTTTAATCTCTGTCATAATTAAACCCTAAACTCACTGGTTTTTTCTCTTTACCGAAAAATGCATCATTGCACTTTAGAAGTGTTACAACCATTACTCAAAAATTTACATCATTACATTATGACTGTCAAGTCATATTTGATGTTGCAGTGTTCATAGAAGGAAGATTCTTTCTTTCTATTTAGGATAGAACCATAGTGACCAAGAATAGAAGAGTGATGATAACTTTTCCAAAATGCTGTCAAAGAATAGATTACCAGATCTGCAGAGGAGGAGAAAACGGTCAGACAACCTTCCAAAAAATGTGCATGCATCCAGTGGCTAGTAGAAGACAAATGGAGTGAGCTGTGTGTAGGACTCCTGATAGCTCCAAGCTAACTGCTAGCTGCTTCCATCATGTTACCACGATGAGCTACTTACTAGCTTACAGTACAGCGATAGCAGTCAGTCAAACTACTGACTATTTCCACTGCGTCACCGCAGTTCCTTCTTTGGCCCCTGCGGTATAGCGATAGCAATTTACTAACCGCTATCAGTTTCCACTGTGTTACCATGGTTCCCTCTTTGGCTACCTATGGTATGGTGGTAGTGGTTTACTAACCGCTAGCATCTTCCATCGCATTACCACGGCTAACCTTTTGACAACTCGCGGTATAGCGGTAACTATTTAGCTTGTCGTTGGTGGTTACCACCGCATTACCGCAACTACCTTCCTGACTGCCCATGGTATAGTAGTAATAGTCTTGTTAGCCACTAGCGGTTTATACAACATTACCGTGGCTTCCTTCTTGACTACCCACGGTATATCGGTAATAGTCTTGCTTGCCACTGGCGGCTTACACTGCACTACCACGGTCGTTGGCTTAACTACCAGTGGTACCATGGTAAGACCTTCGTAGCCTTACCAAACAGATGTTGACAAACTTATTTTCATTTGACAATGGTTGACTATTGACTTTTATATTTCCAAGAAGTCAAGGCTAAGTCACTTCCAATGTGACATTAAAATATTAATCAATGACTTTACCCAAAGTCGAATGCCACCTTGATATATTCAATGTTGTATAATGTTCCATTTTCAAATGAATTCCAAAGACTTATAAGAATAGAGAAGTATAAATTTTAAATTTTCATGATGAACTCACAATGCCATTCCACTTACCATTTATCTTGATTATATTGAGAACCAAGTTGCATCATATAAACCATTAACAATTTCAAGATGCAAGAGCCTGACCAAGCCACACTATAACAACTTGAATTAAGTATGCCAATGATAGGTCAATACCAAATATAAACTGTGCCAATCAAGTTCCATCTGAGAAATGCTTCGAAGGCACCAACCCAAGGCAGTTTTGACATCAAGGACAAATGCCACAAAATAAGTCAACACAATTTAGTGTTTCAATCTCCTTTCATAAGGATTGATCTTATTGTAATTATTCACTTCTTGTTTACGCAATTTTACTCTCTTGGTTTGGAAGAGAAATATCTTTGTGTTGTTCAAATCTCTTTTATGTGATAGGTTGTTTTGCTTGGGGGTGATCACTAGGTTCTGTGAGGTTGGATTTTACAACCTCAACACAAATCATGTATAAATTAATCACAGTCATCATAATTAGGCGTCAATCATCATTGGGTGCATTTAGGTTGACTCAAGTTTAATAGGTTACAATATAATGATAACATGATCCAAGAGTGATTACCTCTTGTTGCAATAAAGAGCCTTTAACTCTGTTGATATACAAAGTGGTTGTTTTATATCAATTATGTAGTGCATTGAAGCACACCCCATGTTTAATGGGCCACTCTAGAGAGTGATCAATATTTTGTAAACCTTATGAATGTTACTTAAAATAACTGTGCAAGGGAAGTGATCATATAGAAATGATAAAAAATTTAATGCCAAAAGACAATAAATACTTACAATGGCTCTAGTGATGAATGGGGATAATAAGTTTTTATATGATTCATCACCATGAAAGTGCCAAGAGAAAGCTACATGCACAACTCTTAGCTATACCTTGGATTCTGAGAGGTTCATGAACACATGAAAGTATATTTTTGAAGAGTATAGTGCTCTATTAAATACACTCATGTTACAAATAGCAAAGTCTTTCACCATGAAGGTCTCCTTGAGAATTCAATAGTGGTAGACCTATTAACAAAGGGAAATAATTTGTGCATAAACATTTATAAAAAGGTAGATTTTAGATAATAAAATATGATTATAAGACATAAAAGATGATAGTCATTGTTAATTGATATAAGGGAAATTCATATGCAAAAGATACTCTCTATGACTGTAATAAATAGGAAAAGTATCATGAAGCTAAGGGAAAATCAAGAAGTAGGGATAGTTACCATAACCAATGGATAGTGATAAAATTTTATGAGGATAGTTAGCTCATACATCATAGTAAATATGACCTTAGTCATAGTTGAAGCTAGCATAAGTGGATATAAATTAATTTCACTGAGATTGACCTCACTGAAATAGGATAGTCATGGTTATCAATGTTTATAAGACATGAAAGGATAGAGCACAATTATCTTGAAGACTTTTAAACTACCATCTTTAGATATGAATGATAGTCATGAAAGATCAATCATGAAGGATTCATGGGACATTTATAGCCACAGGAAAATGGGTGATAAGGAAGATCTATAACACTTGTTTATTTAGGTAGAAAAGGGTGAATAAAAAGAAAGATAAGCTATAGTCATGATAATTTAGATAAATAAAATATGCAATGGTAGGTTACTTTTGAACACCCAAATCAAACCCTAATGAGATTTTCCTTGAGCATTTATTTTCAAATGAATAAACTTGAGAAGAAAACCTTGCAGATTGTTAGTAACTAGAGGAAAAAACCCCTACTAGTTTGTAAATGTCCAAGGACAAAAACCTATTGGCCAAAGAAGCAGTTCTCACCCATAGGTTGTGGTTCAATTTTAATGGTGGTCGACATTGGTGATATCAAGATAGTAAAACATATATATTGTCACTTATTCATTATTATTTTCCTTACAAAGACATAGATATTTCCATTCATAACCAAAAAACTCCTCATAACTAGTAAAACCCATTTACACTTCAACAATGAGACT
Source organism: Sequoiadendron giganteum (assembly GCA_007115665.2). NCBI lineage: Eukaryota > Viridiplantae > Streptophyta > Pinopsida > Cupressales > Cupressaceae > Sequoiadendron > Sequoiadendron giganteum. The sequence continues at coordinate 657,817,156 of CM021100.1, forward strand.
ACTGTTATGTCTTAAACATATCATGGCCCGTGATCTTCTCAAAAGATCTGCATTGTGATATGAAATTATCACCTATGAAGGTTGTTTTTTCCTAATAAGAGATTTTACTTCCTAGTTTGGGCTTATGACAAGGATAAAACCTTCATGAGGAGACAAGAAAGCTCTTCCTCAAAAATTCAAACAAAACTAAAAACCCTAACGATATAGAGTATACCTATCAAAATATGAGGATGAAGGCTTCCACGAAAACCTCAAATATTACTCAACGTGGGTATGATCTATCCTCAAAACCTTGGAAAATATCGTCATGCATGCAACATGCCTTCGAACACTTGTGAATCTCTTTAGTATGGATGAATTCAAAGCCAACAAAGAAATGTTTCTTCAGATTAAACTTAACATGCCTTTATCCTAGGTCTTCTTAATAAAATAGATAAATGTTGGTGCAAACAACTACTCATTCTACACTATGCCCTCGAAAAATATTTGGACTTCTTCCAACAAGAAAACTAAAAAAAACCCTAACCTTTCTCTTGTTATGTGGCTCAATAGACACAAGGAATGAGTATTATCTTTTTTATTGTTTTGCACCCAGAAAAACTTAGTCAAAAATCTCTTTTTCATTGTTTGGTTCCCAAAAAAAAAAATATTTTTCTAATATTTCCTTTTTTAACCTGATGATCAAATTAGTCATTTACGATGATCAAATTTGTCATTTATTTAGTCATTTATAGCTATGTTGCAAAAACTGACTAGAATTTAATCATTTTTAGTTGTCGTGACTAAACGTTTTAGTAGTAATTTATTTTCCAAATTCTACTAGTTATTTATTGAATCCTTGTTGTTGCAGGTATTGGTCTAATCTTCAATACCACACTCTAGGTGCATGTTTTAGACCATACACAACTTTCTTCAATCTGTAAACATAATTTTCTTCTTTTGATAGCTAAAAACCTTTAGGTTATTCTATGTAGACTTCCTCTTCTAGGTTCACATTCAAGAAAGAAGAATTGACATCTATTTGATAGACTTTTAACTTCTTATAAACTGAGAACACTAGAAACATTCTTATAGCTTCCAATCTAGCAACTAGAGAAAATATTTCTTAAAAATATATACCTTCAACTTGAGCATATCCTTTGCACACCAATCTAGCCTTATTCCTTACAATAGCTCCATTTTCATTAAGCTTTTTTTTAAAGACCCACTTAGTACCTATTACATTCTTATTTTGGGGTCTTGTAACTAATTCCCAAGTTTTGTTCTTTTCAATTTGGCTTAGCTCTTCTTCCATGGCTTTTAGCCAATTATCATCCATGCTAGCTTCAAGATAGCTCTTAGGCTCTATTTGAGACATGAGAGAAAAAAATATTTTCTCTTTGTTCTTTGGAACCCTTCTCCTTGTTGAATGAAAAAGACAAGTGAGAAGGGAGGGGGTGAATCAGTTGTACCAAATTAAAACATCAAAACCCTCAACAATAATTAGATCCACATGCATTCATTAAACACTTAATCTATTATAATGTTTAAACATGAAAATAAAATAACAAAAACTAAAACAACCAATACCATACACAAGATAACATCAGACTTACATGGAAAACCCAATGAGGGAAAACCATGGTGAGGATTATCTCACAATATAAGTAATTAAAAAAATTGGTACAAAGAGGCTCACTGGAAGAATAGGACACACTGTCCAAAAAGACTCACAACCCCAGCTTACTTCTAGGGTAGAAAGAAGAAAATAACATAGAATGTTACACAAAGAACATGATCTCAATGCAACAAGAAATCCACCACAATAGCTCCAACACACTCAAAACCTTACATGAATGATTATAGACACCATTTTCTCACTACATCCAATAATATAACACTTTGAAGCTCACATTTCTCTACACAAATTCACTCTACCACACACACTTACAAACTCTTTCGCATTCTTTCACTTGCACCCTTATCTCGCATCAAAGCATCTCTCATTTATACCATCCCAAACTTGAAAAAAATCTTCAAGGTGGCTACACTATTCTTACAGTTCAAAACTTCAAATGAGGTCAGCACTAAACATTCCTACCATGGATAGGAATGAAAACTGAACCAAAAAAACTTTAATTGGGACCCAAATCAACTCTCACATTCCACACTACACCTTCAAAACATCTTCAAATGTAGTGTAAACACTAGGTCGGCCATTACCCATGAAAACACATTAAACATTTGAATTAAATGATTACTCAAACATAAGGATGACTTGTAAACCACATACCATTCTTCATAATGATCTATAATATTCCTTTATCCTTCTAAAATCCATCAAACTCCTTCACAACAACTCACACCTTCAGAATGTACATAGCTAGTATGCTCAGACTACACTGCCAAACACTGCAACTCTACAATCCAACTTCTAGAGTACCAAACCACAAATCTTCTTGACATAGGCAAGTTAAAAACATCATAAAATATCCTTTAGAACTACAAGTCTTGAAGCTGATCTACGAAGAAACATAGACCAAGAACATTTCTCCTAGACACTTCTATACAAAGCACTACAAATCTAGTTCATACACTAATGAATGCATATTTCATTGTACCTCAATACAAAAGCCCAAATTCTAGATATAACCTCTTTGAACACCTCTAACCAACATATCCAAACCACACAAGTAGATCTTCAACCCAAAATAAATGCAAAGAAAAACTAGAACACCTCTACAACACCTTATTTCCTTATTTTATCAAATTTCTCAATATCCTCGACATCTAAACCATAAATAGAAGCTTGTCAAAGAAATGGTCTCTTCTTAGCCTCTACAATACTATCATGAATGATAAAATAGGCTTGTTAACATCAATTAAAACACATTCATACTTGCAACAATCTCCCCCTTTGTCATTGATGGCAACACAAGGTGTAAAAAACCATCAAAGACACAATAGCTCGTAACATACTTATTTACTTTTCTCTTTTCTCCCCCTTGCACAACTATCTCATTACACTCTCTCTCCCATGACTTCACTTTCCCTTTTCACATGAATTCTCTCTCCCCCGCTTTCACATCAATGAAAAAGGATAAGGTATTTTTCATTTTTCTCCTCCTTTGACATAGAACCAAGATACTTGCAACTATTAAATACTCCCCCTTAGGAGTACACACCAATCAACTCAACAACCTATACACTATGACAACATAAATTTCATACTGCAACAATGTTACCACCTACCCCCCCTAAGAGGTAGCCACCAACATCAATCAAGAAAAATAATGAATCCATAAATCCATTGGACTAATGCATCTAGTTCAAAGGAGGAGAAATAACCCCCAACTTCTCTTGAAGATACTCAAAAGTATCCTTTGGAAGAGCCTTAGTAAATATATCAACAATTTGATCCTTTGTAGGTACATATTCAAGATTTAATTCATTCTCCACAACCTTATCTCTCAAAAAGTGATACCTAATTGATATATGCTTTGTTCTTGAATGCATCACTAGATTATTTGAAATATTCATTGCACTTGTATTATCACAAAAGAGATAAATATGCTTATCACACACTACTATGATATATTTCAATCTATATCTCATCCATAATACCTGTGTACAATCCTCTTTATTTTTGCAACACATGCATCTTTAGGATCTTCTTGAATACTAGCCACAATACAAATCACATGCATGATATCCGGTCTAGTTGCAGTTAAGTATAGTAGTCCACCAATTATAGATCTACACTTTCTCTAATCATCCTTAGGAGATTTTTAACTAGTAACCATAAGAGTGCATACTAGTTTGGATTCATCAATTCAAAAATTCTTCAACATCTCTTTAACACACTTTGATTGTGAAATGAATATTCCTTTATTTGTTTGATTGATTTGTAGCCTGGTGCAGGAGCACCTAGTCAATTTTGTCAATTTTATGTAAATATGAGTCAAGTGGGGTATTTCATATGTTGAGTCACATTTTTGACGTAATAAGGTTTTTTTGAGACCATTTCTTAGATTTCTAGGTGATTGGTCAAGTTAAATTGTTAATTTCTCAATATTGCAAAATGTTGGTATTATTGTATAAAGTGCAAAATCATGGAAGTTGAAGAGTCATGGGTTACAATGAGCTAGTTAGAATATTGGGATTCAAATTATTGTTGGGAAAACATTGTAACAGGTTCAAGTATTTCTATGAAGTTGAGCAAAGGGTTGGGGATGATGTAGGTGTGAGAATTTCAATAAAAATACCTTTATTTCAGTGAATTTCTAGCATTCTTTGTTGTTTCTTGCATTAGCACGTGTGCGTACAACATACACAGGGAATGAAATTGATTTGGAAAGAAATTAATTTGAATCCCTTCCTAACCTTTTTCGTTTCACGAAAATTCATCTTGTTTTGTGAAAGTTAGAGGCAAATTGTTCCAGGTGCGTTAAAACCCTTGTTTAGGGTCACAACAAGCCTTCAAAATCATATTTCTCCAATTTTCACCATTGAAAACTATTGTAAGTTTGTGGAAAGGAATATTTAAATGTACTCTAAATTATCTCAAAGCTACAAGAGAAAAATATGAGGATTTGTGCAAATATGATGATGCCCTAGGCTGAAACACATTGTTTTTGGCATGGAAAGGTGGCTAGAGGTTGGGTTTTGGCAAAGAACCATTGGAAAAGCATGGGAGATGATTTTTGAAGCATAGGTATACCATATTTGACCTTTTTGAGGTGTAGAAAAATTGGTTAAAACCTGGAATTGATAGAACCAACAAGCACCTATGCCTACATGCCAAATTAGGCCTTAAAGAAGTGAGACAGTCAAAGTTTGAGGTATTTGTTACAAAGTACCTATACCCATTTCAAGATATGATTTAAAATGGAAAAAAGGGTATCTAAATATGTTATTATAGTCTTGGAAAGAGGTCTTCATCAAAATATATTAATGACTGCTATTTTTGAAGGTTTACTAAAATATGGGGCTGTTTGAGAGGAAGGAACTCATGGAAAGAGTCCAAGACTTCTTGGGTGGATTAGTTAAGTTTATTAGGTCATGGATACCCTATGAAAATTTTCCAAAGAGTTGGTTGAGTCTTTGAGTCATAGAATCCATTTTGCAGCTTGTAGTCTTGAGTGAACAAAAGGGGTAATTTCGGGCAGTCAAAAGAAAACCTTATATTTTGTGAAACCTGAGTTCTTGTATGTTATTGTTGGGTTTTTTATGTCATTCCCACAAATTCTAAAGTGTTCCTATATTCTGGTGAGTAATTCCAAGTTTTGGTTTCAATTTGAGAGTTGTAGCCTTATTTGAACCATGTCATGTTAAAAGAGAGTAGTGCCATTATGATGAACCCATTGTTGTGAAACATGCCTCTATTGTTGTTGTGTGTTTGTGTATTTTATTTTTGCATGTTGAAGAGAGAACCTAGATTCCAAGAAGCTAGGTAGTGAAGAAAAGAGGAAAACTAGGTGAGGTGTCACAAAGACAAGGAAAACCAAGGCGAAAGAGACTTGCTTGAATAAAGAGAAGAATGGATGTGTTGAGAAGATACTTGCAGGTTGAGGGTTCACAAAAGAAGAAATGGGAATAGAAAAAAGAGGAAGAAGAGATGAAGAAGGATAAATAAAAGGAAAAGAAAATGGAAATTGTCCAAGAGATAAAAGAGCCCAGGCAGGCTTGGAACAACTAAAAGAGATGAGATAAAGGATGGAAAAGATATGGAAGGTTGAGTTGTAGTAATTAGAAAACCAAGATTCAAGTTGGCATCTACCAGTTAAGAAGAAGATCTCGTGGCCTATTCAAAATATTATTTAGAGAAGAAGACAAATGGAAGCATTAAAACCAGGTGTGAAGAAAGTATAATATTTGTTGATGAAGGAAGATGGTAGAAGAAGAAGAATGCATGGAGGTTGCAGCCATTCCAAAATTTTAAGGTACTAAGACAACAAACTTGAAGGGTTATTTGATTTTGGAAAGAAATGACATTGAGTTGGTGAGAAAATATAATACAGAAAAGGTCAAGGATAAATTGATTTTGGAGGATCAAGGTTGGCTTCAAAGGTATGTTGAAATGGTTATTTCTTCATTGTTTTCCAAAGAGGATAACGGTCTTTTAGTTTTTGTCACATCAAAGGTTAGTGAACCCAATAAAGAAGCAGTCATACAGGAAAAATGTCAAATAAAAAATTTGGGAAACAAAGGTGAAAAGCTTAAGGATGATCTACTAAGGAAGGTGGATAGGTTTAAGCATGCATTTGATGGGAAGGAGGATGGAATACAAAAGTTTCTTGTTATGATTGCAACCTTAAGGAAGGGTAAAACTAGATTCAAGATGAAGCATAATATTGATGCATGTTTAATGATGTTTTCAAGTGAGAAAGGAACCAAGGATCATCGATCAGACAAATCTCTACAGTTGGAGAAAAACCTTGGATGTCAAACCATTCAAAAGGGCAAGAGAGAATGCATGTTTTTAGTACCTAGTTTATTGGAAGGGTACACCAGATGAGGGAATCATTTGGAGACTAGAGAAGGATGTGATCAAACATAATATTGTTGCATATCCTCACTCAAGAGGACTTGAGTTCTATTTCCATGGGGAGTATGGTGCAGGAGCACCTAGTCAATTTTATTAATTTGATGCAAATATGAGTCAAGTAGGGGATTTCATATGTTAAGTCACATTTTTAATGTGATAAGGTATTTTTGAGACCATTTCTTAGGTTGTTAGGTGATTGGTCAAGTTAAATTGTTAAGTTCTCGATATTGCAAAATGTTGCTATTATTGTATAAAGTGAAAAATCATGGAAGTTGAAGAGTCATGGGTTACAATGAGTTGGTTAGACCATTTAGATTCAATTTTTATTAGGAAAAAATTGTAACAAGTTAAGATATTCTCTTTGAAGTCGATCAAATGGTTGGGGATGATGTAGGTGTGAGAATTTCAATAAAAATACCTTTATTTCTGTGAATTTCCTATATTCTTTGTTGTTTATTGCATAAGTACATGTGTTTACATCTTGCACAGGGAACACAATTGATTTGGTAAGAAATTAATTTGAATCCCCTTCCTAAGCTTTTTGGTTTCATGAAAATCCATTCTGTTTTGTGAAAGTTGGAGGCAAATTGTCCCAGGCAAGTTAAAACCCTAGTTTAGGGTCACAAGAAGCCTTCAAAATTGTATTTCCCAAATTTTCACCATTGAAAACTAATGTAATTTGGTGGAAATGAATATTTATATGTACTCTAAATTTTATCAAATCTATAGGAGCAAAAGATGAGGATTTGTGCAAATATGCTGATACCCTAGGCTGAAACACATTGTTTTTGGCATGGAATGGTAGCTAGAGGTTGGGTTTTGGAAAAGAACCATTGTAAAATCATGGTAGATTATTTTTGAAGCATATTCAAATCATATTTGACCTTTTTGAGATGACAGAGAAAGTGCGTAAAACCTAGAATTGATAGAACCAATAAGCACCTATGCCTACAACCCAAATTAGGCCTTAAAGAAGCGATACGGTCAAAGTTTGAGGTATTTGTTACAAAGTAACCTATACCCATTTCAAGATATGTTTTAAAGTGGCCAAAATGGTATATAAATATTTTATAATAGTTTTAGAAAGAGGTTTGCATCAAAAGATATGAATGAATTTTAGTTTTGAAGATTTACTAAAATATGGGGTTGTTTGAGAGGAAGGAACTCATGGAAATATTCTAGGACTTGTTGGGTGGATTAGTTGAGTTTATTAGGTCATGGAGACCATTTTAAGTATTTCCCAAGAGTTGATTGAGTCTTTGAGTCATAGAATCCATTTTGGAGCTTGTAGTCTTGAGTGAACAAAAGGGATAATCTGGGGTAGTCAAAAGAAAACCTTATATTTTGTGAAACCTAAGTTCTTGTGAGTTATTGTTGGGTTTTTTATGTCATTACAAAACATTACAAATTTTTCCTATATTTTGGTGAATAATTCCAAGTTTTGGTGGCCCTTTGAGAGTTGTAGCCTTATTTGAACCATGTCATGTTAAAAGAGAGTAGTGCCATTATGATGAACCCATTTTTGTGAAATATGCCTCTATTATGTTGAATTGAATCCCTACTCTACATCATAGCCCAAGGAAGAAATTAATCTCCCTAAACATAGACATTGCAATCTCTTTCCACATCTCTTCTACAAATTTCTTACATATATCTTTAATTTTTTTTAAACTATGTCATCAACATACACAAACACTATCAAGATTTGATCTTTCTCAACTTTAAAGTAAAGATTAATATCTACATTACCCTTGTTGAATCCTTTTTGTATCAAATATTTGTCCAACCTTGTATACCAAGATCTAGGAGCTTACTTCAATTGATACAATGCCTTTTTCAATCTGTAAACCATATTAGGTTTATCTAGCAACTAAAATCCTTTTGGTCGTTCCATGTAAACTTCTTCTTCCAATTCTCCATTCAAGAAAGCAGACTTCACATCCATTTGATAAACTTTAAAGTCTTTATGTGCTAAAAAATACAAAAACATTATGATTACTTCCATTCTAGCCAACGGGGAAAATGTCTCCTCAAATTCTATTACTTCAACTTGTGCATAGCCCTTACACATAAGCCTTGACTTGTTTATTACCACTTCTCTATTCTCATTCTACTTGTTTCTAAGTAACCACTTAGTTCCAATAATTTTTTTGTTTTCAGGTCTAAGAACTAGTTCCCAAGTTTGATTCTTCTCAATTTAGATAAGTTCTTCTTCCATTGCTTTCATCCAAAGTTCATATTTTCATGCTTCACTTACTATATTTGGTTCAATTATAGAAAGTAAACACAAATTTACCTCTACTTCAATAGCTCTTCTTCTTGTCAATACACCTTTGTTTTTATCTCCAATGATTTATTCTTAGGAATTATTTATCTATATATACTTAGAAGTCTTAGGAGACTTTTCTGGAGCTTCTCCCTCTTTAATCTACACATATTTTTCCTTAGCTTTTTCCTCACCTTCTCCGCAAGTGGGCTCATGTGACTCATATCCATCTATTACAATTGAATTATGCAAATCTTCATCAACCTTAACAATTGCACTTTCAATAATTCTTCTTAGTCTTTTATTGTAACATTTGTAAGCTTTTATTTTAGTAGAATATCCAAGGAAGATACCTTCATCAAACCTTGCATCAAAATTTCTCATGTTTTCATCATATCTTCTTCTATAGCATTTGCTTCCAAACACTCTAAAGTACTTGACAATAGAAATCCTTTTGTATCACAACTCTTAGGGAGTTTTTGTGATGTTAGATTTTACTTGAACTCTAGTAATTATGTAAACATTAGTATGAATTTCTTCTCTCTAGTAGACTTATAGTATATTTAATTCTCTCATCATAGTGCTTATAGCTTCTTGAATAGTCATGTTTTTCCTTTCAACTACTTTATTATGCTAAGGAGTCCTAGGGGCAGCCAAGTGCCTCTTTATGGCATGATTCTCAAAAAATATGTTAAATTAATTGGAGGTGAACTCTCCACCTCAGTTAGACCTCAAACATTTGATCTTCAAATCCATTTCAATCTCAACCATAATGCTTTAAATTCATCTAGGGCTTTATATTTTTCTCAAAGAAAATTAACCCATGTTATTCTAGAGTAATCATTAATAAAAAGAATGAAATACTTATCACCTTGAAGAATTTTCACTCTTGTCAGACCAAAAAGGTTTGTATGTACCAATTTCAACAATCCAATAGAATATTGTTACTTTCCCTTGAAATGACTAGTTTGTTTTCCAAATTGACAATCTTTGCATACAACATTGATAAGATTTGTAATCCTCGGTAGATCTCTCACTTCTTGAACTAAAATTATTCTAAAAAGGTTATAAAATTTGATGTGACACATTGTCCTGTGCCATAACCAAATATCATTTATTTGAGTCATGAAACAATGACCATCAACACCCTTGAGTTGATAGATTTTTCCATTTGTCCTCTTTCTAGCAAAAATTAATGTTTTAGACCCTTTTCTAATTTCACATCCATCATCCTAAAACATAAGATTGTATCCTTTGCTACACATTTTCCCAACACTTAAGAGGTTATGTATTAAACCTTTAACATAGTAAACATATTCAATATTATGCTTGCCATCAGAACTTATTAAACCTATTCCACAAATCTTAGCACCTGAATCATCTCCAAATTTAACAAGTCCTCCATCATATTTTTCAACTTTAACAAACCTACTCTTGTCTCTAGTTATATGATTTGAGAAACCACTGTCAATAAACCAATAGTTCTTATCCTATCTAACATGAAAAATAGATACCAAGGCACCTTCAATTTTATCATTTTTCTCTAGGACACTTTCCTTCATACAACTCTCGGAGTTAGTAGAACCATATTCATCTTTTAAATCAAAAATCAAGAATGCATTATCATCAACGTCTCCATAATTAGATTCATCATAAAAAATACAAGAATATTCTCCAACATAGTAGCTTTTTATATCATTTTTCCTTTGTTTTCCTTTTTCTTATTGTTCATAGTTTTGTTTGACATCTTGAAGCATAGTGACCTAAATTTCCACAACTAAAGAATTTACAAGCTAATTTACCTTTCTAATTATCGGTGCCCTTTTTCATTCTTCTTACAAAGTTAGCTTCCACATCATCAAGACCATCATCTAAATCTTCACATTTTTTTGATTTTATGGTATTAAAAGCAATCTCCACTTTTGCACCATTTTTTAGACCAATTTTCCTCATTTCAAATGTAGTTAGTGTTCCATACAATTGATCTCTAGTGTATTTATTAAAATCATAAAATTCCTCAATAGAAAAAAAAAATCACTATAAGAATTAGGAAGAGTTTTGATAATTTTCTTCACCACTTTATGTTCTTTAACCTATGCACCAAGACCTCTCATAGCACTTACCAGTTCATTAAACCTCTAAATGTAACTTGTGATTGTTTCATCATCTGACATCTACAAAGTCTCATAGGCCTTGATTTCATTACTCGTGCATAGACCATTTACAAGTATAGTGTATGTAGTATTTACTACCCTTACAACTTCATATCCAAGAAAAATTAGATAGCTCTCCATCTTCACCTTCCAGAATGCATATCTATGCCATCAAACATAGAGATCTCCTTGTTTTCCATTTGAATCTACCTCAAGTGGTCAATCTTTTCTCCAAGTAAACTTTCTTTGATACCAATTATTGAATGAACAAGACAACTAAGAGGGGAGGGGTGAATTATTTGTACCAAATTAAAAAATCAAAACCCTCAATAGTAATTAGATCCACATGCATTCATTAAACCCTTAATCTATTATAATGTTTAAACATGAAAATAAAATAATATAAATGGAAACAAACAACACACTACACAAGAAACACTGGATTTACATAGAAAACCCAATGAGGGAAAACCACAGTGAGTATTAGCTCACAATATAAGTAGTTACAAAAATTGATACAAAGAGGCTCATTTCTAGAATAGGACACACTATCCAGAAAGGATCATAGCCTAGGCTCACTAATGGAATAGAAAGAAGAAAATAATATTGAATGTTACATAGAGAACATGATCTCAATGCAACATGAAATCCACCACAATAGCTCCAACACACTTGTAACCTTGCAAAAATGATTGCATAAACCTTTTATTCATGACATCTAGTAATATAGCACTTTGAAGCTCACACTGGTTTGAAAAAAATTGTGTTACCACACACACACTTACCCACTCTTCTATATGCTTTCACTTTCACCCTTATCTCGCATTAACTCATCTCTCATTTATACCATCTACAACTTGAAAAACATCTTCAAGTAGGCTACACTCTTCTTACACTTCACATATTCAAATTAGATTGGCATTAAACATTCCCATAGTGGATAGGAATGAAAAGAAGAAAAAAAAAATATTTGGGGACCAAATCAACTCTCACATGCTTAGCTATGCCTTCAAAAAATATTCTAAAGTGGTGTAAACACCAAGTCAATTGTTACCAATGAAAATACATTAAACATTTGAATTACATGCTTCCTCAAACCCAAGGAAAAATTATGAACCACATACCATGCTTCATAATTATCTAGAATACTCCTCGATCCTTTTGAAATCCATCAAAATCCTTCACAACAACTCACACCTTCATAATGTGCACAACTAGTACACTCAAACTACACAACCAAACACAACAACTATCCAATCTAACTTTCAGAGTACCAAACCATAAATATTCTTGAAAAAGGTAAGAGAACAACATCATCAACTCTCCTTCAAAACTACAATTCCTGAAGCTAATCTATGAAGAAACGTAGTGCAAGAACATTTCTCTTGAACACTTCTATACAAAACACTGCAAATCCAATTCATACATTGATGAATGTATCTTTCACTATACCTTGATCTAGAAGCCCAAATTCTGGATATAACCTCTTTGAACACCTCTAACCAAAATATCCAAACCACACAAGCAAATCTTCAACCTAGAAGAAATGTGAAGAAAAACTAGAACACCATTGCAACACCCTATTTCCTTATTTTATCAATTTTTGTTCCCCTTTCTCAAGCTCTCTATTTCATCTAAAGCACATATAAGTTCACCCTCTAAGTCAACTTCTCCATATTCTTCATCATAAGCTTCAACTACTTCTTTTTCTTGATCTGCCATGAATAGGAATTCATTCCCCTCAACCACAAAGGAAAAATCATGATCATCATTAGATCTATCACTAATATCAGATGAATCGATTTATTCTTATGTGTACAAGCTCTTCTTCTTCTTTAAAAAAATCCTCTTCTTTGGGAAGTAGGGTTTCTTATTTTTACTATCCTCTTCTTGCTTAGAGTTATCATTTTTATTGTAAAGGAATTTAGTAGCGAAATTCCATATATTACCACAGTTAAAGTATTTAAAGGGTAACTTACCTTTGTATTTTCTGAAGCCTCTTCTCAATCTTCTAATGAAGTTGGATTCTTCTTCATCAATCTCGTTAGATTTGGATGAAGATGCTTCTATCCTCACAATAAAACCTTCTTTGCAAGTCCTAAAACCCTATTTCTGCTATTAACTGAATAATACAACATTTATTAATTAATTCATGTTTTATCATTTTGACCAATTAAAAAAAAAAAATTATTTAATAAAGTCCTAATCTAACTTTATTTCATCCTGATTAGTTAAATAACACCAATTATTTAATTACGTCGCTAATTCACTTTATTCCTCTAAGTTGATTGAATTATTAAAAAATAATAATTTAATTAACTAACTTTCCCTCCAAAATTTGAATAATTTGAATAAACTATTCAAAACATTATCAAAAATCAAATCAAACTAATGCAACTTTGTTTGAAAAAATTAAAATTGATCTCCACATTCAACTCCAAAATCAATGAATTAATTAAATCAATTAATTTAACCATTCTCAACCACTTTCTTCATTGAGTAAATTATGATCCCCTGGTTTCTTAATCTATTTCAGACTGATCAATCTGTATTCCTAACTGAAATGAAAAAAGAGATTTAATTAAATTCATAAATTTAATTAGAGGAGATAGAAATTAAACATGGATAATTGATTTGGATCAATTATTCAAAAGAGAAGAATGCCACATAATTAAATAATTTTGTCAATTATTTAATTATAGAAGAATAGAAGGTCAAATAATTATTATCTGACTATGGATGCAATACAAATAATTAAATAAATAATTTATTTAATTATTGGAGAAAGGGATATATTAGCGACACGATTAAATAATTTTAATTGATCAAGATAGAAATGAGAAGGTGAATCAATTAAATAATTGAAAATTATTTAATTAATAGAGGAATATGATCGAACATAATTGATAATTAAAATTATTCAATTATTGAAAGATGATGACTAGGAAAAATGATGCTCGTAGACTTAGGACATATTTTTAGTGTTTACATTTTGCCCCTCTTTGACATATTACAATTCATCATGTTGTGTCAAAGAAATTTGATTCTGAAATATGACCCAATGTAAAGAGAAAGGGGAAGGATGACCAGGGGGTTATGGTATGCCCCCTTGAGAGGATAGGCGAGTTCAAAGAATACGAATGTGCTCTCAAAATGGAAGATAAGACTAAAGGATGAAGGAGATGGATGCTAGTGCAAAAAGGGGAAAGAAGATAGATAGGAAATGATAAGGGAACCAACTTTAATGCTTACATTTTATATTTATCATCATTGGATTTAAAAAATGTCACAAATGGACCACAAACACCATGGTATGACATAAACCAAGGTGTGGTAGGTGACCATTTGGGAGAGACAAACAATCAAAAAGACAAGGAATGCCCCAACTCATACTAAGGACCCAATTGTACCAATCTTTTTTCCAAGACAAACCAAAAACAACAAAAAAAGAAAAGAGGCCATGATCCATCATTATCCCTCTAAATATTTTAATAGGACATCCTCGAGGAGACTAGTAACATGACCGAAAAACAATCGAAAAGATAAGAAAATCCAGACCAACAAAGTGTTTGCCAAGATAGTGTTTTCCAGTGATAATGGTGATTGTTTGATTGATTTATTAGGTTGACCAAGATGACTAGGTTGATTGATAGGTTGACAAGGATTGATTGATGGTTTGACAATTTGATTTAATTGATAGTGCCTAGTGTCAAGGACACATCTTGAATAAGGCAAGATGTTAAGATTGGATTAATTTGATAAAGATTGGTTGACAAAGTTTGATAAAGTTGATTGATTGCACTTGATTTCAAGAAAGACACATCCTAATCAAGGTGAGATTGATTGGAAAAGTTGAAAATATTGTTATGACCAATCAATGTGATGATACCCAATTTCAGGAAGGACACATCTTGTTTGAGGCAAAGGACACATCTGATGAAGTTGACCAAGTGACAAGTGTTGACAAGACACCTAACTGCAAGAAGGACACATCCTGCTTAAGGTGAATGACCAGATTGACAAAGTCTAACCTCAATAAGGGCACATCCTAATAAAAGACAAAGATAAGACCGAATGAAACAAACAACATAATTCTCCATTCCAGCCAAATGACTAGGTTGATGAATGATAAGATAATTGATTGATGAAAGACTTCATTCGTTTGTTGTTTCATGATTTAGTTTGAATGATGATTGTTTCCAAACCAAGGAAATGAATTGAATTGATGAACCCTATAAGACTTGACCTAGGGGGCCTCGGGGGCTCATTGATAGATGAAATTTCCATATAGCCGTGTACAGAGACCTCGTAGTTCGACACTACTTGACTTTTCCTTATTTGATAAAATTCTAAGTCATGATTTTATTTGGACAACCGAAAGGGACTGACCTAATGCCTTGTGGGCTCATTTAAGATGAGCCTTGTCTATGTTGAAAACACACAAAGGCAACATAGTTCAACCACTCTAACAAAACTAACTCAGACTCAGACTATTTTGGGGATTTTCAAAGCTTTTTCATGTTTTTGGATTTTGAGGATTTTATGATTTTTTTTGGATTTTGAAATGTTTTGATTTTTTTGAATTTTTTTAGGACATTTTATGATTTTTATGGATTTTGAAGGGTTTAAAGGGCTGATACCATGTATTATTTCCCATGAAGATGTAAGTTAAGGAATTTCCCCCAATCAGGTATAGGACTAGTTTATTATGTGCAAGGGGAATAAGAGGACGAATGTAAAGGGTGATTATGAAGATAAATGATACCATATATTATTTGTTCTCAGGCCATGGGAAGGATAACAAAGCTTTATTATGGATGAATGAGACTTTATTATGGATGATAGATATAAGGATCATGAAAAATTCATGTGAAATATACCCACAATCAACCAAGAAAGCATGCACAAGGATCCAAGGACAAAAATGATCTTGCCCCTAGTCAAGCTAAAAACCAATTGATAGGTGATGATGATAACAACAACGTTGTTTGATATGGGAAGGAAACATCCCAAAACAATATGAGGATTGGGAAAGACATATCCCATGGATGATAATGTAACTAAAGGATCAAGGTTTGAAGTAAGGTTGGTAACAAAGCCAGTGAATGTTTTGGATGATGCACTAGAGTGCATAGAAAGATTGTATGGATTAGGCTTGTTTCATTTGAAATGACTAACCTTAGGACTAGATGGGATTATGAAGGGAACTTGGATAAGTGGATTAGAATCCTTAGACCAATGACAAGGGAAAACCAAGTCAAGAAATAGGCAAGGAAGGATAATGGATTTATTTTGGTAAAGGATTGGAGACATGAGGATTATTGGCTAGAAGAATTATCATATGATCTCTAAAGACTATTTCCCATAGGGATAATTTGTTTTTCTGAGATATGGGTTTGGATAAATTCTATGGGGCAATGGTCACATGATATTTCATGGGTAGTGTGTGACCAAAGGATAGACATGTCAATAATTTTCACAAAGCATGATTTATGTTTGTACCCCATTTCTTTATCAAGATCAAGGTAGGTGGGAGAATGGATTGGATAGATAGATGGAAATGTTATGAGAAAGTCATGGGAGATGAGAAAACTTGGCCCCAAGTTTAATAGTCCACATTGATAATTTCTCTTACACATGATGCCTATTTTCTAGGCTTTCATCATGGTACTTATCCAAAACGCCATAAAAATGGTTTCACTATTTGGACAAAAAAAATTTCTTTACTATTTTGTTTCTTTTTCTCTCTTTTTTTATTTTTTATATCGACTTGATGTTCTGTATGATCGTTGATTGTTTTGAATCCTTTGATGGTTTTGATTTAGATACTAGTGTCATGGTATGAAAATAGTGACCTTTACACAGTAGTTGTCTTGTCATTATCATAGCACTTGCATACAATTGATTGATGACATTGTGATTCTCTTTGATACTAGGTTTGGCCTTATCAAAATACACACATCGTAATAGAGTTCCATTTGAGTCTTTATGATAAATATTTTTTGCCAAGATATGATGGATTCGTGAGGTATTTCTTTTAAACTTTAGGCATGATGTAGGATTACGATGGATGATGGTAGATGTAGAAGGATTATTTGGACGTTTGGATGAATCACTTTTTATTTTCCAAACTTGGGATGTTGGATGCTGGAGTTTGGAGTTTTGATTGGGATAGCGTTCATAACCAACATTTTTATATTCCTTTCTTGATGACCATTTTGAAGGAGGTGGACATTTACTATATGTGAGAGTCCTCTTTTCTTGTGGCTCCACATTTTGATTAATTTTACTTTTGAACTATTTTCTTTGCTTGATCCATTTTTCTTTAGGATCTGTTTTAACTTCATTTGTCCACTTCTATTATTGTTTGATTCAATGGCCTTTGTCATTTGATTTTGAACTTTGCATTTGTAATCATTTTATTTTTTTTGGTTCCAAATGGAAGATTTATTCATGTTGGAATGACGATTTATGGTATGGATGGAAGGAGTGTTGGTAGCAACCTTATGACAAGGACTACTCATGGCCCCCATTTTTATGTTTGTATCAGATAAAGTTGCCCTCAATATTGAGGAGGTATCACTAAAACCACTTGATTCTCTAACTGAAGAATAACCAAGACCTTGATGTCTAGGATTTGTATAAAATTGTATTGGTTCTATAATGCCTTGCTCATGTAGGCCTAGTCCTCTTCCCTGATGCTGCATGCTCTGAGATATTTTTTTTTTGATGGGGTATTTGTTGTTTTGAAAGCAAGATGCAAACCCATCATTTTATATGTGGAAATTTTTTCTCAGAATCTCCTCATCTATAAGAAATCCTCCTTTGAAAAAGGTGGATGCTCCTAGTTTATAGGATTTTTTGGATTTATCATTCGTCATGCTTGTTTCTTCTTGATCATTTGGGATGTCCATGCTATATTTTGTGTCTTATTCTTTGACATGATCAATGGTAGCTCCTTTATGTTTTTTGATGCAACTTTTCTATGTTCTTATTTATGCTCCTCTTTGATGTTATCCATATCATTCATTTGATTATCTATATTTCTAAAGGAGGCAAGTGTCTTATCTTGGGAAATGGAGGTGTTTAGAGTTTGGATAGGACCAACTTCAAATGTTTGATCATGGATGGTCTAAAGGTCGATGAGAGGATCATTTTGGATTTCTTGTTCAATGGTAGGATCTTGGTCAAAAATAGGTGTATCTTGGATGACATGGTTGTGAATAGAATCTTGAGCAAGGATAGGTGTATTTTGGATTTCATGATTATCTAGAAGGAATTCGTGGATGGACTTAAGGATGGGTTCATGAGATGGACCACTTTGATCTTGATATGAAGGTGAAGCTATGATGTCATGCTTTGGAATTTAATTTTAACATGTATCCTCAAGTTTAGACAATGGAATTTTATTTTGGACAAGGATATGATTTTCTTTGATAGACCTATGATTTTGACATGACAATAATAGAGCTTCAATAGCAAGATATTTTTTGGTATTGGTAGGAAATGGAGGACATGATGCTAACAAATGGTTGGATGGTATAAGATAAAAAATGTGACTGGATTTCCTAACTTTATTTTCATTTAGGAGTCAAACAATTTCCTTTGCTAGTTGTCCTTGGAGAGCATTAATTAATGTGATTTTATTGGATGGTATTGTAGTTTGGAATGGAGTGGATGGAAATGGGCTAGTGGATGATGGATTAGGATAAAATATGGAAGATTGGAATGGACTAGTGGATGATGGATTATGATAGGATGTGGAGGATTGGAATGGACTAGTGGAAATTTGGTTTCCCTTGTCAAGGTTAGGATAAGGATGATTAATGAACATTTTTTGGGGATTAATGGTATGGATTGTGTCAAGTGACTCTTGATAGTGAGGGTAGATGGATGAAGGGCTGGATCTTATAGATTTTTGGTAAGAAGGGTATGTGAGTGGTTGGTATTGATGATTGTAGATTGATTGGTATTCAGCTTGACTATGAAGAAGATCAAGGTAAAGTGAATACATGGTCATGGATTTGGATTAGGATGGATAAGGAAAACTTAGTGAGGACCATACAAAACTTGTGACCTTTGGATGAAAATGCAAGGTTCCAGTGCAAAATGGATATGAAACAATGCTATTCTTTTGTGATTTCCAAGGATATAAGAATGCAAAGTTCCAATGTACCTAACACCAATATTAAGGAATCGTGGAATGATAATGACCCTATGACCAAAGGATATGTTTTTTTTTGGGATTTTGGGGATAATATAGGGATGTGGAGTGATAATGCAAGGATAATAATGACATTATGACCAAAGGATATGGCATGCAAATGAAGCTAAATGCTAAATGATGCAAGATAGTATGGGATTAAAACATATTTTGTGATTTTTTGGGTTATAAGGATATGAGGATGCAAGATGATCATGCAAGGATAGTGATGACTTTGATAGAAAAGGATGAAGCTAAATGAAACTAAATGAAGCTAAATGAAACGAATGGATGCAAAGGATATCAAAGTGGACTAATTAATGATGAAAGATAATGACAAGGAGACTAAATGGTGCTAAATTAATGATCAAGGGTACTGATGCAACTAAGGCTAAGGTGAAATCAAACTATGTTTTTGTGTTTTTGAGATATAATGATGTAAAGTGAAAGTGAAGTTTAAGTCCAAGACTATGGATTGATAGAATGATAATGAAGCTATGGTCAAAGAGTATGCTATGAATGATAATTATACTAAGGATGTGAATTCTAAAATTTGAGACATGGGATAGAAACCAAGCTAATGTAGGTACAAGATAAAAAACCCAAATGTCATTAACCTTTGGGATCCCAAGATGATGGATTTGACAAGGTGAGTCTAAACTAGGACACAAGTTTGAGACCCGAATTTTTGACCAAGATGATAAAATCAAATAGCATAGACTAAGTGACAACCAACAAATCTAAGCCAAAATCCCAATATAAACAAGAGAATACAGACAACGCATGAGTAAAATGAAATCATCAAAATAAAATACTCCCCATGCTTGAAGTTTCTTCACTTTCCTTGTCTCTTCTATTTCTTCTTATGGCAATATTTCCCTCAGATTTGTTGATGAAGTTGTGCAAATACCTGCAAATAGTAAGAAAGAAAGTTGGAGATAATGGTTGTTAAATTGAAAATGGAGGAGAAAGGTTTCTTTTATAGACAACCTTTCGAATGGATGACTGAGATTAATGTTCTAGAAATATTCTAAGATCAACGAATGAGGATTCATGAGAGGGAGGTTACAAAATGGATGGCCAAGATTGAGTTTCTAGAAAGATGCCAAGATCAACGGTTGAAAATTGATGCAACTAGAATATGTCATGCATGGAAAAGATATGACGTTAATGTCTATGACACCCAACGACTATGACAGACATGCAGGCAATGAAAAACATGCACGCTATGACATGAAATAATGACAAGGGATATTTGACCAAAATGGATGGATAAATAATTTATTTGAAAATGGAGGAGAAGGACAAGTGACAAATAAATTATTTATTTAAAATTATTTATTTGGAGGAAATGAAAAAGGAGATTTAATTAAATTTATAAATTTGATTAAAGGAGGGGATAAAAATTAAACATGGATAATTGATTTGGATCAATTATTCAAAATAGAAGAATGAAACATAATTAAATAATTTTGTCAATTCTTTAATTATAGAAGAATAAAAGGTCAAATAATTATTATCTTATTATGAATGCAAGACAAATAATTAAATAAATAATTTATTTAATTATTGGAGAAAGGGATATATTAGTGACACAATTAAATAATTCTAATTGATCAGGATAGAAATGAGAAGGTGAATCAATTAAATAATTAAATAATTATTTAATTAATAGAGGAATATGATCAAACATAATTGAATAATTAAAATTATTAAATCATTGAAAGATGATGACTAGGAAAAATGATGCTTGTAGACTTAGGAAATTTTTTAGTGTCTACACAATCTATTCCTCAATCACAAAAATTATGTAATCTATTTTGCATAGATCATTCATGTTGAAATCCTCTCAACATTTTTCGACCGTCGATCTTGATTCAACATTGTTTAATCTTGATCATCCATTTAAAATCACAATTTCTATATAACAAACCTCATTCCTCACAAAAAATGATCAAAGAATCAACATCATTTTCACAACAAAGTACTACCGATATTCCTAATCACCATTGGCAAAGCTTCAACATATCTTTGAGCAACCAACACACGCACCACATCAAAGCTTCTCGCATGAAAAAATGGAGGCTTCATAGTGATATGAACAACCCAACATATTGTGAACAAACTCTGACACATGATGGTAAAATTGTATTGTTTCGAATTCATGTTTATTATCTTGTTTCAATAACTCTTGAATTTTTTAGCTTTATAATTTCATTTTGTGAGTGAAGGAATAGATCTAGATTATTTTTTTGGATGTAGATTAGGTTCTATTTCATTACATTTCTCTTATTTACACTCTATGATTTTCCCCCTCACACACTCTGGAATGCTCGGTGGAACCCTAGTCCCCAACATTAACAATTTCGTGTGAAAATTTTGAAGTTACAAGTCCCTGAGGTTCTCTAGAAATATCTTCACGCATAGGTTTCTTGAAACTATTGCACCTAATTTCATGAAACCATCGTACTTGACCCTAAAACTAGTGCTTTTTACTTTTTTAGCACTTCTTTCTTTTGATAGAGGGCACACTTCCATTTTTCTAGTGCTTTTGCTCTTTGATAGAGGGTGCTTTTGCTGGTTTTTCTATGCTTTTGTTGTGATTAACATGTGTCCAAGATCTGCAAGTTGAATTCTATTTTTTTATGCTAATAGGTGTCTATTTGGAATGTGTGTATGCAAGATTGATAGAGTCATAAATAAACTACTAACACTTTTTATGTAGGGAAGATGAACGATCAAAGAGTTTCAAATTTACAATACTTTTTAAGTTAGGAGAATTTTAATTTTAGTGCTCAGAAAGAACCCTACAACAACACATTTTCAATTTAAGTGCTCTAAAATAAATCATTTCAATTCTTTTTAAGTTCGGATAATCTTCATTTTGGTGCTTAAAAAGAACCCTACAACAACACATTTTTAATTGAAGTGCTCTAAAATGAATCATTTTTGAAGCTTTTTTAAGTTAGGAGAATTCTCATTTGGTCCTTAAAAAGAACAACACATTTCAATTTAAGTTCTCTAAAATGAACTCTCTCTAAGCTTTCATGGTTAGAGAATTTTCATTTGGTGCATAAAAAGAACAACAAAAACAAACAGTTCAATTGGTATTCTAAAAATGTTTTCCAGCTTTCAGATTAAACACTTGGAATGTTTGATTCTCTTTGTGTTGACCAAATGATTTTCTTTTGTTGATGCACGCTAAATTTTTTTTTCACCAAGTAATACCATGATCTAGGAACACTCAAAATTTTGGGCTTTAAAATAGACAAATCATTCTTTTGTTTTTCACCTTTTTTATGGTATTAATTTATATCTAGAACACTTGAATTCGATGCTTTTAAAAAGAACTATTGATATCTTACTCACACTTTTTTGGGGATAGCGATGCTTGAGGCACTTAAAAAGAATTAAATTGCTATAAATTATATTATGTGCATTCAGTGTTTGGCAAGCTAGGTGTTTTTTCTTGTTCCCTTGCACCTTTTGGCGATCTTGGGTGAGCAAGAACATCTTGATTTTTGCACTTTTATTTTCAAAGTATACCTTTAGAGGGCCTATCTATTGAGACACATCTCACACTGGAGATCTCATAGGCGACTCAAGCAGTACTCTCATTTTGGACCACTTTATAAATTATTGTGGGTGTGAGGAAAGTTCTGACCCATCAGATGATGTTGTTTTATACCGACATCTATCTCCCCTAGTATCTATGTGATACATTAAAACCCAAAAGGGCTAGGAGGCCTCTTAATTGAGAAAAATGCTGCATATATAAACATATGAAAATAATAACCCAAAATAGTCATTAAAAAACCTTTTTAGTAGTGGCCATCCAAGTCTAAATCTGAAGCGTATTTTAAAGTAGTACATTGGAATAGCACCATTCCAAGAAGTTACTCAACATGTTTAGTTTTTAGTTGAGGAAATTAAGCAAATAGGGAAGGGTCTCTTTTGCTTGGCATTTCAAAATGATACATTTCCTTGACATAGCCTATTTGTCCATTCCATCTTCACGAATTAATCATCTCTTAGGGGATGATTGGTAGGCCTACTAAGAAATATGTACCCACTTGAGATAGGGTTGTAAATGCTTGTGAGTCTATCCAAAAAAGTGCATGCTTCCAGAAAAAAACTCAAACAAACATCAACATATTGGTAAAAACCTCAAACACTTTAAGGTTAGTGTGAATACTTTGAAAAGAGCCCTATGTTTGAACTCCCTAAAATGTATCCTAAAAAAATATCTTTGAAAGGTTTTTGGACATTTAGGTTTATATTTCAAGTCACACCAAATCTGAAGTCAACATTGGAAAA
Source organism: Sequoiadendron giganteum (assembly GCA_007115665.2). Lineage (NCBI taxonomy): Eukaryota > Viridiplantae > Streptophyta > Pinopsida > Cupressales > Cupressaceae > Sequoiadendron > Sequoiadendron giganteum. The sequence goes on from CM021100.1 coordinate 657,840,621, forward strand.
CTATAGCCTTTATTGGTATCTTGATTTTCACTTGGTGGAAAGAAATGTACCTTTAAAAGTTAGACATTTAGAGCCAAAAAGATATTTTTTATGAGAAGATTCATGTCATTCCATAATTTTTCAGTGGTATCACTTGCCGTATCTCAAAAACAAAATCACCCAATATGGTGAATTACCCAAGCTGCTACCAAAAACACTAAAACTAGAAAACCAATTTACATATAGGTCGATTTTGCTACTATTTCTAGAACACTTGATCTAAAATTGGGTGCCCTTTCCCCAAAAATGTCACTTTTTCTCTCTTTCTTGGAAAGTTCACTGATGAAAATCATTCACATCTGACAGAATCTGTGGACATGATGCAAAACTAGCACACTTTCTTCTTTTCTCTCGCACTTACTTCTCAAAAACTAGTGCACTTGCCTAAAATCTGCTCATAATTGCCAAAGAAAACTCACATTTGACTAATTAAACACCACATTTGATAGAAACATATAGATGCCACACTTGACATTTTAGCTCACACTTGCTTCTCATAAACTGGCACACTTGACAAATTTCAGGCCGCAGTTGATAAATTTGGCTGCTTTTTCTCAAAACACATCACTTATGCTCTATCCTATTGACAATCAAAAAAATGAATCAAATTTTCTTATAGGATCCTTATTAGAATGAAATAATCAAAAACCTAGATAAGTCATATAGTCTTTCATCCACTCTCAACATCCATCCTACTTTTTGAAATCAAAATAAAAAAGAAAACTTGGATTATTCCCTCATTCATAATTTTAAGATATCAATAGTTACTTGAAGCTCACAGATAGTTCAAGTAAGCTTTCCCACAACATATCCTCTAGAAGGAGAAGTGAGATATAAATCTAGGCCTTTCAATATTTTGACTTCCAAGAATAGTTCCACCTCCAAACAACACTCAAACCTTAGGGTCTTGAGATTCATAACAAACCATATCAAAACATTAACACTTTCACCATACAACCATTTGGAATCCAACCGCTCCTATTCAACAACCAAACCTTATAACACTGATCCTACAACCAAGTATCACACACATTGAAGGTAAACAAGCTAATATCATTAATAGTTTAAGGACCTTCTTATTTGAGAAGAAAAAATCACCCAACTGGTGGAGAAACTTGTTGTGTGGCCTCAAAACATGTCCCATTTTTATTTTTGCAAAATAAGGACCCTATTTTTTTTGGCTTGGTTTGGCTTGCCTTGCAGTCTCCTTGGTTTCTCTAGGTCCACCAAACCTCACAATCAATTATCTTAATGGTCAAAACACTTGAAATTGAATCATAAGTTCAAAATCCAAAATTTGGTATTCTTAATGGTTGAAATATTTTCATGAATGGGTAGAATTCTAAAAAAACAATATGAGTTACTTTTTGGAATTTTTGACGATACTTAGAAAATAAGTGGGTTCGGGTTCAAAGAAGTTTTTTATGTTATAGGAGGAAATTGTGCACCAAATTCCCGATTCCTAGGATTTTTTCAAATTTTCCAAAAAGTTGGTTTTTTATCATGGATGGAAAGATCACGGGAAAATAATGCGGGTTTCCTTTTGAATTTTTTTGAAAATATTTAAAAATGAAAAAAATATGGCTTGTAGAGAATAGGATTACCAGAAGAAAAGTGTGCATTTGCAAACTCGAATAAAAAAAATTCCTAGTTCCCGATTCTCAGTTTTTTGAGGATTCCTGATTTTTCAAGGATTCCATATTTTCCAAGGATTCCTGGTTTTTTAAGGATTCTCAATTGTTAAAGGATTCCCGATTTTTTAAGGATTCCCAATTTTTTAAGGATTCTCGATTTTTAAGAGTTCTCGGTTCCCAGTTCCCAGTTTTTTTCAAAAAAATGTGAAATTTGAAAAAAATAGTTTCATGAAAAACGACCATATCTTCTTTGTTTCTTAACGAAATTTAAAATTTTAAAATGATTTGAAAAGTTGAGAGGACGAGGAACAAAACCCAGATAATCATTTGAGGTAATTTGTTAAATTAAAAAGTCTAGAAATGAATGTTTAAAACATGAACAAATCGCATTTTCACAAGAATGTGACTTAAAATTGAACTTATTTGGTGTTTGGGAAACATTAATACATTTTTTAAGCTTAATTCTAAGGTCATAAATTAAATGTATATTTCAATTAAGTTTATAAATGACTTGATATTTGATAAAGTTCAATTGTTCATTTTGTAGGTAATTCAAGTGACTATTAATGGGATTGCTTGCTAACATCACCTATGTGAAGAGATTAATCTACTATCATTGATTTTGGAGGATGAATCTTGACCATTCATCATTTTTAATTGATTTTATGAGGCCTTGTGTTCTATAAAAGGCAAAATGGTGTCTTATTTTCATTAAGTTCATAATTTATGGATGTCAGAAGAGCCAAAACTTCACTAAGTTTTGTTCTTTTTTCTTGTTTTTTGAGTCATTATGATCTTAAAACTTGTATGCACATATACCTTAATCAATATCAAAGCCAATTTGATAGCTACCTATCTCATGAATTTTTGTAGCTGGTTTTGTTAGTTTAGCCGAACAAGACTATGTGTTGCATCATTTAAGGGTACATGCAAAACCTACTCAGTGTCCAAACTAAACCCTTTTCTTTAAAAGTTCACACTATTTTATGCCTAGCTGTGAAGCAATTCAGTGAAGTATAAAGCAATTTTCTTTGATTTGACTAAATCTTGGGGCATGCATGGAGAATAGCCGAGAGCAATTTTACTTTTCAAGTAGCTTTGCTACTTTATTTTAGATTAGATGTTAAATTTCAGAAAATGTTCTAAAAAAAGAGATGAATGAATGGAAATATTATTGAAAATATTTTGATTACATGAAATTGTTGAATGCTTAAAGATAAATTTACTTAAGTGAAAGAAAAGTCATTTGAAATTCATGAAATATTGTTGCAAATATTTTGATTTCATGAATTTATAAATCTGATGATGAAAGTGTTTTGAAATAAATAAATATAATCAGATTAAAGATCTTTGAACATTAATTAATGGTTGATTTTGTGAAATTAACAATTATCTTTAAAATCTAACCATTCTTTCAGATCCACTATGTAAGTCCCTTTGTAAAAACATCTTCACAACAAACACTGAGTAAAAACTTGTACAGTCAAGATCTAACTAACAAAGACTTGGGATTATAAAATTATTTTCAAAGTTTAATTTTATTTCAAGAGGTAAATTTCTTTGTGAATTTTATTTGTGTTATGTGTGACTAACATCCACTTAAAAAAACGACAACAAACATCTTAGATAAAGAGGAAAAGAAAGCAAACCTAGTAGCTAGAAGAAGTGTGTTACCACCTCCTACATGGCATTAGATATACACCCTTCATGATCTCTAGCAAGAGAAAAATTCTTAAGAGGAAATACATATTACAACTTTCCATGAACCACCCTACTCTATAGTTTTCAAAGGGGTACATCTTGATAATATATTGCACCCATCAAAATCGACTAGACCATTTCTATTTATGCTTTTCAATTGGCCAACCAACCATAGATCTTCAATAGAAAATCCAAAAAAAAACAATTTCATTTTCCTTAAATAGAAAATCCAAAAAACAAAAGAAATTTCATTTTCCTTAAAATAGAAAATCCAAAATTAAAAGCATTATTTATTGTAGCTAAGAGTTAGGAAAATGTTCACAAAAGCTTGACAATTATTTATGACAACTACGAGATCAGAAAATAGGAAGAACATGGAAGAAAACAAGAACAATTCCAACGTCCCACTAGCAAAACACCATGAACGATGAAGGTGCCCCATGCAGCTATAGGCCAAGAAACCTTGAAACACCCCAAAAGAGACCTACATATAGAGACACATTCAGTGAGGAAGAGCTAAACCAAAAACAATGAGAAGTGATAGAAGAATCCTACCAAGACCTAGAAACAGTAATCATAGAGGAGGTGGATACTGAGGAGGAAATAAATGATGAGGAACTATTTAAACATTCCAACAATCCCAAGGTGCTCACTAATGGACAAATTATTGAGAAAGGACCCAAATTCATACTTCTTTAAGTTAGCACAGAGTGGTACTAAACTACCAATATATTTTAATGTGGAGGCTCTCAAAGATCCCAATATTATTCCATTAGGGGATAACTTAGTTGTGAGACAGATATCCAAACCCATAGAGATTCCAAATTTTTTCAAAACAGTGGTCAACCCAAAGAAAACCCCTTGTACAGAAAACCAACTTAGATCAAACAAGCAAAAGTGCTTCAACAATATTAGGGAGGTCCATCCCAATACGTACCACAAAGAAACAACCCACCCCTAGGAAAATATGTACCTCAAAACGCTTTGAATATTGACCCTTCCCACAACACGCAATACCATCAATGAGGTGGACCACATGGTCTCCTTTCGAATCAGTACCACCAAAAAGTTGGACCACATGGTCCCCTCTCCAACATGTAGTACCATCAACAAGGTGGACCACTAGGTCCCCTTCTTAATCATTATCACCAACAAGGTGGACCACAAGGTCCCCTTCTTAATTAGAAATACCACCAACTCACTATGTTATGCCTTGAAAATTTTGAAGAAACCATTAAAAAAGGATTACATATTGAGAGAGCCCTCATAGCAAGGGGAGTCCTTAAATTGAACAGCTCAAAAGATAGTGCCTCTAGTTCAAACAATAAACCTAAGATGAAGGAAAAGAAAAAGAATATTACAAATGATGGAGTAGTTAACTCTAGAGCACTATGGCATGCACAAAACATACCTCAAAGAAAAACTCAAGTGGCACAAACAAGCTATGTTATAAATAATACACAAAACAACCAACTTACCTATCACTAGAACAATCAAGTAGTCATCCAACAAATGAATCAAGTAGGGCAACATAGGCAATACGATCAACCCAAGAGGCAATTCATGGTACTACGAGAGCCACTTAAAATAGTCATGCGTAAAATAGTGTAGAAAAACCTCATCAAGGTGAATGAACGCCCAAACTATGAGGAACCTAGCTTCAAGACACCATGGTATAATGAGAAAGACATGAAAATTCCATTAAATAAAAAGACATACAACAAAAAATTACATGTGACTCAAACACCTCATCCAAGACTTGATAGACAAAGGAGAAGTGGATGTTGAACATTGTCCCAGGAATAAGGACCTTCAAATATACACCAACCCAATCCCAAAGAACACGAAAATAAATGACAAAGGACCAAGATTATCATAATGCTAATTATACCTATGATGACATTTCTAGGAACCCTCTCGCAAGTTGATGACAATAGGGAAAATGTAGTGATTATATGAGGTGGAGACAACAAATGCAATGTAACTACCCATTGAGGGAGAGTTATAATACAAGGAGCCCCACCCAAACCCATAACTAAGTCATCAAATGACTACAACATTGTGGAACAACTAAAGAAAAATATTTCCCTAATCTCAATCCTAGAGTTTCTAAAACTATCACCAACACATAGGGAGATATTGGAAAAAGAATTGGAAGCATTGATCCCTAATGACCTCAATCCTAATCAGTTCCAAGTCATGGTTGGAAAAATCACCACAAACAATCATTTAGTCTTTTTTTAGAAAGATCATCCACAAAGGACATTCCACAACAAATCCCTATACATAGAGGTTGGTTTCCACAAGATCATGGTCAAGTGGGTGTTGATTGATAATGGTGTGGGTCTAAACATTTATACCTTTAAATTCATCAAATAGTTGGGGTATTCCGATGACATGATAGATAAAGGAAAGAGTATCACCATAAAGGCTTATGATGACCTTGAAAGGAATTCAGAAGGAACAGTCAAGATAACAATGCAGATACAACCGAACATTACAAAAACTACAAGTCAAGTGCTTGACCTTGAGTTACTGTATAACCTACTCCTGCGAAACCCTTGGATTCATGCATTACAAGCAATCGCTTAAACCTTCCACCAATGCCTAAAGTTTCCTCATGAAGGAAAAGAGGTGACCTTATATGTTGATCCCAAGCCCTTTCATTTTTGTGCGAAGTTGGAAGAAAAGTATAATAAGATCCAATGCATACCAAGAAATGACATATCCTTCCATTCATTTTCATATGTTGACCCTTCCACACTAACATCAACCTCAATCACATCAAGTGAGCAACCAAAGATGAAAACCAATGTTCAAGTATTGGATAGAGGTAATGGAAATTACCACTTCAACCAAACATTTTGCATTGGCATGCTTCCACCAACACCTAAAGTCTATCAAGGTCTGAAAGATATCAAGCCTGCTTAGGCAGTGCAAATGATAGCTAAACCCATGATTTTCACCAAGTGGGGAGACATGAAATATGAAGAGATATTCAAAGAGGACTTCTCATCCATGATTTACAAAGAGGACCAAAAAGAACCAGAAAATCCACAACCCATTCTAATTGATCCTAACAGTAGAGGTTATCAATTAGCTAAACAAACAAGATACTAGGGAATAGCTAGCCTTGGGCTTCACAAACAATGCCAATGGGAGCCTATCATAGTGGAACAGAGAAAGAAATATACGAGACTAGGTTATGAGCCAAAAGAGGTGGTTACTCCAAAAACTGGATGAACCTCTTTTAAGAAACAAGAAACTTTTGCTAGTGTTAAGGCACTAGATATCTACCATATCATGGAAAATGATTTACCCATCAAAGACTTATTCAAAAACTTTAGCATTGATAGGTTCCCTCTCTAGTCTATGAAAAAAATTCCCAATATCTATTATTATTCTAGAACGGACTCTAACTAATACAAATGGGACTCGCCTTCCTTCATCACTAGATATGGTTCCCCCACTTCTAGTAATGATGACCTAGACACCCAATGGGAAAAAGATACCAAATCCATACTAACCATTTCAAAAACCTTCATAAGCTTTGTAGGTAATGAAAATATCCTCCTACTCTACTAGCCCAACTGATACATTGGGACCAATAACAATGTTGTACCCCAAATTAAAAACAATTCTACACTTAGGCATTTTGAAGAAATGGTCACAAGTCTTGTTAAAATCATCAAAAAGGTCAAAATTTGGGATTTGCATGTCTTGCATGTGGGTCAAAAACTCAAAATTTTCAAAATATGATGATTTGGGTATGTTCAAAGTGACCAAGTCTACAAAACCCATAACACAATTTTTTTAGCCCTAAATTTTAGGAAAATTTCTATTTTTAGAAACTTTCTAAAAATGGAACTTTTATGGGTTTCTTTTGAAATGGATGCTTGCAAAATTTTCTAAAAATAGAAATTTTGGCTTCTAGGGTTTAAACTAATTTTGATTGGCTGAAAATACTTCCTCATCAGGCTAGTCCAATCAGAATGATCAAAAGATCAATTTTTCCCTAGTGGGTCTATTTTGCTTTTTCAGGAGCTCCAAGGTCATTAATGGAGGTCATTCAACTAGCAAGTGTTAGATTCAAATTATTAAGCAGTACTCAAATTATGAATTTGCTACAGGTGATTGAGGGATGAAGAATGGAGAATGGAGGTTGAAGAATATTGGCTCTCTAGAAAATCTAGGCGCCCCTACCCAATAAGGGCACCTTGGGTTCTATGCCATAGAAAAAATTTCATCTTCAATAGTCAAGGCAATGGCAGATCTGAGGAATGAAGGGAAAAGTTGAAATTTGCAAAATAAAAACCAATATTTCCAATCATGCGCACCCCAGAAGGAGATAGGTGTCCAACTTTTCAAGGGGTCAAATGATGGAATTAGGGTTTTCTCATCCAGACAATGTTGCTCAGAATCTTCTCAGCTCCGTAGTGAATCCATCCATGCAGTCATTAGATCAATCAGTCATCCAAAATTGAAGATCAAATAGAGAGGTCACAACAAAGAAGAAGAATGCAAATCATGAAATCATCTAAAAATATTCTAAGTCTAGAATTATGGGTGCCCTAAGAGGAGATATGTGCCTAGGGTTTTGGAGAGTCAAATCCAACAGTTAGGGTTTTTTAAATTGGTAAATATCTTCAGAATCTTGTCAGCTTTATAATGGATATCTCAGCAAAATCATCATATCATTCAGCTAACGGAAAATTCAGATCAAATAGAGGCCATAACATGAATTTTTCAAGAATGAAGGTTGAAAAAGAGCTAAAAATGGCTAAGTTTGGAATTCTAGGCACCCCAAAAGGAGACTAGCGCCGAAGGATTTAAAGGTCTAAAACATCAAGTTTGTAGTTGTAGTCCTCAACATGTCTTCTTTAGTGTGGAAGCAACTCTCCAACGCAACCATCAACAAATCCATTGGAGTTGGCAATGACCAAATATTGAAGACAAAACGAAGGGATGAAACAAAAAATAGAATGAAGATTTCAATAAAATTTCTAAGTCTGGAATCTTGGGTGCCCCTGGATGATGTAGGCACCCAAACATTTGAAGCCTCAGATTCATTAATTAGGGCTTGGCATCTCCAAAAATATCTTCTCAAATTTATACAAGCTACTCAGCGAAACAATTAGCCAGTCAATTAGGTCAACCTAGCTCCCAAAATTGCGAAATCATCTGAAGGTGAGGAAAACAAGAAAAAATTGAAGAAATTCAGAAAATGGCTAACATTGGAGATGATGGGTGCCCTAGGTAGCCGAGGGTGCCAAAATTTTTGGAGGTCAAAAGGAAGTTTTTATCAAAAGATGCCTCCAAGATAATCTTCTCATAATCAATCAAGCTTTGCAATGGATCACTCTTCTAGTTCATAGCATTCACCAGGCATCCAAAAATCAAGATCAAACTAAGGATAAAAATCAAATAAAAAGTTGAAAATTTGAAGAAAATGGTTGTCTATGAAGAAGAGCGCCCAAGGCTCAATGCCTTAGAATTTTTTTCAATTTTCATCATTCATCATTTGAAAAAGTGTCTACATTCAACAAACCTGCTCAGGATTGGCTTCAAAAGTTTTAAAGTAGAGAATAAAGAATTTTATTTATCCTCAAAACTTATTTAAGGAGACTTTGGATTTCATTACTCACTTTTTGCAGGTTGGCATCCAAGAGCAAGAGAGGAAGAGACATAAAATTTTATTCTTTTCAGGATTCAAGAGCCAAAACATGGTGCTTTTTCATAGCTCTTCATATTTTCTGGATCAACACACAAAGGAGCTCACTTTTTCATACTTTATTTCTCCACAACATCAATTTTCAGAAGAAGGGGGTCAATATTTTCAATTTCCAACGATCAGGGTTAGCTCAATTCTTGATTCTCTACAACTTTGGAAAATTTTCAAGTTTTCAAGAAACTTATTTTTTCATGCATGTCCAAGAAATCTTTAGTATTTTCAGAATTTGATCATTGGGTCCTTCTCAAACGTAATTCTCGACAAAACCCAACTCTCAATTTATTTCAGGAAAATCCTAAAAGTTCAGGGTTTGTTGCTTTTTTGACCAGCCATCAACATTTTTTAAAATAGACGATTTGGGTCTCTTTGCAATGAGATTCTACAGAAAACCCATATCTTTGATTATTTTTGAAAAAAATGTCATTTTGAAGAAGAAAAATCAACAAGTTATTTTTAGTATTTATGCTAAGCTTGTTCGAGCATAGTCAAGTATACAATCAATATACAAGTTTTTTAGCACGGAATACTCTCCCATCAAATTCAAATCCAAACAAGTGTTGTATTGTATTATCTGAATGAAAAATGTTCGGAAGTGATTTTCAGTACCATCATGGACATAAAACATCATTATCTCAGTTGAAGAACGTGAAAAGGAGTGGTATGAGTGAAAGGATAAGTATTGGAAAAAGTTGTACAATACTCTTTTGTGGGAGAATCAAGAGAAGTGTCAAAAGCATAAAGTTGCATAGCCGCCAAGTTATCAATTAGTGAGTCATCTTTTGGGGCAATGATGTTTTTCAAGAATAGAACTCATAAAGAAGCTGAAGATGTCAAAGATTCTCTAAGTTTGATTGCAAAAGGGGAGAAGATCCTAGAAAAGCGGAATATGGCTATAGATAGTATAAACACTCCTAATAGAGAGGAAGTTTCCAAATTTTTGGCAGATGTGGTTGAGATTTAAAGCAGTAGTGAACTTGAAGCTTTCTTCTAGCTTTCTTTCCATTCTTATCTCACGCTTTCTTTCTATTCTTGTCTCAATTCTTATCCATTATTTAAAGAAGAAGGAAATCAAAATGTAATAGTTGGCACTTTCCTTGTTTTTAGGTTTTCATAGGTTGTTAGATTCTTATCTTGTTTTAGGTTTTAGAAATAAAGCTTGCATGTTAGAAAGTCTTAGTTGTAAAAGCAAGGATATTTTAGGGTTCCCTACTCCTCTACTTGTGTATAAATAAGGGCAGCCTTGCCCATTTATTTTTAATTGTGCTTGTGATAACAAAATGTTAAGCCTACTAGTGTCTTCTAATTGTTATTTAGTATTGTTCACTTAGTGTAAGATCAAGCTTGTATGCCTCTTTAACTACAAGTTATTGTTCAATCCATGTGTTGCTTGTGTCAATGTGTTTTGGCTAATCACTAAAATGTATGCCTATTTTTCTACAATCCAGTTATCCTAGAAGTGTAATCTTTTGTTCTGGAGATTTGAGAAGTCTTGTGCCTACTTTTCCCTAATATAATGTCTTATATTTATATTTTATATGTTGTTTTTACATGATCTTTATTTCACCTTGCATTGAAATTTCAGTAGATGTGCATTGGGATAAAGTTTGTTTAAATATTTTTGTGAGAGAATCATTCCTTGTTTATTTCTAACTCTCATGCTCTACATTTACTTGAGTAGCTAGAAATTTCATTAGCGTAGGCTTAGTCATAGTTGAACTTCTAAAAGAGAAGATCACAACTATGACGCTTGAGTTTTTATAACCTTGTGCTCTTAGCTGAACAAAAAGATAAAAAACATAGTTTTAATTTACTTTCTTAAGCAACATCGATAAAGAGGAAGCTTCCACTCCTAATTTGAAGAGCAGTTTATTTGTGCATAGTTGTCTATTTCTAATTCACATACCAAAGGTGTGAATTGAAATGCCGAAAAACAACATATACCTATTTTGGATCAATTCCAAAATGATTAGGCAATTGCAAATTTCATGGGACTTTAAATAGACATACCAGTAGGAGATCACAAAGTAGGGTTCATCATGGAGCTCAAACATGATGCATAATTTGTTGGAGAGATTCAACCTTCTAGTCACAAAATAAAAAGGAAAATATAGAGATCAAAATGAGATCCCCTAGAGAAAACCATAGTGTGGCTCTATCAGATCCAAAAAAGAAGAAAATAAAGGATGCATCTGAAGCTGAAAACCTCCTAGAGGCACCTGAGGATGGAGGGTTCAATCTCCCCATATCTAAGGACCAAGAAAGATCAACACTCCTAGTAGAAGAAGCAAATTCCATAAATTTTGGCACAATAGAGAATCCAGAAATAACATATCATGCGGTGTCGCTTGATCCTGAAGAGAAACAAAATTTTACAGCATTCATCAACATGTTCAAGAAGGTAAATTTTGCACGGACCTATGCAGATATGCCTAGACAAGATCTAGCACTAGTGGTAGACCATTTGGATGTCTCCCCTAGAGTAAATCCTATCAAGAAAAAACTTAGAAAAATGCATCCTCATATAGAATTATTGGTAAAGGTATAATTAAATAAGTTACTAGATGTTGGCTTTGTAAACACATAAAAATTACCTAGGCCTGCAAGCTCTATTTTACCACTTTCGTCCTAGCATAATTATTACATTTTAATTATGTCTTTTGTCCACCTTCAACTATTAAATAATTCATAATTATTTAATTAATTCACATCTCTTTATTCTTCATGATTATTACATAAATAGATCTTATTTATTTATTTAATGCATCACTAACTATCTAAAGTTTTCTCTTAATTAAATAAATTTCTCAATTTATTTAATTAATCTTTGCCACTTATGTCCTCTTGATTATTAAATAGATATATTTTATTTTTTTATTTAATGTCACTAATTCTCAAGTCTTCTTGTAATTAAATAGATTTGTTAATTTATTTGATTAATCGATCACCTTCTCTAAATTAAATAATTATCTTTAATTATTTAATTGCCTTATTTGACAATTCCCTCATTTTAAATAAAACAATTTATTTAAAATGGTCTCACATGGTTAACTGCCACTTCTTTTAGTAAATAATCTTAAAATTAATTATTTAGTATCACACTAAATCCATATTTTGAATTAATTTTAATTCAAAATGGTAATATTCTTCTATAAATCAAGTAATTACTAAAATTCTTAATTTTTCAAATCTCATCTTCTTGTTCAATCTTGATCTTCTTGATTTTACTAATTTTAATCTCATTGTCACATTTATTCTCCATCCTTGATTTAATTTCTTAACTTAAATAATGTCCACTCATTTTGAAATCTTACCCTAACCCTAATTGAGAATTTTCATTTTGAATCTTGATCAATGATTCTAAGGCATTTCCCAATCTTCAATCTCATCCGTCCATCCAAAATTGTATTTTCTATAAAATGCCAATTTTGTCCTCATTTTTAACATCTTGAATAATCTTGCATCTCTTAATTTAATCTTGAATGTCTTAAATGATCTTTGAATCTCTTTGAGTTTTAAGAAGGTTTTGTTTTTATCATTTAGCTAATTGCATATAGGATTTAATTTATTTTGCATAGACATTTAGGAAATCCTTCAACACTTTGCTTAGGTCTAGTCCATAATATAGATTTTCTCATCAAATCTAAGGGCACAGTTTACATTTCAGCAATACTAGAAAGTACAATGGAAGTCAGCCATGGAGGATGAAGGACTGGGTGAGCGCGTTTCATCTTTGTTCTTTATTTATTTCCTATGCATTCCATTGATTATTGTGGGTTTTATATAATATGCATGTATGTTTGCTAACAATCTAATGTAACTGAGAATTTTATGAAACAAGGTCACCCAGTCCTTCATCCTCCATGGATGACTTCCATTGTACCTTCTAGTCTTGTTGAAATGTAAAGTGTGCCCTCAGATTTGATGAACAACTCTATACTATGGACTAGACCTAACCAAAGTGTTGAAGGATTTCCTAAATTCCTATGCAAAATAAATTAAATCCTATATGCAATTAGCTAAATGATAAAAACAAAAAAATCTTAAAACTCAAAGAGATTCAAAGATCATTCAAGACATTCAAGATTAAATTAAGAGATGCAAGATTATTCAAGATGTCAAAAATGAGGACAAAATTGGCATTTTATAGAAAATGTGATTTTGGATGGACGGATGAGATTGAAGATTGGGAAATGCCTTAGAATCAATGGTCAAGATTCAAAATGGCAACTCTCAATTAGGGTTAGGGTAAGATTTCAAAATGAGTGGACAATATTTAATTTAAGAAATTAAATCAAGGATGGAGAATAAATGTGACAGTGAGATTAAAATTAGTAAAATCAAGAAGATCAAGATTGAACAAGAAGATGAGATTTGAAAAATCAAGAATTTTAGTAATTACTTGATTTATAGAAGAATATTACCATTTTGAATTAAAATTATCTCAAAATATGGATTTAGTGTGATACTAAATAATTGATTTTAAGATTATTTACTAAAAGAAGTGGCAGTTAACCATGTGAGGCCATTTTAAATGAATTGTTTTATTTAAAATGAGGGAAATGTCAAATATGGCAACTAAATAATTAAAGATAATTATTTAATCTAGAGAAGGTGATCGATTAATTAAATAAATTAATAAATCTATTTAATTACAAGAAGACTTGAGAATTAGTGACATATTAAATAAATAAATAAAATATATTTATTTAATAATCAAGAGGACATAAGTGGCAAAGATTAATTAAATAAATTGAGAAATTTATTTAATTAAGAGAAAACTTTAGATAGTTAGTGACACATTAAATAAATAAATAAGATCTATTTATTTAATAATCATGAAGAATAAAGAGACATGAATTAATTAAATAATTATGAATTATTTAATTAATAGTCGAAGGTGGACAAAAGACATAATTAAAATGTAATAATTATGCTAGGACGAAAGTGGTAAAATAGAGCTTGCAGGCCTAGGTCATTTTTATGTGTCTACATTTGCCCCTCTTTGTCATAATGTAGTTTATCATGTTATGGCAAAGAAAAAAAGTCAAGAATATGTGCTAGGGAAGGTATAGAGTGCTTGTGCCCCCTCCGGAAAATTTTTGAATTTTGGCTCGGGATCAGAAAAATTTGGAAAGTGTCCCAATTAGTCAATTTGATGACCAGAAAAACAACTGCGGGATCGGTTTCAAAAATGGAGGATGTGAAGCCAATGAAAATGCAAGTCAAAGGCGATCAAATGAGCCTCTAGTACAAACCTATCAAGTCAAAACCCTAATTTTCAACCTATAAATAAGTTGAAAAAGCCAAACCAATTATCATTTTCACATTTGCTATTCGGAAATTTGGAGATCAGAGCGCAAGGAGAAGATGGTGATTCTTGTGATAGACCATTGTGGCTACCACGTGCGTACATTCCGACGACCCGAGGGCGTAGAGGCATCAGTAAGTATCGTATCTGACTTTTAATTTTTTTGATTTTCGTGCATTAATTAGGGTTTTAGGGGGGAAAACAAATGCATTGCGATGCAAATGTCATCGCGTAAACCGCAAATACCTTCGCATTCGATGCATTTGATTGTGTCGCGACACAAGTGCAATGGGTGGGCGAGCCAAAATTTTAAAATGCGCAAATGCAAGGTGAAACGATGCATTTGTCAAAATGCAATGCAAGTGTGGTAAGAAGCGACGCAATTGCGATATTGCGATGCAACAATTTTCCAAATGACGCAATCATTATAAAATAATGCAATTGCCATACCAAAAGATGCAATCACTATAAAGGTTCACAATTTCCAGCTAAAACGATGCATTTGATAAAGTGTGATGCAATTGCGAAATGTAGAGCCGCATGTGACATAGTGCAACACAATTGCAGTCAACACGATACAATTGTCATTGACCAAGGTTGACCAAATTTGACTGAGTGTAGACTCTTTTTTTAGATGCATTTTTGGTTTCTAAGATAGTAGTATTATGCCAAATTGCTAATCCATGTGTGCTAATCTTTGTTTCTGCATGTGCAAAGATGATTAGTGCCTATTTATACCTGAGAGTTCAAGCCTACTACCTATGCTTTCCGAGATTGGCTGAGTGACAGGGAGAGATGACAGTTGATAAGATTGGGGTTATATTACGTCACCTACATGCCCATTATTCGAGAAAACATGGGATTATTGATAGCGCTATGCGAGAGATGACACTCAAAGACCTCCTTCTTTCATTTACCTATAGGAGAGGCCACCATTACCTTAGAGGATGTGTAACATATTTTGTGCATCCCAATCAGTGGGGAGAGAGTGGTATATGATCCCCATAGAGGGCGACAGGCCCTGGGAGAGATGTATGACGATGCAGGTGGTGTCGGTCTAGGCCTTCACGGGTATGAGATCGGGTGGGATTTTGTGGCCGACCACTATCCACGTGGGATGCCATGTTGATGACCTTGATTGTCAGAGTGTTGATTCCAGATTTTTGTGGACATGGGTTTTAGATTTTATTGGGGGGTGTACTAGTCTGCATGTGAGCTTACAAGATAGTATTTGCTTAGGGGCCCTTCTTGTTGTCTATGCTGTATCATCAGCTTCATGAGGTTTTCTACTAGGAGGGACAGAGTATCAATTGTGGGACCACCTTAATTATGATCTAAGCTTGGAAGCACATTCTCATTTTTCAACCACCGGTACAGATTTAGCAATTGGGTGATGGCATGCCCTATGTTTACTTATATGTTGGTTCAATTAGCTAGACCCGCATAGGAGATACTGGCAACATCAGATCAACACATTGGTTAGCTTTGTATGGAGGTCGTACAAAGATTGTGCCCAGTGGCTAGATGAAGATGGCCATCTTTCATTATGCAGATAGTTCAGATACTTGATTGGTCGTACAGTGCAGAGTCGGCATATAATTGAGATGTACCTACCCCAATAGGTACTATGATACTTTGGTGAGCAATAGGTTGTGCCAGTTGGGATGACCGAGTATGCATGGTTGTCTAGGGAGACCATATGGGGGCCACTGATAGTAGTGGCAGTAGAAAAATAGTAGATAGATGACCTAATCATGCAGTATGGTTATGGAGAGGAGGTCTAGTAGATGCAGGGACATCTACTGAGTTTGACGCCTAGTGGTAGATTCACAGGCCCATTCCATTCATAGATCCATATGTTCTAACTCCTATAGATCATAGATCAGTTATCCTGTGGGTATGGAGGGGAGGCTGGGGTGGAAAAGATGGTGGGAGAGATGGCAAGGGAGCCAGAGGGAGAGATGGTGTTCAGGGAGATGGAGGGAGAGGTGGGGGAGATGATAGGGGTGGCGGGGGTGGAGGTGATGGGAGCGGTGTGAAGAGGAGGAGGGTTGATGGAGGGTAGAGATACCCAGGAGAGTTAAGTAGAGAGTGGATGGTGCACCAATGTCACCCATCCGGGAGGAGGGTGAGGAGGGAGAGCAGCCAGGTAGGCAAGAGGTAGAGGTCCGAGGAGAGGAGGAGGTAGTGGGAAGGAAGAGGTGGAGGTCTGAGGAGAGGAGGAGGTGGAGGTTAGAGTAGAGGGAGAGATGTTATTAGAGGATGATCTGCTAGACATTGACATGGAGGAGATCGGCGAAGAGGAGGTGAGGGAGGAGGAGAGGGAGGATGCAAATGAGGAGGGGGAGGATGAGGTCGAGAGGAGGTTACGGGAGTGGATGATTGATGGGAATGAGGAGGGGGACGTCCACCCATTTTGCAAGTGGATGCCACTATGGATCAGAGGATTGAAGATTTTTAGAGCAGATTAGATGTGGCCTTGTCTCAGAACAAGGCCTAGGCAGCTAAGTTAGAGGTTATGAGAGTGGAGATAGACCAGGCTATTATTCCATGGAAGGAGTCAGACAGATGGATGATCGAGTTCATAGATTTGTGTGTAGGGCCGACAGGGGATATGGCTAGGGAGTTGGCCAGGATGGCCGAGAGCAGGGGCTGATATAGGTTGCTATATGAGTAGGTTGTTCCACCAGAGAGACATGACCTAGGATTGTCCCAATCATACAACAAAACTGGTAGTGGCACCCAAACCCACATCAACAACAGTCATATGAGTGCTGGGAGGTCCACCTCATCAGGGAAGTCATCGAGCCATAGGTCACATAGTGCACACAAGCATTCATCAGGCCATAGCCATGGGTCAAGACATTTTCACAGATCAGTGTCATCAGGACACCATGCAGAGCAGAGCCAACCTTTGGTTATTGAGCCATCGGGATCTCAGAGTCAGACTCAGGACACTATGCCTATCCAGGTTACTTTTCATGTGATGAGTCAATCATGGCTGCCTCACAAGTCACCTCCATGGGATGGAGGGGGCACAACATAGGACTTGCACTTATTTATTTGTATGAGACATATATTGATATTCAAGCCTATGAGCTCCATTTTGAGGATACCTCATGATTGTATCCTGTAACATGATATTTTTGAGATTATACATATATTTGATGCAATTTTGATGCGGCCTATATGATTTATGTGTTAATGATGTTTTATGTTTTATCAGATGCTATGTGGTGTTATGAGATGTATGGATGTCGTGTTTTATGTTTATGAATGCAATTATTGATATGGTTATGTATGCATGTATTTTGCAATGTATGATGATATGATTCCTATATGTTAATGCAAATGATGTTTATGATGTCTATATCTTAATGAAAATGATGGTTTTGTGTATGCCTGATGGATGAATGTAAATGATAGTGTCATGTAGTGTGAATTATGGTATTTGATTTATGCAAAATGTGAAATGTGAATATGTAATGCTCGTATGATCATGTATGTAGCTCTATTTTTGTATGTCACATGATATCATCAGAGGACAAGAGAAGAGAAAATGAAGATGGATATTAGTGCGGAGAAAGATATGAATGTTAGTGCGGAGAAGATATACATATTAGTGCATAAACAAAAATCCTTCAACATTTTCCATAGTACTATCCTAGTTGTTGCTCTTTAATCATCATTGGGTGAAAATGTCATGATGGCCAACAAACACTATGATATGACATAGATCAATATTGTGAAAGGTTGAACCATCACATAGATCAATAGTCGTAGACAAGGATGATCATGACTCATATGAGGAACACAATTTTCCCCTAGTCATTTTGTCATAGCCAACCACAGATAGACAATACTAGTCATGGAACGTCGTTGCTTCTCTAAATCCTTATGTCAAGACATCCTCAAGAAACTAGCCACATGACAGTCAATAATAGACAAGAAAATCATTGTACTACGTCGGTGCTCCTCTAAATCTTGAAGTCAAGACATCCTTGAGAAACTAGTAGCTAGATGATCAAAAGGACAAGGATGATCATATGATACGTCATGGTTCTTCTTAAGTAAAGAACTAATATCATGATAATCATCAAAAAGATAGAATAGTGTTTTCCAAGTGTTCGCCAAGTAAACAAAATGAAAAGTGTTTAAAATTCCAAGTGTTTTAATGTTTAAATTCCAAGGTTGATGAGGTCAAAGTTTTCAAATGTTGAGTAATACCAGATTCAGGAAGGACACATCCTGGATGACGTTGATATCAAGAGGATCGATTCTCGTAGTGAGGAGAATCTATCAAAATGCTAAGTGATGATGATGATGCTTAGGAAGGACACATCCAAAAGAATAAAGAAATGACAAGAGTTGCTTCTCAGAAGGACACATCTAAAGAAGAACTCAAATTTTGACAGGTTGATTTACCTTAGAATTTGACTAGATGATAGAGTTTACAACATGCCATTGCTTGACATGCAAACTTGATTGAAATGTTGCTAAAACAGATTTTGCCGGTAGATTGTTCATTTAGGATTTGAGAGACGATTTGATTTGAAGCTTTTTAATGCGTGTGAAAGTGTAGTGCCATGAACCCTAATGCACTGACCTAGTGTGGCCTCGAGGGCTCATCGATTGATCGCATTGCCTACATCGTGCACTCAGAGACCTCGTAGTTCGACATGACCAATGACTTTGTCTGAAGAACAGAAGATTGAACCATGTTTTTTTTTTGACAAACCTAGAAGGACTGACCTAATGTCTCGGGGATTCAAATATGAATCCTACCTATGTAGCAAATGCACAGACAAAACGTAGTTCAAACTAGGACAAAGATTGACTGACTTGATTGACTTGACAAGATATGACTGACTTTGACTCTGCTTTGAGATTTTTGACACTTTTTGAATGTTTTTTGTATTTTCTCAGGACATTTTTTGATTTTTAGGTCTCTTTTCAGGACATTTTAGGATTTTTATGACTTTTTTCAAGACTTCTTCAAATTTTTAGGACTTTTTTCAGGACTTCTTTAGATTTTTAGGACTTTTTCAGATTTTTTGGACTTTTTATGAATATCAGATCATGTGCGACACCCATTGTAGTTATATGATAAAGGTCCTACCCCCTAACAAGTCGAGGATTATCTGTTCCAAATGATATGGAGATAGGAAAACACGGGACAAAAGGCAAGGATATGCAAGGGGTGATGTCAACCAGTGCTAGCCATGGACAGGATTGATAGGACTTATGACATATTTTGTGAATGTGTTAGATTGTCGTGATTATGCAAAGTGGATAAAGGTCGATTAGAGTAGCAGTAGATGGTGGAGCAATGATTGACTATTCATGGCACCTGTTTGTTAGGTTTTCACCATGGTACATATCCAAAGCGCCTATTTTCCAAGTTTTCACTATTGGATGAATTTATTTATTTTTACTATTTTTTCCATTTTTTGATTTTTTTTGGTGTCACCAAGACGCTTGTTTGCCAATTTTTCATTAAGGGATGATTTTTTTTCTACTTTTCATTTTTTTTGTATTTTTAGGTTTTTAGCCAAGCTCTTTGATGCTATGTGCAAAAATTTCATAGATGTAGGCTGGTGATGGGTTATGTCAACTGTTCTCCATCAAGTGTGGCCAACTGATAAGCTCCAAAACCAAATGTTGTAGTAATAATATAAAGACCGAGCCAATTAGGCTCAAACTTTCTAGGCTTTTCATGGTCAGCCTGATTTCTTGGATTTTGCATGAGGACAAAGTCACCAATTTCAAATTTTCTCACCATCACTCTTTTATTATAGCTCCTGTAGAGACGATTTTGATATGCCTGCAAGTGATTCAAGGAATTTTTTCATCTTTCTTGTAATATTTATAGCTCATGCAGGCAAGACTATTTGTACTCTTCATCATCGATCATTCCCTTCAAAGAGACTCAGAGAGAAGGAATTTTGACCTCTATGGTCAATATGGCCTCAGATCCATAGACAAGGGAAAATGGAGCGGCTCCAGTGGGTGTACGAATGCTGGTTTGGTAGGCCCATAAGGAAGGATTGAGTTGTAAATGCCAATCTCGGCCAACTTCATTGATAGTCTTCTTAAGAATGTGAAGAATTGTTTTATTTGATGCATCAGCTTGACCATTTCCCTATAGATAATATGGGGTGGAGAAATGATGTTGGATGTGGAATCGCTCACAGAGTTCATGAACGTCCTAATTTTTGAATGGACGACCATTATCTGTGATGATGGACTTCGAAACACCATATTGGCAAATGATGTAATTTAGGATAAACTTGGATATCTACTTACCAGTGATGTAAGTGAGGAGGACGGCTTCAATCCACTTAGTATAATACTCAGTGGCGGTGATTATGAATTTATGGATGTTAGAGGAGGATGGATGGATCTTGCCCATGAGGTCAAGTCCCAATTGTGCGAAGGGCCATGGAGAAGTGATTGTTCTTAGCTCCTGCACATGTGTGTGGATTAGGTCATTGTGCACCTGGCATTTTCAACATGTTCTGACAAATTGAAGAGCATCATTTTCTAGTGTCGGCCAATAGTATCCAAGTCTAGTGACTTTCCTAGCTAAAGTTGGGCCACTCGAATGAGATTTGCATATAACCTCATGTACTTCTCATAAAGTTGTTTGGGATTCATCAGTGTCGAGATAGGGAAGAAGAGTGTTATCAAAGCCATGGCGGTATAGGGTATCACTGACGATGGTGTGTGAGGTAGCTTTTCGGATGAAGGATTTTATTTGATTATTAGATAGGTTGGGTGGTAGGGTTTGGGACTTAAGATAATCATAGATGTCTTGGTACCAAGGTGAACTAGGACCAACAATCTCACAAACCGTTTTTTACTCTAGGATGTCATATGCAAGCATCAGTAGTTGTTCCATTAAGAACTCAAATTGTGACACATTTTTGGGGATGTCTAAGAGAGATCCAATAGTTGCCATGGCATCAAATGCTTTATTTTGTGTCCTTGGGATTTGTTCAAAAGCAATCATTTTGAAATATTTCAAGAAGCTATCCACCATTCACTTTTAGGGGAGCAACTTTTCAT
This sequence comes from Sequoiadendron giganteum, assembly GCA_007115665.2. Taxonomy (NCBI): domain Eukaryota; kingdom Viridiplantae; phylum Streptophyta; class Pinopsida; order Cupressales; family Cupressaceae; genus Sequoiadendron; species Sequoiadendron giganteum. The sequence goes on from CM021100.1 coordinate 657,862,102, forward strand.
CTTTTGTTTCATAATCATTAGTCACTTGGTTGATAACTAACTGAGAATCCCTGAATACTAGTAATATCTGAATTTTCCATTTAATTGCAATTTTGAGTCCTGTGACCAGTGCTTCATATTTTGCAATGTTATTAGTACAAGGAAAGGTGATCTAGAATGCCTTAGGAATGGAATCCCCTTGTGGTGTGATGAACAAGATACCAACCCCTGAGCTGTGACCAGTATGAGACCTTTCAAAATAAAGCTTCCATGGTGATGTAGGCTCCGCATGAAAGATAAACTCATCGGGAAAACCAATTATCAGTGGATGAGTGCCTTGGATGGGTGCATCTACAAGTTTATCTACTATTACCTACCATTTTATTGCCTTGTGCTCAACATATTGTATGACATATTCACTTAAAATCATGACCCACTTTGCTAATCGGCCTATCAATGCTACTCGACTTAGAAGATACTTTAGTGGATCAATCTTAGCTACTAGTTGTGTTTGGTGAGTCAACATGTAATGTCTTATTTTGTGTTTTGCAAAGACAACTACAAGGCATGCACATTCAATGGTTGTATAGTTCAACTCATATCCTATCAATGTGTGACTAATATAGTATATGGCTCTTTCTTTTTCCTCGTAGTCATTTTGTGCCAATAGTGCCCCCAATGCATTTGTAGTTGCAGAGACATACAGGATCAATGGCTTGCCTTCAATGGGCGACATTAGGATAGGTGGGGTCAATAGATATTCTTTGATTTGTTCGAAGGTTGTGTGGAATTTATTTGTCCATACAAAGGGGATACTTTTGTGTAACAGATACTGAAATGGTTGACACTTGTTTGCCAACTATGAGATGAAGAGTCAGATAGACTGTAATCTGCCCTGAAGTGTTCTCAACTTGTGAATTCCTTTTGGTGGAGGCATGTTCAGTATTGCTTTCTCCTTTGCGGGATCAACCTCTATGCCTCATTTTGAAACTATGTAGCCCAATAGTTTTCTCGAAGTAACCCCAAAGACATATTTTTTTGGGTTCAAACGAACCTTGTAATCTTCTAGGCATCTAAAAATTTTGTCCAGGACCCTGAGATGATCTTTCTGTGTCAAATATTTGGCCAGAAGGTCATCCACATAATCTTCCATTAGGATATGCATCATTTCATGAAATATTGTTGTCATAGCTCTTTGGTATGTGGCGCCTGCATTCTTTAAGCCAAAAGGCATGACATTCCAATAGTATGTTCCCCATGGGCATGTGAATGTCATTTTGTGTTGATCCTCAGCTACAATGTGGATTTGGTTATAGCCTGAGAAACCATCCATGAGATACAACATCTCGTACCTACTGTGAGATCAACAATCATGTCTATATTTGGCAATGGGAAATCATCTTTTGAACAAGCCTTATTTAAATCTTTGAAATCCGTACAGATGCAGATTTGTCTATTTGGATTTGTGATAGGGACAATGTGTGATATCTAGTCTGCATAGTATATTGATCTTATGAATCTAGCATCCAGTAACTTATTTAGTTAGGCCTTTACAAGTAGTGCAATCTGTGGATGCATTTTTCATAATTTTTGTTTGACAAGTTTGATACTCGGGATTAGAGGAAGATGATGCAATACCAATTCTAGATCTAGGCCTAGCATGTCAGCATATGACCATGCAAAGTTAACTTTCCCTTTTGTGAAGAATTTTTGAAATTCGTTTTTTTCTTCTTCTAATAATGATGCAGCCAAGAGAATCATTTTGAGATTCTCTAGGGTAGCTATGTTAACTTATATGGTGTCTTCGATAAGCATAGCTGATTTTTTCCTGTGTTATGGGAAGAAAGTCCAATCCTCCATCCTTAGGTGCCTCAGAGAGGTTTTCACCTTCGTGTACATCCTTTATTTTTACTATTTTACTGTCAAAAGGTGCCTTGCAGTTTTCACCTAAAGACATTTCTTTTTTTATCTTATTCTTTGTATTTTTGCGACTGGAGGATTACACAATCTCCTAGAAGTAAGATTCACAATCTAGGTCAATGGAAAATCATGCTTTGTGATCACCCCACGGTATGACCTCTTGGAGTCCCATGAACTCTACAATGACCTCATCATTTTGAAAGATATCCATATGAGGTGGCTCTTGTTGGTCCCACTCAATTAGTTGCGGGTAAACAAGGGAAATCCCATCATCAATGCTGGTAAAAGATGGGGAAGATGCATAAAGCATGCAAATTGAAGTCTCGAGTGTGAAGGAAAATTTGTCAATTTCAACTTATGTATTAGATGGAATTGATGGACCATATTCAAATTCTGATGAGTTGTATTCATATTCATAATAGGGGATAAAATTAGCAGCATCATGACTAGTAGTTGGTATTTTAGAGGCATGGACAGTAGGTTCAGGCATGTCAAGCTCATGGGTGGGCTCAAGAATGGGGCAGGATAATTCAGATGTTGTTGACGATAATTTATGTTCTTCTGGATCCCAAGGAATGCTTAACCATTCCTTATTTTAGAATTACGGTCAATAGGATCAATGTTGTATTCTTGTCAGAATCTTTCTTCAAAGTGGGGTTGGCCTAGTTCCAAGAATGAGTTAGTTTTGGTAAGGTATTCTTCATGTGTCTCAACATTTTCTGGAGCCATTACATCCTCACTTAAAATTTCATAGGTACATTGATTGTCAGCTCCGAGTTGGTCAAACCTTAGCCCTATGTACCTTGGTCTTGCAGAGATAATAACATGCTATCTCCTTTCATCGTTGGCTTTTCCAAGGCCACTTGTGCCATCAAAACCTAGTGCCTTGCATATGTCATAGCCTTTTCCATAGAGATGTACTAGTAGTGGAGTTAATCCTTCTAGGTCTTTGTAGATCCAGTTAGCTATGTCGATAATGACTTCATTATCCATATCTCCCCATAGTGTGAATACCATTTTTGGTGGAACCTTGAAAGTTGTTTTAGGCTCGAATGCAAAAAATGGTCTACCATAGACTTTAGGTGGCTTAGGTATTGTGGTGATATAGTAAGCCGTATTCAGTTTGAATTCTCCATAGCCAAGGTCCTGGATCTGAAGGTCATTACTTGGTATGGAGGTCGAGGAGGATGGTGCAGCGGAAGTTGATGGAATGGATGATTTGGTAAGTGCAGACGGGTCAATATATTTTGAATGGGTGGAAGTTGAGGCTTCCTGATTGATGGGTACCTGGTGCTCAACAGTGGCTCTCAAATTGGTATAGTATTGAAATGGATCAAAATCTCCTGGGATAGTAATTTTAGTACCATCAAAAGGGAACTTCAAGCACTGGTGGTATGTGGAAGGAATGGCCTTTAAGGCATGAATCCATGGGTGACCAAGTAAGATATTGTAATGTATGTCATGATCCAAGACTTGACATGTTGTATCTATAATAATTGGTCCCACACGAATGGGAATTGTGATGAAACCTTTAGAAGCACATTCTTCATCATCATATGCCTTGATTCCAATGCTCCTAGTAGAATCCACACATGCATCAGAGAAGCCAAGAGCTTTAACCAATTTTAGAGAGAAGATGTTCAATCCTGCTCCGCCATCTACTAAGATTCATCTAACCTTATGCTTATGGACAAAAAACATGATATGAAGGGAATCATTATGAGATGGTTTGGGTGAGGAATAGTCAGTGTCTGAAAAGGTAATGTGGTGAGGTGAAGTCAAATATCGGACCATAGTTTCGAAATGATTAACATCAATGTTGTTTGGGATGGAAGACTCTTGCAAGAATTTATCCAAGATGGCCTTATGTGCGGGTGAGATATGGAGCAATTCAAGGATGGAGATTTGAGCGGGTGTTTTGTTTAGTTGCTTGATAAGGTTGAACTTTGGCCTAGGTTTTTGCGGCTTGGCAGATGGACCAGGTATGGTAATTTTAGGCTGATGAGTAGAGGGACCTAGGATGGTGACCTTGCCTTTACGTGCTGTGACATTGCATTTTGGGGCCTTTTTTATGGTAATGGTATTGACACACTTATCTTCATTAGTAGCACGAAGATTTTTAATGATGGTAGCACCAAAATAATTGAAGGAAAGACATATGTGATTGGCTTGATTATTGTTATTCTTTGTGCCAGATGAGGAGGGGTTCCCAAAACCATGATCTTGCAGTGGGTTCTTATGGATTGTATGATCTAAATTAGACACAAACGAATGACCTCCCAACTCAATGGTATGGTTTTAAATAAGGTCTTGCACAATATTTCATAATTGACAGCAAGAGGAAGTTTTGTGCCCTTTGACATGGTGGTAATCAAAAAATGCATTATCATCCCACCATGATGGCTTGAACTGAATAGGGTCATATGGTTTAGGTTCTTCCAAAGTTATGACACCATTTTGGATAAGTTTCTTTAAGACAATTTTGATAGGCTCACCTAAGGGAGTGTATGTGCATTTTTGAAATTGTCGTGGTTGACGCGGCTACCTTTGATTAGATTGAGCATGATTATTTTGAATAGCATTGGAAGTTGGTGTGGGTGCGGTCACAAGTGCATTTTGATTTTGAACTCCTTTGATGGTGAGTACATGACCTGTTGCATTAACGATTTTTGCATCGACCACACCATCATTGGTGATGTGTTTATTTTTAACCCAATATTTGGATTTTTCATTGGAATTACTTGGGTTAGTGTTCATGGTGGTGTTGATTGTTTTTCTACCATATTTTAATTCACCTTTGGTGATCAAGGCTTTTTCAAGTTAAACACCTTTTTCAACAAGGTCAACAAAGGTGGTACAACAATGGACTTGTAAGCCATATGTGAGCGGTCCTAGGAGATTTTGTACAAACATGGTTACTTTATCCTTTTTAGGTATTTCTACCTAACATCTGCTTGCTAAGGTTATCCATCTTTGAAAGAATGGGATAAAAGTCTCTCCTGCCTCCTCTTGGGTAAGTCTACATAAGGAGGAAATGTCAATATCCATGTCAATGTTATAGGCGTAGTTTTCAACAAACTTGTTTTCCAATTCATCCCATGTTTTGATTCCTTTAGGCAATAGCGAGAACCACTCCAATGCATGGCCTTCGAGACTTCTAGAGAAGAGTCTCATGAGATAGGTTTGTTCATATGCAATGTCCATGCAACTGGTGGTGAATTCTCTTATGTGTTCAATGGGGTTTGTCTTGCCTTTGTATTTAGGAAAATGTGGCACCACATATCCATGAGGAAACAGTGGCATATTGAAATTATTCATGTGACATGTAAGACTTTTTGTTTGATTGTTGCAAGGTCTCCACTTGCATTTGAAGAGTAGAAAGTTTGAGTGTGAGTGCCTCCACAATTGGGTTGTTGGTAGCATCACACATGCTGGTGATCGGTATGGATTGAGTTCCCACTTGTTGTGATGAGATGTGTGGATTTGGGATTTGTTGTTGGTGAGAAAAATGAGTGTTCTGATTTGGTTGTTTGAAATGAGCGTTTTGATGAGGGATGTATTGTTGTGTATGGACTTGAGAAGCATAAGTTGGGATGTGGGATCCCACCATGTTGGATTGAATTTGTGAGCCTTGTTGGCCTTGAGCATGTTGATGCCCAAATTGATTGGAAAATTGGGTGCCTTGATTGTCTTGCCCAAATAGGTAATTTTGGTCTTGACGAATGTTGGTATTGACTTGTGAGGAATTAGGTTGGGTGCCTTGAATGAAAACTCTTTGTTTATTCCTCCCAAAATGGTTTGATGAGTTGGTTTCCATAGAATTTGAAGAACCTAATAAGAGGTTTGTTGATGTACTCATGGAACTAGATGAAGTCCAAAAGAGGTTTGAGGTGGTTGCACCCATTGTTGATCCAAACATTTGTGAAGGAATAATGGATGTTTGTTGGGGCATGGATTGTGATGTGGTGTTGGTTTTAGATGATCCCCCAATAGATGTTGTGTTGATCATGGTGGATGCATTGGTTGTGGTGGTAGGATGACCAAGGGAGGTAGAATTAATGGTGTTAATGACATTTTGTGAAGTGGCTCCCATGGAACTATTGTGCAATTGGGGATCAGGAGATGTTGCTCTAATAGTGTTGATATCAAATTATATTGGTAACCTAGCCCCTTGGTCAAGGAGCATGGATAGATATCTAGCTGAGTTGTTTAGAACAAGTTCTTCCACAAAATAGGCCACTTCTTCATTTTGGGCAGTAGCTTGTATGTCTTATTCAAAGACTTCCCCATTTTGGTCTCTGTGGAAAAATTGTTCAAAAGGATTGCATGAAGAGGATGGAATGCACATCTCACTGAAAGGATTAATGAACGAATTCCCCATGTTGGTATTTGTATTCATGTCATTCATGTTATTGGGGAAATTGTTGGGATTAATATTCATGTAATTTGAAAAGTTGCAAAGGTTGGTGTCTTGACCAAAAGAACCCATGAGTCTTCTTTTTCTCTGCAATCTAGTTTCAACCATAAAATTTTTTTCTCAACTTTGGGGAAAATGGTGGAAGATGATTTAAATATGCAAATGTTATGACACTATATGTTTTTTGGGTTTTTTGGAATAAAATAATGCTATCCAATGATGGTGAGTGGTAATGAAAATGAGACTAGAAGGAGACTAAAGGTATGTAAATGCAAAGGATACTACTGCAAATGGGATGAGACCAAAAGTGAAAAGACTAATGGTATGCAAATGATTCTAAGATGCACTCACTAATGGTAAATCTAAGGAGATGTAAAATTGACCACTCAAGGTTTTGCCAATGCTTCAGGTTTGGAATATCAATGGATTGTAAAAAGACAAAGGAGTACAAAGTGAAATTTCCACACTAGACTAATGAGTGGGAAATAATTCACAAAAGGTATTGACTAAAGAAAAAAGGTTGATTGAGTCCAATGATAACCTACTTTTGAATGCAAAGGTTTGACAAAGGGTGATAATGAATCTACTCCTAAGATCTAGAAAAAATGAGTGTCCAAGGGGATGGTAAAGTCTAACAATGCAACTAATGAAATGCAATGGAATCCTATGGAGACCTAAGAATGTTACCTATAGTGCAATAGTGAGGAAATTTGAGCAATTCAATATCTGGTTTGAAAGAAATAGAGAAAAATGACTAGAATCTTTTATGGGAAAAATGAGGTCTCAGTTATTTGACAATGAAATGATTTTATTTGGAAACTAGAAAATGTGTTGCAGCAATTGCGTCGCAATACATCAAATGCGTTGCGGTAAAGGCGATTGCGGAGTTTGGGAAATCAGATGCGGCTCTGAATGGAGATTGTGGTGTTTGATCAAACAATTGCAGTAAAAGATAGTCAATTGCGACGGTTTAAGTTGCACATGCATTGCAAAAGAGCGATTGTGGCTCAGGATTTAGCACTTATGGTCTAAAATAGCATATGTGGTTTAGAATGGCAAATGCAGCATTTTATAAAGAAATTGCGGTGTAAGACAGTCAATTGTGGCTTTTCAAGTTTCACATGCATTGCAATAGAGCGATTGCGGCTCAAAATTTAGCATTTGTGGTCTAAAATAGTAGTTGCATCGCAGAAAGATGATTTGATAAAAATTCAGTAGATTGCAAGGATTTTGTTTTCAGTTTGGCAGTGTTGTTTCAGATTTTGGGATTGATGCCCATTTTTTCAAGTTGTCTGAATACACTTGGAAAACACATGATGTAAAAAAATGAAAAAAAAAAACATAGAAAACATTTACAAAATCCTATGGCTGTAAAGATTGTATTCTTTTGGATCCCATGCAGATTTTACTCCAACCGCATATTCTTAGCAGATGAATTTAGAAGCTTGGCCCCACGAGCTCCCCCTTATAGTGTACTCACTTCTCAGGGAAACCAAGCTTCCAACCTCCATGAAACTCCCATGGAAGATTAATCATCTCTACTAAAAACTGCGTAGGTGTGGGTGCCTTGGCAACGACCATTGCTGCACCAAAGAATAGAAGGTTTTTGGTCACTAAAAACAAGGGTTTTAATTTAGGCACCCATTCAAGTGGTCATACATGGGGCACAAGATCAAGCTCCATTAAGGAGGCACTCCAACTTGAAGAGGTTAACTTCAATAGGGTTTTGGGGAGTACTACTTGGTCTATATGACATATTTGCATTCGTAATCCTAGGATTTCCCTTAGGATTCACATTTATATACTGGTTGGGAGTAGCTCAGCTAAAGAGATTCGTTGTTGGTTTGAGTCACTTTGGGGTGAGTACTTTTTCCCACCAAAGAAGGCCCGATTTCTAAAGTTAACAAAAGAGAGCAAACATATTTGTAGTTCAATCAATCTTTGTTGAAAAACAAAGAGAGAGCACACCAATATGTTTGACTCACACTCGCATGGTTGTTCTTTTTAAAACCCAAATTGAAATAAGAAGATGTGACAACTAACTAAATCACAAAACACAACAGACACACATTCATTTTAACCCTTTGTAGTGTTATCAAGAAAAAGGGTTCATTTTAACTATTTGTAGTGTGAGCTATCTAATAGTTCATTTTAAACCCATGAAAGTGTGATTGTTCTTTTTAAACTCATGCAAGTGCGTGATTGTTCATTTTAACTAATGAGTGAAATGCATGATTGAGTAAATTATTGAAAAAAATAAACAATAACCAAGGGTTAGATTCTAGCTTGACACATACCACAACAGACAAATTAGTATAAAAAAAATTCCTTAATCTAAAAAAAATAACAAAAAAAAAAAACAAAATCTGAAAGGAAAAATAAAAACTATAAATCTGCTTTACCAGTCGCTTGCATTGCAACAGAGTGAATGCATCGTTCAGGATAGCAGATGTGGCTCGGTATGTCAAATGCGGTTTGGTTATGTTGATTGTGGCTCATTGTCTATCATGTGGGATTTTTTTTGTCAATTGTGTCACGAGAAATGTCAACTGTGGCATGGCAGAGTAGTTGCGTCGCTTGAGGTATCATATGTGGTGTGGCAGATCGGTTGCATCATAGGAGGTATCAGATATGGAAAAACAAAGCGGTTGCATAGCAGAAAGTGTTGAATGGATCATTCCATACCTGTACCTACAAAATGACAAAAAAAATGTATGACAACCTACAAAAATGTGTCAAAAAAATGTCGGATTCACCGATGTAACTGAGGATTTTTCTGCAAGATTAGATTGTTAGCAAACATAAATGCATATTATATAAAACCCACAATAATCAATGGAATTTATAGGAAATAAATAAAGAACAAAGATGAAACGTGGTCACCTAGTCCTTCATCCTCCATGGCTGACTTCCATTGTACCTTCTAGTCTTGTTGAAATGTAAAATGTGCCCGCAGATTTGATGAACATCTCTATACGATGGACTAGACCTAACCAAAGTGTTGAAGGATTCCCTAAATGCCTATGCAAAATAAATTAAATCCTATATGCAATTAGCTAAATGATAAAAACAAAAAAATCTTAAAACTCAAAGAGATTCAAAGATCATTCAAGACATTCAAGATTAAATTAAGAGATGCAAGATTATTCAAGATGTCAAAAATGAGGACAAAATTGGCATTTTATAGAAAATGCAATTTTGGATGGACGAATGAGATTGAAGATTGGGAAATGTCCTAGAATCAATGGTCAAGATTCAAAATGGCAACTCTCAATTAGGGTTAGGGTAAGATTTCAAAATGAGTGGACAATATTTAATTTAAGAAATTAATTCAAGAAATTAATTCAAGGATGGAGAATAAATGTGACAGTGAGATTAAAATTAGTAAAATCAAGAAGATAAAGATTGAACAAGAAGATGAGATTTGAAAAATCAAGAATTTTAGTAATTACTTGATTTATAGAAGAATATTACCATTTTGAATTAAAATTAATTCAAAATATGGATTTAGTGTGATACTAAATAATTGATTTTAAGATTATTTACTAAAAGAAGTGGCAGTTAACCATGTGAGGCCATTTTAAATAAATTGTTTTATTTAAAATGAGGGAAATGTCAAATAAGGCAATTAAATAATTAAAGATAATTATTTAATCTAGAGAAGGTGATCAATTAATTAAATAAATTGAGAAATTTATTTAATTAAGAGAAAACTTTAGATAGTTAGTGACGCATTAAATAAATAATAAGATCTATTTATTTAATAATCATGAAGAATAAAGAGACATGAATTAATTAAATAATTATGAATTATTTAATTAATAGTCGAAGGTGGACAAATGACATAATTAAAATGTAATAATTATGCTAGGACAAAAGTGGTAAAATAGAGCTTGCAGGCCTAGGTCATTTTTATTTGTCTACGGGCTTCATTAGAACCATTGACTATCTAGAATGGATATCAAATATAGTACCAATATCCAGTCCTACTGGGGGCATAAGGATCTACATAGACTTTAGAGACCTGAACAAAGCCTATCCAAAGGATGAATTTCCATTGCCAAGTATCAAAATGATTATGGGTCTAACAATAGGGCATGAGATGTTATCCTTAATGGATGGTTTCTACGGATGTAACCAAATAAATTTTTATCTAGATGATCAACAAAAAATAGATTTTACTTGTGCTTAGGGGACCTTTTTCTCAAATGTAATGCTCTTTGGTCTAAAGAACGTAGGAGCAACATGTCAAAGAGTAATGACAACCATATTCCATGATATGCTACACACCATCATGGAAGACTATGTGGACAACATTCTAGCAAATTATGTCAAAAGGGAAGATCACTTGGCCAATCTTGTAAAGGTGTTTGATTGGCTGGAACAATATAATTTTAGACTCAACCCAAAAAAGTGTGTTTTTGGAGTAACATCTAGAAAGCTACTAGAGTATATAGTATCAAGGAGGGGTATTTAAGAGGATCTTGTATAAGTTAAAAAAATATTAGAGATGCCTCCACCAAAAACACTAAAATAACAGATAAGTATACATGGAAAGATACAATCCATCAGATGATTTATCTCACAACTAGCAAACAAATTTCACCCTTCCACTCATCTCCTACACAAGGGCATCACCTTCAAATTGGATAGCATATTTGACCAAGAATTCCAACAAGTCAAGGAGTACCTACTTACTCCTCATGTACTCATGCCACCTATTCGAAACAAGGAAATGGTGATGTACATGTCTACCACACAAGTAGCATCAGGAGCTCTCCTAGCCTAGCTAGATGTTGATAACAAAGAAAGAGTTGTCTACTACATTAGTCAAATAGTGGTGGGTTGTGATTTGACCTACTCACACATAAAAATAGCATGTATCTTAGTCATATTTGTTAAAAAAAAGTTGAAACACTTCATCTTAAACAAAATGGTAAAATTGATTTCAAAAGTAGACCTGCTAAAGTACCTACCAGCAAAGGAAAGCCTAATAGGTCGAATTGCAAAATGGGTGATGATTTTTAGGGAATTTGATATAGATTATGTGGATAGAAGAGCCATCATAGTATACCAGCTAGCTAAAGCACCCATAGATGATCACAAGGCTCTCACAATGGACTTTCTAGATTAGAGTATCTTGATGACAGAACAAACATGCCATTGGATTTATACTTTGACAAGTTCCACAATCAACATGGATCTAGAGTAGGTATTCTATTTCTCACACCATAGGGAGATAGTATACCCAAATCATATAGGATTTCTTTTCCATACATGAAAATATCTCATAGTATGAATTTTTAATGACAGGGCTAAAAATGGCTATAGGTCTTCAAAGATTCTTAGCTAGTGATCAAATAGGTGAACGATGAGTACCAAACAAAAGATGAAAATTTGATGCCATATAAAATTATGGTGGATAGCTTCAAGGAATATTTTGTCATAATATCCTTTGAGAAAATTCATTGGATCAACAACAGAGTTGTCGATGCAATGGAAAAAAATAGGCTCACTGCTTGATATTCCATAGAATGTTCCTAAGTCTGAGTTCCTCCTTGAAAAACTACTCATACATGTATTCAACATCCCAAAATCAGAAATGATATGTGTAGTTGTTGGTCCTAACTCCCATGGGTACCAATACACCTTTGATTACATCCAACATGATATCATACCACTTAACCTATTGACCACTCAAAAGAAAGCCTTCACTCGTAGGACTTCCTGATTTACAATCCTAGAGGATACCCTATACTATTGTAGTCTAGATGGTATGTTACTCTAGTTTCTTAACATAGAAGAAGAAAAAATGCCTTATAAGAGGTACATGAAGGTGTTTGTTGGTCCCACTCTAGTAGACCTAACCTAGTCCAAAAACTACGTAGAATAGGGTATTATTGGCCCTCCATGGAATAGGAGTGCATTCAATATTCTAGAAACTATCATAAATGCCAGTAGCACAATGACCTATTCCATGCACCAACACAAGAATTGAGACCCATCACAACACCATGGTCTTTCTTACAATGGGGATTAGACCTGGTAGGTAATATTTCTCCTACTTCATCTAACATGAACAAGTTTATTATCATAGCAATAGAGTATTTCACTAAATGGATAGTGGAAGTTCCATTAACCTACACCACTGGAAAAAAAATATCAAAGTTCATTTTGAATTATCTTATTTGTAGGTATGGAATTCCCCAAATGATGAAACAAATAATGGAACCCCATTCAAGAATCAAGATGTCTAAGAACTCTATTCTAAATTATCTATCCAACATAGATTCTCCATGCCCTACTATCCTCAAGGAAACACTCAAACTGAAGCATCTAAAAAAACCATCTTGAAAATACTAAAAAGACTATTAATGAAGCCAACTATGATTGGTATTTGCAGCTAAAACCAGCCCTATGGGCTTATCAAACCAACATCCAAACACCTACAAGAGCCACACCATTTTCCTTGGTCTACAAATCAAAGTATTTCTTAACTGTTAAGGTTGAAATCCCCTCATTGTGAATCTCATTAAAAGGAATGGTCAACAGTGAATAATATCAAGTATCTAGGTTAAATGAATTGGAGCTCTTATGCGAAAGGTGTTTGAGAACATTAAACCATCTCCAGGTTTATCAAAATTAGCTCAAACAAAGCTATGATAAGAAAATTAGAGATAGAAACTTTTAGGTTAGTGACTTGGTCCTGAAGGAGAATCGGGATGTACAACTAAATCAGGATGACAAAGGCAAATTTTAACCCAACTGGTTAGGCACATTTATCATCACAACAAGCTATGGTTCAGGAGCATATCAATTGGCTACTCTTGAAGGAGAACCCTTAGCTAAACCACTTAATAGTATTCACCTCAAGAAGTTCTGCAAATGAAGCACATCAGAATACTTGAGGTAAAAGGGTAAAATTCCAAAAAAAAAGAAAAAAGGTAAAAAATACAAAAAAGAAAAAGAAAAAAGGAAAAGAAAAATAGTAAAGAGAAATAAAATGTTCCTTGAGTAAAAACCACTTTGTGGTGCTCATAGAACATGTACCATAGTGAAAACCTAGCAAACATGCACTATGTTTAAATAAGACTTGCATCATTATCTATCAGTACTATCCACAAAATTCACCCATTCATCCCATAATAGAGCATGTGTCCAACCATGGCTTGATACTGATTTAGAAAAGTCATCTTGTATCAAACTAGGGGCAGCTTCCCAAATATGGTCATGGATTAGATCTTTGAGTGTCCTATCATGGTCAAAAACAAAAAAATTGAAAAACATCCAAAAAACAAAAAACAAAAACATCCAAAAAACAACTAAATCAAAAACATTTGAAAAACATCAAAAAATAAAACAATTTCATTGGATTTTTCCTTCACTCAAATAGTCTAACATATCAACATTTTCTTGAACCTCAAAACTAATTCAAATAGATTTCCCGCAACATATCCTCTAGAAATAGAAGTGGAATATCAATCCAAGGTAACAATGTTGTTTATCCAAAAAAAAAAATGTATGCTTTGAGTCAATTGGTCAAACTACGTGGTCTCTGTGTGTACAATGTAGGCAAGGTTTAACAGCCCCTAAGGTCATAGTTCATTCTTCTTAGGTTTCTATCATGATTTCTTTCAAAAATGCAAAATCCAAAAACATTCACAAAATAGAAAAGGTCAAAAACATTCAAACCATGTGAACTACAAGCCTCTACGTGTAAAATGTAGGCTAGGATTATCTTTGATGAGCCCTCAAGGCCCTAGGTTAGTTCCCTAAAAATAACAATAACATCATAAAACTCAAAAGCAATCAAAAGGATCCTAAAATCCATCATCAAAAATTTCAATATATGTTTTCACCCATAATAATCAAATCATCGCACCGACCCTTTTGATAAAACAAACAAACAAAGAAAAAATTAAAAGCTAGAACTTTCAAGCAAAACAATCACAAAGATTTGATTACAAACAAACTAAAACAATGCCAAATTATTACCTACCTATCTTTTTAAAAATTCACCAACATCCTAAGACATGCCTTAACGGATCCATTCCTATGATAGACATGATCAACACTAGATAATAGCCCCACCCCAAATAGATATGGCAAGTGATACTTGCAACTTTTTTTTAATATTTTTATAGTCTTATCTTTATTGATTTATTTTATTGACTCATTCCTAGGGTCTCTCAAGGATGTACATAAGTATTTAGAGAATGAATCTGGGCAATTGAGCATCATTTCGATTTGTTGTTTGTAAGATGTTTTTGTAACACTACCATGGTGAATACTTGCTTTATTGAGTGTATGGAAGTTGTTTTGAATAATTTCATGAAGCTGTGGCATATTAGCTGCTTAATACCTCTTGTGTTACTAGTTTGAAATGTTTTAACATAACCCAGTCATATACTTTAATCAAAGTTTTTGTATGTCTGGTATGAACAAAGATATTCTTTGTATGTCAAGTCAAATTCAATGCAATGGATACAAAATCACATTGGTCATTAATACCCTAGTGCATCATATCTATTCGCTACATCAAACAGGATTGTTCAAAATGAGAAACCACCAAGCAAAGAAAAAGCAACTCATAAGTACTAACAGCATCAAATTTCTACCCATCATCAAATATTTCTTCTAACTAACATCCATCCTACATCACAATATCATTAGTACCATATCCATCTTGCATCCACAATATCATCAATACATATCATGATGATAATAAAATTATGAAAACATCATGTATAATGTATAAAGGCATGCATACATCATATGAAACAATATATGATCCATCCATGATCATCACGTAAACATATAAATAAGTCAAATCGAAGAAGGTATATCTCATATATATCATCATCAAAAAATGGAGAATGTCATATTACATTATCATCATGTGAAACAAGAATGATAGGATAATACAAAATAATACATATATACGAGGCCTCAACTAGGCCGATGAATATATATACAAAAATCATGTCTACAATATGTCTCTGAACAAAAAACATGATAAAGATAAAGTACAACTATAACACTGCCCAGTGGAAAATGGAGAAATCTTTAGACCAGGCTACGGATCACCATCTCGATCTAGTTGTCTGATAGAATGACCACTTGACTCAACACCACCACCTACAACACTAGGCTCTCTGAATCTCAGTCGTCATTGTGCATGAGGGATAAAAGAATCATACATAATTTAATAGTATGTTGAACCATGTAATAATTGATCTTGCTCAATGTGAAGACTATCTCGCTTGATCCTTAGACTATCCCTCTTTTTAGTGATAGCCTATAACTGTGTCTTGAAAATGAGATGATGTCCAATCTTTGTATCATGCTCAGCTCTGAAGCCATCTCACTCTATTTTCAGTATGGAATTCTATACCTCCACAACCTATCGCTGCCCTATCTCTATAGCCAACTGATCATCTCCATCCCCAGGTGGTGGAGGGGGACCTGGAACCTGTCCCTGACCCTACACTTGATATCCATGTGCCCCATCCTACCAAACTTAACCAAGCTACTCGAATATAACCTTGGTACGTTGTCACTCCCCATGATGACCTATGATGCCTACTCTATCGATTACAAGATCACTGCTAAGATCTGTGAATCTCAATGGCACACATCATACCCACCCCTGATCAAAATTGAGAGTGGTACCCAAATCCACTAAAACCACTGGCCAACCCCATTCAACTAGGGAAAGCACTTTGAATGCAGCAATAGAAGCATCTTTGTCAACCTGATGACCCCATACATAGACCTCTATGATGGTCTGACCAAACCAAGCCTCATATGCTTTAGGAAACTAGCCATGTCTCTCTCTAAACTACCTACATAATCTATTGGGTAAATATCTCTCTAGAAGGGAGTGAGAGTGACCAATAAACCATCTAGTCTACTAGAAATATACTAGCTACTATTGATCCTTGGGCCATGCATCATAATCCATATAAGGTATCGAAAAAATACTTGGCATGTCATTGAATACATGACACCAGTATTAAAGATCTCTAGGAAAGGTGTAATGTAGAAAGTCCTCATAATGATAGGAGTAGGGATCACCATTAGTATGATCATATATATCATCAGGCCATGTCACTGCAATGTGCTCCTAGGCCCATACATGTAAAAGAGAGACACCTATAGAAATGGATTTCCAACCTTGATATGTAACCTCATGAATATCTTTATAGAGGTGGGCAAGAAGACAGGGACCCATGCATATCTAGTCCCATGGTCAAGCATCTCCTCAATACATATACCCCATCCAACAAGGAAATATTAGCCTCTCCTATTAGGAAAAAATAGCCACAAAATCAAACCGCAAAGAACAAGGGGAATAAGGTCAACACTTCCAACAAACTCTGACAAATCAATCTCAAACTATTGAACCTCCAATTTTCTGATACCATGCACATGCCTCATAGAACAAGTACCTCAATGAACATGATAGGTAACCAAACCACCATGGATAGGTATGTGAAGGATCCTCCACACATCCTCAAGGGTAATGGTGGCCTCCACTATAGGTAAATGGAATGAAAAAGTCTTTGAATTCCATCACTCCATGAGCATGGTCATCATTGCAGTGTGAAATTGGATGGGAGGCATATAACAAATGTGATGTAGCCCGACTATGTCTAGAAAATCTTGCTCCAAAACATCAAAACCGAAAATAAAATCAAAAAAATCTTGAGTTCATCACTCCTTCGACTGTAGTGGTTTAAGGACCACCTACAATCATTCAACCCATGATGTTAAGGGTGCACTCTAAAAACACAAAACAAACTTCAAAACGACAAACATCGAGACTTAGAATTTCAAAAATTCAAAAGCAAAGGACTTCTAGAAAAAGTGATGAAAGTTCAAACAAAAGGGAAAGAAATAGGCAAATGCAAACACATTTTTTCAAAACCAATGGAAAACATCAAGTGCGCCAAAATCTAAAGCTTAAATGTTACTCAAAAGTGAAAATTTAAAACAAGTGCACAAAAAAAGAGGAAGAGCAAACAAAGGAAAAAATGATAGCAAAAGAAAATTTGAAAGGAAAATTTTTAGTCAAAGGCATAAAAATAAGTCACATGCACAATATTATGTCAAAAGAACCACTTCCAAGATGGAAAATATGCTAAAACTGACTCAAAAGTACTAAAAACCTAAAAAAAATCACTTTTGACTAGTTTGACTTTATTTACAAATTACGAGAACATGAAAAGATGAAATTGAGCATTTAGAGGGTACATACTGGGGCACCGATGTCTACGGGCCATCCAAAATCTTGAACCAAGTCTGAATGATGTGGCGATCCCCAAATCCTAGGCATTTCTCCTTGATAACCGAAAAAATGAAAAATCTAGAGGCTAGAATTCTCTTTAGGATCAAAGTGTAAATGATGTATTTAGAACCCTAATTACCTATTTTAATCCTCAAAAATCATAAATTTTACTTAGAAAACCCTAATTTTTATTTAGGGAACCTTCCTACATTCAAATTATGACTTCTTAGGAACGTTGAAACAAGCAACGAGGGACCTATAGACTTAATTTTTCATCCTCTCCACAACTGAACTGAAATAGAACGTCGTGAGCCTAGCCTCAAACTTTAAATTTTCAGCCAACCTCTTGAGGGGGCAACACATAGTCCTACCATCATTCCGCTAACTGTTGGGGCATAGTGGGGTGTAAGTTTTTTTCAAAATCTTGATCTTAACATAAAATCTTTGAAACAAAGCAACTTGTACTTTGTATCAAAGAGGGGAAAAATGTAGACATATAGAATTGACCTAACAACTATCACACACCCTAAACAACATTTTCACATCATCAACATCATTATCATCAAACACCACTGCATTTCACATCAATATGTCAAAAACCATAAATTCCTCTATTAATTGAATAATACGATATTATTTAAATAATTCACTTTTTTATCATTTTTTTTACTAATTAAATAAATTCCATTTATTTAATAAAGTCCTAAAACCCTATTTTTTCTATTAACTGAAAAATACAAATTTACTAATTAATTCACATTTTATCATTTTTGACCAATTAAATAAATTGCATTTATTTAATAAAGTCCTAATCTAACTTTATTTCATCTTGATTAGTTAAATAACACTAATTATTTAATTACGTCGCTAATTCACTATATTAACCTAAGTCGATTGAATTAACTCACTTTCCCTCCAAAGTTTGAATAATCTGAATAAAGTATTCACAACATTACCAAAAATCAAACCAAACTAAAGCAACTTGGTTTGTAAAAGTCAAACTTGATTTGCACATTCAACACCAAACTGAATGAATGAATTAAATTAATTAATTAATCATTCTCAACCACTTTTCTGATTGAGTAAATTACAATCCCTAGATTTCTCAATCTATTCCTGATTGATCAATCTATTCCTCAATCCCATAGATTATTCAATCTACTCCTCAATCACACAAATTGTTTAATCTATTTTTCACAGATCATTCATGTCTAAATCCTTTCAACATCTTTCAATTGTCAATCTTGATTCAACATTGTTTAATCTTGATCATCCATTTCAAATCACAATTTTTATATTAAAAACCTCTTTCCTCACAAAGGACCAAAGAATCAACATCATTTTCACAATGAAGTATTGTCTATATTCCTAATCACCATTAACAAAGCTTCAACACATCTTTGATCAACCAACACATGCATTGCATCAAAGCTTCTCACAGGCAACAATGGAGGCTTCACAGTGATATGAAGAACCTGATATCTTGCGAACACACTCCAACATGGGATGGTAAGATTGTATTGTTTTGAATTCATGCTTATCATCTTGTTTCAATAACGCTTTTGAATTCTTTAGCTTTATAATTTAATTTCGTGAGCTAATGAATAGATATAGATTAGTATTTTTATTTAGATTAGCTTCTATTTCATTTCATTTTCTTGTTTACATTTTACAATTTCCCCCCTCACATAGTTCTATGATCTCTTTTAAACATGATCCATAAAGCGTCAAAGAAATTCAATATTCTATGGATGAGGGAATAGCATAGGCTGAAGAAAAAGAGACTATGAGGAAAGAATGACCCAACAAAATACTGAGAATCCCCAAAATAGTTATTTCAATAAAAACACATTGAATGGTACAATTTACGAAGGAAAATAAAATTCTTACCCCAACAAGAGAACCAACTTTCCAAGAGCTAAGACAAGATGTAGAGCAAATGGAAGAATAAATTGAGAGGCTTGAATTAATGGCATAAAAAAATGTAATGGTCCAAAAGCTGCTCCAACTACACAACAACTTACCTCCAATATTACACAACATAGAACCCCCTTGTAAGCAAAACACAAGTGGTCCTAATATCCCAAAAGCATCCCACAACACAGTGGGGAATTCAGGAAATACAAACAATGCTAATCATGTACAATAGAATGTTCTTGTAGTACAAGTCTCAAACCCACCAAATGCCCCCATAACTTCTCAGCCTGTGGGAAATTCTTATCCATTCTCTCCTAGCCAAGGAGGGGTATACAATATTATAATCACAACCAACATGTTGGGAATTACCCACATCAAGTCCCTAATCAAAATATACAAATAGATGTGTAACCTCATGGAGGTCCTATCCAAAATGTGCAGCAAGGCATGCATCACTACTAGTACCAACAAGGACACCAACATCAATAGACTCAACCTAACCAAAGACATAACCCATTTGCAAGGGGACCCATGAACATAGATAGATTTAGACAACTATACTTCTTTGGAATTCAAGGTGTATCCAAAAAAAAATTATAATGATGTAAGGAATGCAATCCCAAAATTATTTGGGAACCATGCTATATGAGGTGAGAATCAGATAAGGGCATTTGAAACAGTCATGCACGATTTTTGACGTACAATGCAAAATATTGGTACAAATCTACTAGATACCCTAATTAGTTCTTGGGCTGAGTTCAAGAGGATACTTAAGGAGCAGCATGGAGACCATTCTAACTCAAATTTCACTTTACATGAGTTGAAAAACATCTAGAAGAACTATAATGAACCAGTGGCAAGTTTTAACACTAGATTTATGAAATTGTTCAATAAAATTCCACATGATTTTAATCCCATAGATCCCATGTGCCTAGTGTTTTATCTAAATGTATTTGACTCAAAAAAAGTTATGAACTCAGGACAAGGAGTCCTACAATCCTCACTAAATAATTTAGAATTGTCTTAAGTATAGAAAATAACAAGAAAGCCTCAGGGAAAATTGGAAGAAGGGATGAAGCTAGAATACTACAAAACCCTAACACCAATCAACATAAGTAGTTGAACCATCATAGAAATGAAAGTCCAAGGCTACATGATATGCCTTATAATACTAATTGGAAAGATGGGAGGCTAATCAGTAATGGTCAAAAGAAAAATGTAAATAAGGGAACTCCTAATCCATTAAAAAGGAATGGGACAAACATGGTGGAGAGAACTCCATGGTGTATACCTTGAAATCTACCCCATTCCCCCAAATATTGCATAGTGTTACAATCAATCCAAGAAGATGAGGGGCTATCTGATCAAGAAAGAAATGATCATACTATAAACATGTTAGTAGCTAGAACCTATATGGTATATGAAGAGTATTCATCCTCAAAGGAAGATAGATTTGAGTATGGGGTGAGTGCAGGATCATAGAGGTCCAAAAAGTGGCGATATGACCAAAAAGTGGCTGGCAACTTTTTTTATCCAAATTTGGTGAAACAAAAAAGTTTTTTTGAGAAAATTGTCAGCTTTCCAAAAATATAAGATATGCCATATTTGGAATTAAATAGATAATTATTATTGATTTTATACATACATTCTGACTAAAGTCCTTACTGGTAGGTTGATTGAAAAATATCTATAATTCTTAAACAATTTCACATTATTTGAATCTGAAAGATGCAACACATTCTATGGTTCCCATTCTATAGGATAAAAAAAGAAAAATTGAATTTCATAAATTTTTGACTAAGTTATGGTGGTCACACAAACAAGTTTTAATAAAAAAATCATAACTAATTATTTACTTGCAAAAAAATTCTAAAAAAAATGTGGCACACCTGGCAACATGTCCTCTAATATTGAAATTTTTAAATAAACATATTATTTTTTTCTTGTACTTAGGTTGGTCAGAAACACATCTTTTTATTTTTTCCTAAAAATTTAGTACTACTGAATTGAAATTTCAAATTTTCACCAAATAGATCTATTTTTTTCCAAAAAAGGAATAGTATCTTAGAAACTATATTTAATTTAATACAAATTGTATTGTTACATATTTCTCAAATTATGTTAATAATTTATTCAAAATTTTATGTGAAGTTGCCTAACTCGTTTTTAGTAAATTTTCATTGTCACTTAAGGGCATAGTTTGTACCCCTATGATCCTGCACCGACCCTATTATGTGGACAATCAAAATTACAATGTTCATCTGGGCCAACAAGAGATATTTTATGATTAGGAAGATGATGATATGGGAAACCCTTAGATTGACATTACAAGGAATCAATCAAACCATATCCAATTAAGAAGGCCTACTGAGAAGGAGATGAAAGAACCAATAGTTGTTGTTGTGGAACAAGCCAAGAGAAATTATAATTTTAGAAATAGAAGTGTGAATCCAGATCAAGGGACAGGGTATGTGCAGGATCATCATGGAAAAAATAGGCCCTTAAGTGGCAAAAAATTTAGAAAAATCACAGTTAGGAAACTTGACGTAAAAATTTGAATAAGTTATCTATATTATTTGAAAAATATGTAAGAATAGAATCTGTAGAAAATTGAATGTAGTTTCTAAACTACTAGGTTTATTTATTTTTAAATCTATTTGATGAAATTTTGAAATTTCAATGTAGTAGCACTTAAATTTCAGGGAAAAAAATAAGAAGTAGGTGTTTGTTTGACCACCCTAACCACAATAAAATGATAATATTTTTTTATAATATTTTAGATATAAGTAGAGGACTCATATCCCAATGTGAAGCATATTTTTTTGTAATTTTTTTCCAAGTAAATAATTAATTATGATTTTTTTATTACAAATTTTAAAAAATATAAAAACTCGTATGTCTGACCACCTTAACTTGGTCAAAACTTCATGAAATTCATTTTTTTTAAAAATCCTATAGTATGCAAAGCATAGAATGTGATGCATGTTTCGGATTCAAAAAATGTGATACCGTTTGAAAGCTATAGATGTTTTTCAATCAGCCTATCAATCAGTACTTTAGTCGTAATTCAAATTGAAATGAATAATAATAATTTATTAAATTCAAAGTAAAGCATAATTTATATTGGTGGAAAGTTGAGAATCTCCTTTAAAAAACCTTTTCGTTTCATCAATTTTGGGTTAAATAAAAGTCATCAGCCACATACCCTACACATACCCATCATATCACCACTTTAGCCCATCATGATCCTGCACATACTCAACACCTGGTGGTCTATTTGCGAAGAAACAAGAAAAATATAAGAGGGTCATCGTAGTAAATTAGCAGAAAATGAGAAAAGAAAACTAGGGAGCAACCCTAAACAAGGTGTGGAGGAAAAAATACCTACTAAGGTAGAACTAGGTAAAGTAGAAGCAAACACACCCTCTTTCAACATGGCACAAGATTTATCCCAAATTAAGATGTCAATACCCTTATTGGAAATGATGAAGGTTGATGAGTATAGGGATAGTGCAATAAAATTAATTTCAAATGTTCTTAATAAGTCAGGAATCCAAAATAAAAAGAAGAATGAGGTGCAGAAGAATGAGGGGATTTTTAACAATGTAAAGGGGGAAACTATGAAAACTCCTGAGATATACTTGGGAACCACTCTGACAAAAAATCCATCTCGTGGATCCTTTCTAGACCACCTTGTTGGTAAATAATAAATTGGTAAAACACTACTTGATTGATTCAGGGGTAGCAATTAACATTATGCCCATGGCATAATGTGAAGGGGTAGATTAACAGCCAAGGTGAAGAGGACCCTAAGTAGATGAACACTAAGGCTAAACCTCTGAAGGTAGACCCCCACTTTGAGGATTTTTCATATTTAGATGATGAATCTCCCTCAATGTTTTAGTTACTTGACATGGCTAGGGTTGGGGCCACATGTACATTTAAGCTTGCTAAGTGGACTCTATAGGAGTTCAATAAAGTGAATATTAATATTAGGGGTTTGAAGGAAAACATGAATAATGTGCTAAAAATTTATATGTTGAAAATTCTTATTGATAAGATTGTAGACATTGAAGGGTCACTACAGGATTTCAAATCTTGATGTGATGAAAGATTGGATGGGTTGGAAGCAAAGGCTGCGAACACCAATGCAAACATCAAAAAATTGTTGCATGTGTGTCATATCTTGGTAAAAAATAGTGTAGACTCCTTGGAGGTCCTAGTTAAAAAGATCGGTGATTTAAGAGAGGACCAACTGTACTTCTCCGAGCTTATGGAGAAGGAGCACACAATTAAATGAAAAGAAAAAAAGGGTGTCAAAGATGACACTATAGGATTTGCATCAAAGGGCCAGGTGATTGGAAAGATATTTTGAAGCCGAGAAGGAGTTGTTGGATATGATTGACCTGCATAGAAGCTATGATATTGAGGTTTCCAATACCTTAAGCAACATGAATTATTGGTAGCTTTGTTGTTTTTCTCTTTTGGTTGGTAGGTGGTCTTGTGTTTTTTTATTGTTTTGTCGTTGTTGAGTTCTATTGTTGGTTCACTATTATTTATCTTGGTTAGCACTCTTTTTGCCTTAGTTTCCTTTTCATTGGTTCATTGCTGGTACTCTATGGTTTATATTTATGGCATCATTTTTTATTTTCTATTGTAAAGGGTTTCGGGTCCCTTCAAAACCTATCTTTCTCGATTAATCAAAACATTATGCCCATGGTAGTTATAAAGAGTTGGGATTATGGGTTGATACTACCTATGGAAAATGTTATGTTATGGATAATATATTTGTCGCTATTATTGGTGTTATATGGGATGTAGAGTTAAAATTATCTTCCTATCCTAAAGCCACGTATAGAACTTATATTATTGTGGTTGATGCTCCACCCTATTATGGAATTTTATTATCAAGACAATAGACTATTGCAGTTAGGGGAAATGTAAAATTGGACCTATCATATGCAACTATACCCATTAATGGGAGAGAAATTAAATTATCCATAGAACCACACTTAGAGAAAGTAGTGGAACAAAATTAATCCTAATTTGATGAAATGATTTTGTGATGTAGATCTGGGGAGTTTTAGAGTTGAAAAATCACAACCCCAATTCCAAAACAATGATCCAATTGGAAATACAACCCAAAGAGATGAGACTAGTATCTAGCAGATGTATTTTGATGGTTCTTGTAGCAAGGAAGGTAATGGGGTAGGTGTGGTATTTATTGCACCCAATGGTAAGACATTCAAATACCCATTTTTACTATCATTTTAATGCACTAACAATATAGTAGAATATGAGGCATTATTGCTAGGCCTGAATATTTCCACTAGATATGGAATCTAGCTACTAGCAGTATATGGAGATTTTGAGCTAATTTTCTCACAAGTTAGGGCCAAGTATGCTTCAAAGAATAAAAGACTCAAATAGTAAAAAAATGCCATGTGGTACTTTATGGAAATCTTTGATGTATTCTCCATCAAATGGATAGAAATATTAAAGAACCTAATGGTAAAATTTCTTACAAATGTTGCCTTGAAAAGGGATGATGTCATGTTAGCAAGAATTTCAAATATGGAATTCAAAACCAAGTTGTTTATCTCTGATAATATCTATAAGTTCTAGGTGTTCAATGGCGATGATGATCTGATAAGGTTTCTTCAATGTATAGACCAATATGAAGCCCAACAAATAGACTTTGATGTTTTTTTGGAAAAGGTGGATGGTAAAGATACTCTCTTTGGTTAGGAAGTGGTACAATTGAGAACAAACAAGATCCCAAAGGGTTCAGTATCCCTAGAAAGGGTCTTTGATGGAAATGATCGGTCCCTCTTGAATTAGGCACCAATCAACCAAGAGGACCTTGAGGAAATAAACCTTGGGATTGAAATTTACCCAAAGAAAGTCTATATAGGTAAAAAGATCAGTCCAAATGTAAGGGAAATGCTCATAATATTACTGAGAAAGTATAAGCATGTATTTTCATGGTCATATGATAACCTCAAAACTTATAAATAATATTTATTCTAGCACGAGATTCCCTTGAAACCAAATGTTGAACCTTTTAGATAAAAGCAGAGACCCATAAATCCAATGTTGGCACCCAAAATGCAAGAAGAGTTAATGAAACTTAGGGATGGTGGAATAATTAAACCTATTAGGTATTCATCTTGGGTATCAAATTTAGTACTAGTAAGATAAAATAATGGAGATAAAAGGCTATGTGTAGATTTATGCAATCTAAATGTTTCATCCCTTAAGGATAATTACCCACTCTCTAATATGGAAGTAAAATTGCAGAGAGTGATAGGATGTGAACTTTGATCCATGATGGATAGGTTCTCAGGCTATAACCACATTAATATTAAAGAATCAGAGCAATATAATACTAAATTTACTACACCATTGGGAACTTATGTATATGTGAGAATGTCATTTGGCCTTTAAAATGTTGCCGCTACTTTCCAAAGGGCCATGGATGTAGCTTTTTCAAAATTGATTAACATCATAATGGTTATTTACCAAGATGACCTAATGACATATTCAAAGAATACAGAGGATCATTGCATGCATCTAGAGAAGATATTCATCAAAGAACTTGAGTATGGGACATCCTTGAATCCAAAAATGTGTCATTTTTTTGTATTTGAATGGAAATTACTACCTGACACATAGTTTATGAGGAAGGAGTCAAAATTGATCTAGAGAGAGTGAAGGCCATTGATAAAATTCCTATCCCTAAAATAGTCAAGGCTATCCAATTCTTCTTTGGATAGATCATCTTTGTCAGAAGATTCATCTCCAATTTTGTTGAAATTGTAAAAACTATATCAAAAATGTTGAAGAAAGTGACATAGGTTGACTGGAATCCAAAGCAATAGATGCATTTGTGTCAATAAAGAGGGCCATAAAGGAAGCCCCTATACTAAAATCTCTAGATTTCAGAAAACCCTTCCATATCTTCTCATTTTCATCTTTCCATACTTTGTTGTTGTGATGTTGAACCAATTTCATTTTTTAGTAAGTCACTTCAAGGGGCTGAATTAAAGTATGATGCCACTAAGGAATAGGCCTATGCACTGGTAAAGGTAGTGAAATAATTTAGACCTTACCTATTAGGGGAACAAGTGATTGCTTATGTGCCAAATGCAGCACTCAAATATTTCTTTGTATAGACTAAAGTCACAAGAAGGAGGTGTATGTGGATAAATAGGATTCAAATATTCAATATTGAGATCCAAATTAAAAATCTTGTGAGAGGGAAAGGTCTGGAAAAATTTATGGTTGAATATAATTTGGAAGCTACTCAAGTGTGTAACATTGAGGACATAAGGATATGATCTCAAGAATTAGAAATACACATTGGTATATAGATATATCCCACTATCTCAAAAATATGAAGTGCCCTAACAATATGAATGATAATCAAAAAGTAAAACTGAAACTCCAAGCATCAAATTATGTTTTTGTAAATGGTGATCTATTTTGGAAAAACAAGGACGACATCTTATGATTATGTCTAGATCAAGAACAAGCAAAAAAAACCTTGAAAGCAATGCATGAAGGTGTATTTGGAGGTCACCTTTTACCTACGACCACTGCACATAAGATACTAAGAGTCAGTTACTATTCACCAAAGGTTTTTGTAGATGCTCACAAGTATTTAAGGAAGTGTGAAGCATGTCAAAAAAATTATAGTAAACTAAAATTTCAAGGAGATTTTCCTTTAAGTCCCATGTAGGTTGAGGTACCCTTTCACCAGTCGAATATTGAATTCATAGGAGAGATAATAGATAAGTCAAGTGGGGTACATATATGGATACTAGTAGTCATTAACTACTTTACCAAATGGATTGACGAAATCCCCACCAAGCAAGCTACAAGTAAAGTAGTGATTAGTTTCTTTCTAGAAAACATCATCACAAGGTTTTGAGTCCTTGTTAGATTAATCATAGATAATGGGATGTGGTTTAGATCTAATGAGTTCAAGAAATTTTGTGAATCCTATGGCATAGTGATCTCTTATGCTTCTCTCTATCACCCTCAAGCTAATGGGAAAGCCAAATCTAGAAATAAGAGCATTATGAAGATAATAAAAAGGATGCTTGAAAATATTAAGAGAGCTTGGGATTCAAAACTAAAACTAGGATTATGGGTAGATAGGATCACAATGAAAAAGGTTACTAGCAAATCTCCCTTTAAAATAGTGTATGGATTTCAAGAAAGAATACCAATGCATAACCTTTTTCCTATTTAAAAATTCATTTTACAAGAGAATATGGATATCCCTAAGCCTATGGAAGAAAGGATGGAGCAATTAGCAAAACTATATGAGGCTTGAATTCAAGCACATAAACAAAATGAAAAAAATGCAACAATAAATGAATTTATTTTTGAAAAGAGATCCAAGAACAAAAATTTCAATTGATGACATGGTTCTCATGTGGAATGCTAGAAATCAAGACAAGGGAAAACATGGCAAATTCAAGGCCTTATGGTTGGGACCATTCATCATCATAGATAAATGTGGGGAAGAATCATATTATCTGCAGAACATGATAGGAAAGAACCAAGAATTGCCACTGCATTGACAATTCACGAAACACTTATTTTCCTAAAAGAAGATCAAAATCCATGCACAGTAGTTTAGGCTTTTCCATGTTTTAGTTTTTCCTGTGTCCCAGAGATAGTTCTGGATTCTTCCAATGTCTAAATAGCCATTCATCTCCAACTAGAGCCACTATTGGAACCTCAAAAATTTGCATAATTTTATCACTTTGGAAAACCTTGAATCAAATAGGTAGAGCCTTGATCCTTGTATTTTCTATTAAAATCTCCTAATTTTCCAAAACTTAGTCCTTATAGAAGAAAAGACAATAAATATTTAGGTCTTAGTGACACTAAAAAGACAAAATAGCTAAAGAGCTTCAAAGATTAGAAATTTTTCCAATCTTCCAAACGAAATGATATATTGTCATAAGGAAGAAATTGATAACATAAGGAAATCAAAATGAATGAATTAAACTAATGTAATTCAAACAAAAGATTAAGATTCATACCCATTACTCATGAAATGAATAATACAAGATTATTGAATTCAATGAACTAAAGAAATTCAATCAAAGAACCTCAAAGAATTCAATTAATTAATATTTTTACCCATCTCATGTCAAATTTTATTCATAAATCATCTTGGATCATTGTATAAATGTGAAGCCTCCATTTATGTGTTGTAAAAGATCCAATGTGGTGTGATGGTGATCGCATATATGTGTAAAAAATTTTAAGAAATTCAATGAAAATTCAACATTACTTCATTGCACAAAAGATGTCAATTCTTTGATCATTATTGAGGATGAAGAGGATTTTCATATTGATTTTATGTTTTGAAATGAATGTGCAAGATCATAGCAATGTTGAATCAAGATCAATGGTTGAAAGCTATTGAGAAGAATTAGATTGCTCAGTTAGCTATTGTGATCGAATAAATTAAGGATGTTAATTGATCAATCAAAGGAAATAGATTTCCTAATAAGTGGAATTAAAGAAATTAAAATGAGCTTTTAGTGGGATTGAAGAATAGATGGATTAGTTAGGAAATAGATGAATCAGTCTGCCAATCAAAGTGAGCAATCGGTGGTTCATAATTTTCTCAATAATGAAAGTGGGTGAGGGTAGTTAATTAATTAAGCCTTTTTGAGTTGAACATGCAAATCATGTTTGAATTTTACAAACAAAGTTGTATTTGTTTTGTTGAACTTTTTGGATGATATTTTGAATAATTTATTTAATTATTCAAGTTTAGGGGAAAGTGATTTAATTAAACTATTAAGTGATAATAACTTAATTGATTTAGGGGAATAGGGTAAATTAGTGACATAATTAAATAATTGATTGTATTTAATTAATCAAGAGGAATAAATATAGATTAGGACTTTATTAAATAAATGAAATTTATTTAATTAGTCAAAAATGGTGAGAAAGTGAATTAATCAAATAATGTAATATTATTCAATTAATAGAGGAAATTAGGGTTTTTTATGTAATTGATGCGAAATGTAGTGATATTAGATGATAATGATGTCGATGATGAAAAAATATCATTTAGGATATGCGATAAGTGTTAGGTCATTTTTACATGTCTATATTGTTCCCCTCTTTGAGACAAAGTACTCGTTGCTTTGTTTCAAAGAATTTGATGTTAAGATCAAGATTTGAAATTTTTTATGTGCCCCATTGTGCCCTGATGGTCACCAAAAAGATGGTAGGATGTTGGGTTGTCCCCTTAAGAGGTTAATTGACAAATAATTTTTTAGGTCAGGCTCATGACAATGTTTCATTTTAGCTTAGATGTGTAGAGGACAAAATATTAATCTTATAAGACCCTCGTTGATAGTTCAAACATTCCCGAGAGCTCATAATTTCAACCTAGGAGGGTTTCCTAGGTAAAAAAATTAGGCTTTTGGGGGTTAAAATAGGTAATTAGGGTTTAATTTACCTCATTTGCATTATGAGCCTTGAGTAATTTCCTACCCCTAGATTTATTGATTTTTTGATTGTCGAGGAGTTATGGCAAGGATTCGAGGAGCCCCACATTGCACGGATATGGTTCGTGAGTTTGGGAGGCCTACTCACATCGGTTTGTTGAATATGTGTTGGAAAGAGACACTGCTAATATCATTTTATGTTGTCATTGATGGAAACCCTAATCAATGATTGGATACACACATCATCATTTGACCATACGGATAGACAGATTGAAGACAACCAAGGAAGAATAGTGCATTTTGTAGTTTTGTGTTCATCGATTCTTATGAAGATTTCTTGTTATTATTGTATGTTGTGTATCTTAGGGAATGTTGTTTGGTGTATTATCTCTATTGCTATTCAATCTTAGTGGCTCATATTGATCCGTGTGTGAGTTAGAAGATCCAGTTGAATAATTTCCTATTTATTAGTGCATGGAGGCCGACTTCATGGATATAACATATCACAGATGTTTGGGATGTTCAAGTATGTTTGTGTTCGAGCATATTTTTTTGGTCCTAGCTAAGTTGTGGGTGACCATTGTGGATATGCATTATACATTACTCATGATTTGTGCCGACAGTTGTAAATATTTTTGTGTTCTATTGATGCCGACATATTGTGATTAAATTCTTGGTCACGGATATATATAAGTGTTTGATCATATCATTTTAATATGTGAAGAAGGTGTGTCAATGTGAATTGCAAATATCAGGAGAGAAGAAGAGTGATTATGCATAGTTTCACTTGTGCATTAAGGATTTGTGATGCGAGTTTGAGAAAAGTAGAGCAGAAGTGCAGAATTAGTCTAAAGGGGAGAAGATCTATTGTTGAGCCTAACCAGAACTGTAATCAAGCATATGTAGATGCTAATTTATCAGTTCAATATCTCAGTGGATTTAATATGATTATCTTTGTAAGACCGTGAGTCTTCTTGAGTAGTGAGCCCTAGGCACTATGACTAAATGCAAGTGCATTCCCCATATTGTAAACTTCATTTGAGTATACTTAGATCATATTGTAGATTGGCCATCCACCGTGGTTTTTCCCCTAACAGGGTTTCCAAGTAAAAATTCTTGTGTTATGGTGTTGTGATTTTTTCTTCATGTTCATTCATTTTGGTTGAATGTTACAAGTGCTTTGAAGATAAAGGTTAATAAAGTTAATTTTTGCACAACACTAATTCACCCCCTGTCTCAGTGTAGCTTGTTTCCAATAGTTGGTATCAAATCTAGTTCCTCGAAAGAAGTCTAAAAACTTGGGGAGATCTTGGAAAGTGTTTTCAATGGATTCAAGTAGTCTTCAACAACAAATTTTGGTGGCCCTAGATGATCTTGATCAATGAAAATCTGAAGTTCATAAATTGCAAGCAAACCTCATGGATGATGAGAAATTCATTGAGTCTTTGAAAGACAAAATAAATAAGTCCAGAGAGAAGAGAAATGAACTATGTGATCAGATTAAGCAGAATGATAGTAAGAGCATTGAAGATGAACAACTCAGTCAAGCCTTGAAGGAAAAGACAAGAATTTGAAAAGATTACTAGAGATAATGTTGTCCTAAAGCATGAAATGGAATCTATCATGATGAGGATGACCAAGGAGCTTGAAGACATAAAGAAGAATGAAGAGAACCTAGCACAGTCGTTGAAAGAAAAATCTAAAGTATGCAGCCGATTGGATAATGAATTGGAACAATCTAAAGACAATGAGGAAGTGCTTGAAAAGTAGATTGATGAACTGATTACAGGTTAGGGGATAGAAGGTGACAAGTGAGGTCTTGGATATGAAGAAGGAGAAAGTTCCAGATCAGGACAAAGGAGACTCAGGAAAGGAAATCAAATGAATAAATTTAGAAGGTATCTGGTAAGGAAACCTAATTCTCAGATATTTAATGGATACTATTTCAGTTGCAATAAATTTGGAAAATGGCTACACAATGCAGAAATAGGATGAATTCAAGTGGTCCATCATTCTCAAGTCAGTGCTTTAATTGCCATAAGTTTGGTCATAAGTCAAATGAATGCAGAAATGTGATGAAATTTTTTCATAGAAATACCAAATGATATACATGCAATAGAATTGGACATACTACTAACCAGTGTAGATCAAGAGAAAATCAATGGAGCAATTGGTCTAGACAGAGAAATGTTGTGTGCTACAACTGCAACAAATTTGGTCACATTGCTACATATTGTTGGAACATAAAAGGTCTAGTAAATCAAAAGAAAAATATGCAGAAGGATATCAAGGGAAAATGTAAAGTCACTACAGATGTGATCAGGCAGTAGATGTAGAAGAAATGGGTGAAGAAAAATCCCTTTGTTGAAGGAAATGAGCTAGCACCAGAATTTTCTTCTAGTAATTCTTTTGAAAATTATCTTTAGGCCTTTGGGCTAGGGGGAGCTTCAAGAAAATATCTTAACCCCCTTACCCATAATTAACCATCAAATGTCGATAAGTACAGTAAGTGCACAGATGCTCTACAGATTTTGTTGAACTCATTGGATAAAGTAGTATGCAATATTGGAGGTCTGCAGAAGATTTATCTTTCATAGTGTGTGAAAATGGGGTATTCAAATCAGATAGGGTAAAAATAATTTATTGCGACGAAAGGGTTAGGTATGCGAGTGATAAAAAGTCATTTATATCTTTCATTTTTCACTTTTCATTCTAAGGAAAAGAAGTTTGGAGAGCTCTGAGGTGAACTTTGGTGAATTAAGGTGAAATTCAATTGTGAAGAAGCTTTCAACAATCAAACTTCAATCTGACGAAAAGATATTTATCAAAAAACCCCTACGAATTTGTGAATTGTTGAATATGGCTACTCCATTGGTAGTTGAAGTCAAGGAGAGACCTCATCCCAAATTGAAGTGGCATCCTTTCAAGTTTGTCAAGACTGACCCATTAGGTGCTTTTTCATCTATTTTGTATGATGTCTTACCCATTGAAGATATTAGGGCATATATTCACACTAACATTGAAGAGCTAGGAAGCTCACAGTTGTTGAATTTGTATAATAATCACATTATAGGAGAAGATTTCTATGTGAAGCCAGAATTTAAAACCCTAGAAGAAAAGAAATTTTCATAGATTGTTTAATTCCCCTTGTTTGAAGAGACTGAATGGGTCCATTACATCTTGAGTCAAGTTCATGATGAATTCATGTGGTTAAGTATACCCTTCAAGATAACAAAAGAGGCTATAAGTGTTGTTACAGGTTTGAGTTCCTCTAGTGGATTACCAGTTCTGAAATCAATGAAGAATCAAATGATCACTAATGCAACCGGTTCCAAGTATGACAAAAGAGAAATGAAAATTGATGACATTGTTGATATAGATGTTAAATTTGAATCTATGGTTATTGGGTACAAAATCTATCATTCCAGTCGAGACAACTTTGTGTTTGGTACATCCATTTATGCAACCTATCAGATGGTAAAGGAAAATGAAAACTATGATCTATGTAAGTTGCTCAGAAGTCAGTTGATGGAAAATCTTGGGAAGATCAAGAAGGATAAGAAAAATTCTTTCAAGTATGGAAACTTTCTATTATGCTTATTATTTTACTTCATGAATGAGGTTCCAAAATTCAGAAAGGTTCATTGGTAAAAATAAAAACTGATAGCCGCTTAGATCAGAGATCTCTTTCACAGATTTGTAGACATTAAGACAAAGAATGCTACTATCTAGGGATAGTTCAATAGTTTTCAGAGTATGATGCAGGCCAGAGAAAGAATTCCTGCGTCTATTGTGGAGAAGTATAAGGATACAATTTGTTTTATGGTAGCTATTGATCAATGCATGATGGAAGTTTTTGATCCCAGAAAAGTATAGATCATGGGCTATGAAGTTGAAGAGCACATTTTGGAAATGTATGCACAAGATTTACTTAATAAGCCTTTGGATCCGACAGAAGAGAGGTTTGGTACTTATGCAAAAAAGAATATATAGGTACACAATGAACTTAGAAAGCCTATGTTAGTCAGAAGAGTTAGACAAGAGGTAGAAATGTTTGTAGAAAGTATGTGAATATCAGTAGAAAAGGTAAGAGAAGCTAGAAGGAAAAGAGAAGAAGTTGAAGTAGAAAAAGAGGTAGAAAAAACTGAATCAGCTAGTCTGGTAGCACCCTCTACCAAAACTAGGTCAATAAGGAGCTATGCACCCCTATCGACTTCTACAGCCAAGCCAATTCCAGTGAAGACATCTAGTAAGGAAGGAAAAAGAAAGAAGGATAAAAGAAAAATATTTTATGTGGTAGTCTCTGAAGATGAAGAGACATAATCAGATGAAGGAGTTAGAGAAATCAAGCACCAAGGTGCTAAGGCAACAAAAAATTCCAAAGGAAAATCCTCTGGTGAAGAAATCAAAGCACAAAAGAAGGCAAAAATTGACAAACTAGGTATGTCAGTGGAAGAAGTTGAAAAATCCTTGATCAAAGATGACAATCTTAAACTGCTTTGTAAATGGTATGAAAATTTTGATGAATCTGGTCAAAGAACTCTTGAGGAGGCAATAATAAATTATTTGAATATTTTCAATAAAGTTCTTATTGAAATAATGCCTAGTTACCTAAAAGCTTATATGAGATTTTAAAAATGAGAAGAGTTAATGCTAAAACATAAGAAGAAAAAATGAGAGTAATAATTCTTGTAGAATTATGTCTGTTAATGTCTATGGAAGATATGTAGGAACTCCTAAATAAAGACAAAAATGAATTCAAGAGCAAGACAAGGGTGAATAAGCTCATGATTGGTCTGATTGATGAGGTTACAAAAGAAACTAAGAAAATCTTGAGAAATTTTTTGTTAAATGATAGAATTGACGTTTTCATAGAAGAAACTCATGATAAAGATGTCCCATCTGGTCTGGAAGGAGAAGAAGAAGAAATAAACCTTGATATAGTTGAGGATACTCAAATTCCTCTTGACATGGAAAATAAAGAAATACCTATGGATATTGAGACTCCTAAAATTGCATCCGTTGAGAAGGATGAGAGAATTGAAATTCCAGAAGTTAAGCAAGAACCTGCAGCTGAAGAAATAATGGTTGAGGAAAAGAAAGCTAAGGTAAAGGAAGCAAGAGACACTGCAGAGGAAATGAAGAAGTTTCTAATAGAAAAATAGGGAGAACTTGATCCTAAACTGATTGAAGGTCCTATTGACCTATCCACCTTGTCTCCAATTCATAAAATGAAGATAGCATCATTCAACCAGGCAAATGCTAGAGAAGAATTGTTGAGGTTTCACATTGAGGACAGTGAACTTTTAAACCTTCCATGTGGAGTTCTGGAGAAAATAATGCCTACACATATCAAAGATTCATCTAGTTCCTCCTCCAGTGAACTAAAAAATCTCATCAACTCTGTAAGTACTCATTTCGAGTCACTTGAAAAATCAACTATGGTTAAAGTGCAAAAAGAATGTGATGCCAAAAGGTTCAATGGGTTGAAAGAAATGATTGCTAAGGATAAAAATATGTTAGCCACATGTGTGAAGAATGTTCAAAATGATTTTTTTGAAAGTGGAAATATTTATAAATCATGTCTATCTTTGTCAACATTTACTAAGGTCAATGAAAAGAAGAATAAGGATCTGGAAAAAAAATTAACTACTATTTCTAAAGCTTTTGATCCTTTAGCTGGTGGTGTTACAAAGCAAGAAGATCGGATAATATCTCTACTTGACAAGATAAAAATCTTGAAGCATGAAAATAACAGATTTGTGGAGAAATCATGTGAACTTAGAGGCCTAGATCGTCTGAAGATTGAAATAATGTCAAGTGCACTAAAGGAAGGTAATGATGCCATGGCAATTAGTGATCCAACAAACTTGGAGTCTATAGAGACATAATCCTACCTAGTCTATGGCCACATAAAAATTTTGGAGAGTCTCAAAAGGGTTTGGAACACAAACTTGATCCAGTTGAAGAAAGATTTTATAGATATTTTTCAGTTTATGTAAGTTACAAAAGCATCTTTGTATATATTCAGTATTCTTATAATAAATTTTGTTTGATGTTTTTGATGTTGATCCCTGCCTTTTCCATTGATGACAAAGGGGGAGAATAGTAGAGTGAAAAATGTATAATCAACTCAGAGGGAGAGTTATCTTTTTGGAATTTTGAAGATGGCAGTGCAATTTATCTTGGTACTGATCCAACACTTAGTCATTTTTCACTAAGTGTTGCCATCAATGCCAAAGGGGGAGATTGTTGGAAAGAGATACTGCTAATATCATTTGGTGTTGTCATTAATGGAAACCCTAATCAATGATTGGATATTCACATCATCATTTGACCATACCGGAAGACAGATTGAAGACAGTCAAGGAAGGACAGTGCATTCTACAGTTTTGTGTTCATCGATTCTTATGAAGATTTCTTGTTATTATTTTGTGTTGCGTATCTCAAGGAATGTTGTTTGGTGTATTATCTTTGTTCCTATTGAATCTTAGTGGCTCTATCGATCTGTGTGTGATTTAGAAGATCCGATTGAATAATTTCTTGTTTATCAGTGCATGGAGGCCGAATTTGTGGATATAACATGTCATGGATGTTTGGGAAGTAATTGTTCCAGTATGTTTGTGTTCAAGCATCTTTGTTTGGGTCCTAGCTAAGTTGTGGCTGAATTTTGTGGATGTGCATTATACATTACTCATGATTTGAGCTAACAGTTGTAAATATTTTTGTGTTCTATTGATGTGGACATATTGCGATTAAATTCTTGGTTGTGGATATATATAATTATTCGATCATATCATTCTAATATGTGAAGAAGGGGCATCGATGTGAATTGTGAATATCAGAAGAGAAGAAGAGAAATTGTGCATAGTTTGACTTGTGCATTAAGGATATTGCGCTACGAGTTTGAGCAGAGCAGAGTAGAAGTGCAGAATCAGTCTGAAGGAGAGAAGATCTATTGTTGAGCCTAACCGAAACTATAATCAAGCATATGTAGATGCTAATATTTTAGTTCAATATCTCAAATGGATTTAATATGATTATCTTTGTAAGATAGTGAGTCTTGTTGAGCAGTGAGCTCTAGGCAGTGTTCCTAAATGCAAGTGCATTCCCCATATTTTAAACTTTATTTGAGTATCCTGAGATATTATTGTGGATTGGCCATCCACTGTGGTTTTTCCCCTAACAGGGTTTCCAAGTAAAAATTATTGTGTTATGGTGTTGTGATTGTTTTCTTCATGTTCATGCATTTTGGTTGAATGTTACAAGTGCTTTGAAGATAAAGGTTAATAAAGTTAATTTTTGCACAACATTGATTCACCCCCCCTCTCACTGTAGCTTGTTTCCAACAAAATGTACCCTTTCCTTTCCTATTTTCCTATTTTCATTTTAGAGTAATTAATGCAAGATATTTTTTTTGGTGATAGCAGTAGTTTTAGGATTTTAATTCTTTTGAATCATTTCTACCACTTTTGTAGTTTCTATTTGTGTCACTTTTTCTTTTCTCAATTGCCTTCGATTTCTCTGCTCATACTTCAAATTTTCACTCTTGTTTTTGCATTCATTTAAAAAAAATTATATTGACTCTTTTCAAGTTAAATGGCTGCCATTGTGAAATATGTTCGCTCTTGAGAAAAAAATTCACTTTTGTTGTTTGTACCACTTTTGAGTTTCTTTACCACTTTTGACAAAAAAAGGTCCAATTTTGACTGTTGTGACTTCTTTTGACAAAAAAGTAACTTTTTTTTTTTTGGAAGTTTCAGCTAGTTTATTCGCAATGTTAGGTTCATTTCGTGTTTTTGTGGAAAATTCTTAACATTGTGGGTTGAATTTTTGTAGGCAATTCTCAAACTGCTTTACTCGAGAGAGAGCGGCAATAATGTGAGTTGTTTGATTTGATCACTGGTTTTCACAAGCTTGAGAGTGATGTGCTAGATGTTATGGGGTTATGACATATATGATACATGTCGATGATCAGATGCCATAGAGCAATGATGACCGCTCTCATGGAGATATGGCACTTTAAGTTGTTGTCCTTTCATTTGCCGATCAGTGAGGCAACCATCACCTTAGAGGATGTATGGAGGATTCTCTAGGTTTTGATTCATGGAGAGCTCATGACCTATTTTTTGCGATAGGGTACCTATGCTATGTGATGAGTCCTTGGTGTTAGAAATCTTCAATTTCGAGAGTCAGAGATAAATCTCTCTCCCTTTGTTAGCAGTGAAGATCTTGTTTCATTGGTTTTATGTGCTTTGGTCTTTGGGCTCATCATTGTTGACCGGTGAGGCAAACAATTTCCCATTGTTTTGGGTGTATGTATCAAGCAGATGCTTGAGCATGGTACTAGGTATGCACGGGGCATGTATCTCCTTGGTCATTAATATAGAGACATGCACACGGTCACCTATCATAGAGGTAGTTTCATCTCTATCAATGTCACCTTGCTTCATGTATGGGCTTGGGAGAATATTCTAGTCACTAAAACTAATGGTATCTTTGATCGTAATCTAGAGGATCCGTACTCTTACAAATATAGTTATTTTCTTCATTACACATGGCCTGGCCAACTACATTATTGGCATTGTGTTATAGATGATATGTCTAGTTTCATTTGGACGTCATGGTTGGATTATGAGGCATTGCATGATGATTAGGAGCAACTTCCATTCGACAAATAGACTCGTTGGTTAATTGGTCATTTTCATTCTTTGCTCAAGAGATATCTATGTGATTGGGTTCTTCAATATTTTGGCGAGTGGAAGACCCATTTCATGGATGATTACCAAGCTCATTTTGGCAGGACTACCCAAGAGGTCAGGGAGTGGGGACTTTAGGTTGATCATGAAATGACAGTTGTAGAGTTTAGAGAACTTTCCCCATTTGGATGGGGATGGCTTGTTGGACCAGTAGATATAGGGACCATGCCATATTATGATAAATGGTGGGCTCATCAAGTGCCTCTCTATTTCACAGATCCTTTTGGTGTTTTTTAGCTATTGGGAGAGGAGGTATTACTGACCGGTGGGGTGAGATATAGTGAGTTAGAATCGATGTTGAGAAGCTAGATAGAGTGATGTAGGATGGACAACAAGACTAGCAAGATGATCCTATGTAGCAGGATCAAGCATAGGGTCCTCCTCTGCCACTTGGGGATGTAGCAACGACAACTAAGATTATATAGTTGATAGGTTCTAGAGATGCATAGATCATTAGGAGATAGGATATAGAGGCACGGGTTACTATTTTGATTTTAGAGTGGGATGTCTCCAAGTAGGAGAGAGATGCTTCCAAATAAGAGTTAGTGACAGAGCGGTAGTAGAGGTTAGCTATAGATATTTCTTTGGCTGTGTCGATTCCTATAGCTCAAAATTAGGTTGAGTTAGAGTAGTTGGTATAGAAGGTGACATATTATCAGACACTTTATGAGGCCTTTGTACCTAGAGCTCAGCGATGGCCTCATTTCGGAGAGCCTAGCACTCAGACTGAGGCAAAGTTAGGTTGTCACTCTATCATATGGTCTCTATTTATGCCTCATCCATCCCCTCATTATAGCAAGCACCAGTCATGATCTCCACCTGAAGATGACCAGTAGAGCTAAGTTTTTTTGATCTTTATGATATATTTTATATTAGAGAATTTTTAGACATGTTTGGTATATACATTTATTGGCCTAGCTATGACCTTGTATATATATATATTTTTGTATTATGATATCACACATGTTACTTGATGATGTATATGGCATTTTCAGTTTTGATGATATATGATATATACCATGTTTTGATTCATCTTATTATGCATTATGTGATGATTATGGATGATGATGTATGATTTATACATGTTTTTGTACTTTTTTGATGTATCCATATGATGTGGATGGATGGATGATATATATATCAATATGATATATGATGTTTTATTATGTATATGATGCATGTTGATATATATAATGAATGATGATATCTTATATATGATTTATGATTATAGTCTATGCATGACATTTTTATTCCTTTACTATAGTCATGATATGTAGTGGTGATATTGTGGATGCGGGGTGTATATGTTACTAATGATATTTTGATGCAGGATGGAATTTTTAGTTAGAAGAAATGTTGGAATGATATAGATATGAATAGAAATTTGATGTTGTTAGTTACTAATGAGTTTTTCTTTTCCTTTGCATAGAGGCTTCGTATCTTAAACAATCCTTTTGATGTAGAAAAAAAACACAATGCACTAGGGTATTAATAACCAAGGTGGCTTTGTATCCATTATGTGGACTTTGACTTGACACACAAAGAATATTATATCTCATACAAGACATACATAAACCCTGTTAGAGTATATGGTTGAGTTGTGTTAAAAAATTTCAAACCAATTACACAAAGAGGTATGAAATATCTAACATGCAACTACTACATGATTTGTCTCAAAACAACCTTCCATACATCAAGAAAAGAAAGCATTCACCATGGTAGTATCATAAAAATATCTCATAAACATAAATTGATAGTTAATTCCATCATTCCTTCTTCTCTAAATATTTATGGACATCCTCGAGAGATCCTGGGAATTTGGTATTATGATAAATCAAAAAGATAAGACTATAAATAGATAAACAATTGCAATGTCACTTGCCATAGTCATTGTTGATTTTTCATGATGAAATCCATTGATGATGCCTATCATAGGAACGTTTCATCTATTAAGACTCATTTTTATTATTGTTGATATCATTTTCAAGTGGGTATGGTAGTCTATACTTAGGCATTGTTTTCACTTGATAGTTGTCTAATTGTTTTGATCTTCAATTTAGAATTTTTGATTTCATGTATGTTTTGTTTGTTGTTTGTGTTGTCAAAGGGTGAGTGTGACGATTGTTTACTATGGATGAAAAGTTCATTGTGGTTGGTGATGATGGAGGTAGGACCGTTTTGGTTTTCTGAGTTTATTTTTTTAGGGGACTAACTAGGGCCTTGAGGACTCATCAAAGATGGCCTTGCCTACATTGTACATGTAGAGGCTCGTAGTTCACTTGGTTTGAAATGAACATGATTTTGACTTTTTTCTATTTTTTGAATGTTTTGGGTTTTGAATTTCTTGATTAAGTTAAAAGAAAGCATGATAGATACCTAAGAGGACTAACCTAAGGCCTCACAGGCTGATAATCCTTTCCTATGTTATACACATAGAGACCATGTAGTTCGATTGGTTTTGACTCAAAGCATAACATGTTTATGGGATTTGATTGTTCTGAATTTATTTTGATTTTTGTTGTTCTTCTAGATGTTTTTATATTATGATAGTTTTTGACCATGATGGGATGTACAAGGATCCAATCTGCTACTAGTTTTGATAATTTGTGTCTAGTTTGAGAAAAGATTATCTTCAATAGGGGAGATGGATCTTGATGGTGCAACAAAGTTCAGTACTCAATCAGTCATCGAGACATGGTTGGACACACATTTTATTATGGTACAAATGGGTGGATGTTTTAGATAGAATTGATTGATAACGATGCATGTCTTATTCAAACATAACACCTATTTTCCAGGTTTTCACTATGGTACCTATCTTAGAAGCTTGACAAAATAGCTTTCACTTAAAGAAAATTTTATTTCTCTTT
The DNA here is from genome assembly GCA_007115665.2 of Sequoiadendron giganteum. Lineage (NCBI taxonomy): Eukaryota > Viridiplantae > Streptophyta > Pinopsida > Cupressales > Cupressaceae > Sequoiadendron > Sequoiadendron giganteum. The sequence goes on from CM021100.1 coordinate 657,903,741, forward strand.
ACTATTTTTCTTTCTTTTTTATTTTGTTTCTTTTTTATCTTTTTTCGCTAAGATACTTTGATGTGTTCAAGTATAGAACTTTTTAAGATGGTTGTTGTTCAATGATTCGGCTAAAGGTTCTCCTTTAGGAATAGCCAATCAATAAGCTCTAGAGCCATAGCTTGTTGTGATGATGACTCGACCGAGCTAGTTAGGCTCAAACTTACCTTTGGAATATTTATTCAACTATACCTTTTGATTCTCTTTGAGCACAAAGTTACCAACCTGCAAGTTTCTATTTTTGATCTTTTTATTGTAGCTTCGTTTGAGCTGATTTTCATAAACCTAATGATGGTTTAACATACTCAAATGTCTTTCATCTAAGAGGTCCAACTCATTCAATCTGGACACTCGATATTCCTCATTGTTGACCATTCCTTTCAAGGATATTCACAACTTTATGGGATTTGAACTATGATAGGTTAAAGAACTTCAAATCTATAGACCAAGGAAAAAGGTGTGGCACATATAGGTGTGTGAATATTGATTCAGTAAGCCCATAGGGTTGGGTTCAATTACAAATTCTAATGATGGTCGACATAATTAACAATAATTTTTAGTATTTTCAATGGTTTTTTTAGATGCTTCAGCCTAACCATTTCCTTAGGGATAGTAGGTCGTGGAGGATCTATGCTAGATAGAAAAATTAAAACAAAGCTCTTTGGAATCTTAGTTTTTGAATGGGGTTTCATTGTCTGTTATGATGGTTTGGGGAATTACATATCGACAGATCAAATAATTCAAGATGAACTTGGATGTATGCTTCCCTATGATTTATGTTAATAGAATTACTTCTATTCACTTTGTGAAATGTTTAGTTGTGGTGATAATAAAATTATGCCAATTGGATGAAGCAGGAGAGATCTTACCTACCAAGACTAATCCCCACTACAAAAAATTCCATGGTGTTGTGATAGGTCTTGGCTACTGTGTTGGTGTGTGAACAAGGTCACTATGTTGTTGACACTAATGACATTTTTTTGGAGTACTGGATGCATTATTGTCCATGGAGGGTTAATATTACCCTATTCTTTGCAATTTTTGAACTAGGTTAGGTCCACTAAAGTGGTGCCCACAAACTCCGTGTACCTCTTGAAAGGTGGCTTGTGCTTCTTATGTGTTAAGACATCAGAGTAAATTACCGTCTATACTTTAACAATATGATGTGTCTCCTAGGATTGTGAATCAAGAAGTCCTATGGGGGAAGGTATTCTTTTGGCTTGTCGTTAAATAAAGGGGTGTGATACCATGTTGGATATAGTAAAATGTGTATTGGTACCATGGTGACTTAGGACCAACAACAACACAAACCTATTTTGATTATGGGATATCGAACGTCAATATGAGTAGTTCCTCCACAAGAAACCCATACTTAGAAATGTTTTATGGAATGTCGAGGAGTGAACCTATTATCTCCATAGAATTGGTTGCCCTATTATTTATTTGAGGGACCTGTTCAAAGGTGATGGTGAAAAAATATTGTTTGAAACTATCCACCATCATTTTATATGACATCACCATGTCATCCTTTATTTAATACTTATCATTTACTTTCCTAATCACCAGTTTAGAGTCTCCATAAATCAATAGTTCTTTTATTTCCCATTCAATGGCCATATTCAATCCTGTGATTAGTGCTTCATACTCCAAGATGTTATTTGTACATGGGAAATAAATTATATTACCCTTAGGTATACTATCTCCCTATGGTGTGATAAATAAGATACCTTCTCCTGCATTGCGTTGACTGTGGGACCTGTCAAAGTACAAGTTCCAATGGCTTGTCTATTTTTTTAGCAGTATGCTTTCATCTAGGAAGTCTATTATGAGAGGTTGGAGATCTTCCATTGGTGCTTCTACTAGTTGATCTGTTATGATATGTCCTTTGATGGCTTTCCTATCTACATACTTTATGTCAAACTTGCTCAACATCATCATCCATTTAGTGATCCTTCCTATTAGAGCTTCTTTTTCCAATAGGCACTTGTTGATGGTGTTTTTTGGATGGCAACAACTCAGACAGAATAAAATTTATGCTATCTCTCTTGAAAGGTTGATCTCTATGGGGAAAGAGATAACCCCAAGGTCTCTAATGTCAGGTCTTGACAATGAAAATAAAACAACTCAGAGATAATGTGAAAATACTGGTAATCACAAAAGGACCTTACTACAAGCAAATACTGAACTCAAATTTATCAGATCTAACAATATGTTGATACTTCAAAGCCTAAAAATAACCCAGATAATAAAAGAAATAACAAAAGATGAAGGTTTCAAAGATAATTCTAAGACTAATTCTAACCCTAAGATTGATAATGCAGATGATAAGATGCTCGAAATGGACCAATCCCTCATAAACTAATTCCTGTTTAACCTAGATAAATCTACAATCTTACATAAATAGTGCAATCTTCTAAGGTGTTAAAGATTTTCAGATCATGCATATTCATTCAATACAATCCTATTGCAATTGAAATGAACAAAAAATCATAATTGAGCTAAGAACAGTTTTAAGTCCAGGCTAACTTTGTAAAGCACCTAAAAATCAGCTAACTGCAAAAAGTATGGACTAGAGATTGCTGCAAACACTTCAAGCACAAAACCCTAAACATCATCAAATAATCTAACATCAAGTAAAATTAAGCAATTTTAAAGATAGAACATCAAGAACCATGCCAGATAAAATTTAACACAAGAAACGTAGCAAATCACAATGTCTTTGTTTGTATTAAATCATCCAAAGTGGCAACAATTCCAATCTTCTGTTACAACACTTGTTTGAAAAGATAAACTAAACTCTAACTCTAATTCTTGCTCTTACAATTCGCTCTAATGTAAAATTCTTCTTACTACTTCTAACTAATACCCTTAAAAATGATTCATAATGCTAAAATTATAGTCAACCCCCCAAGATATGTCAACCCAATTAGGGTTTACAATAATAAATGGCCACACAATAGGTCGGCCAAGAGAAATTCAAAAAACATGAAATGTGCAATATGCACCAATTTCATCCAAGTCGGCCTGGGGTCTCCAAAAAAACTTGATCCAATGAATGTGAAGGAAGAGGAGAAAATAATGGGGAAGGACAAATTTTGATGTAACATTGCATTAACTACTTCCCCCCCTTTGTCTTTAGCAAGCTTTGCCTTATCCTGCACCAACAATAACACCATGTCCAAGTCGGCAATACGTGGCATTGGAAAAACCCTAACTCTCCTCTCAAGGAACTTGATATCATCTCTCGACTGCCTCACTATATTATCCCAATCCACCTTATTTTCCTGATACCTATCAATAATTGCAATGTAAGTAGCTGCATCATCTAGCTGATGTTCAATGATAGGGCCCTCACTAATTGGAGAATATACATCTCACCACCATTTTCTCTGCTGCTCCAAACTAAGATGCTTGGGTGCAAATTTATTTTTCCGTGTCATCACTTCAAAAGAGGAAATACACTTATTATAAATCTCAGTCAAAGTTTCATCAATATGCCTTCTTTGTTTATATATCTTTCTTAAGGCCTTTTACCTCATCTGCAGAGTTTCAAACCACTCCCAAGGCACTACAATTCTTGAGGAAGGAATAATTCCCTCACTTATCAAATTTTCTTTAGTGTACTCCATGATAGTATTTGTCTTTTGCAGTAGGAGATCTACATCTTCTTTATCCTGTGCCAACACACATTCTAGTGAATCTAATGACCTCATTGCATCTCCTCTAGTTGAAAGGATGTCCTTGATAACATTATCCCCCTTGGTTTGCACCCCCTGCTACCAACCAGTTGTAGCATGTGTGGTGCTTTTCATTCTTTCCAAATATGATATTTTTTCCTGAGGTAGGAAGCCTACAACAGATGAGGAAGAACTGATGGATTGCAAGGGTTTCAGCAACTCCTGCAAATATCTCTTAAGTTTCTCATTTTATTTCTCCAATTATGATTTAGTCTGTACCTCTTTCCTCAATCTACCAAGGATCACAACACTAGATCCCTCATACTCCTCAATGTCTTGCTCCATGGAAGAATGCCCTAGATTGATAGTTTGCACACTATAATCCTTTCCAGTCACATCATCTCTATCCTTGTCAGGAGCAGGAGTAGCAATGTGGACTACCCTATTATTCACATCATCCCTCTCAATCTGGGAAATGACTCTGGCTTTCTTCTTTGTCTTTCCCTTTCCAATATTCACTAGTAGGTCATCCCAATTGGGAGGAGTTTCATCCACTACAATCTATTTACTCTTCAATTCTTTGTCCAACCATCCCAGAACAGTAGATTCTAGTTGTACTTTGTCCTATCTAGCTTCTTCCTATTGAACATTGGGCATACTCTCCTCCATACTCAACTTCTCAGGAGCCTTCTCAGTTGTATCCTCCCCTTTTTCTTCTATTGGTGAGGGAATCTTCGCTGGTAGCTCCTCCTTTTGAGTAGATTTACCCTCATGAACTACTGTAGGTGAGTCCTCATAGGCCACCAAAGGAGACTGCATGACCTTCTCTATCTTAGCCTCGACATTGTAGAGATCACCTTCTTGGAATTCCTCTTCTCCATGATCCTTAGGATCTTCAACACCCTTTGGTTCATCTGGAATATTTCCAGTCTCATGAGAAGGAGGGATGTCCTCATGCTCGGTGGTAGGAGTAGTCATGGGAATATTTTATTTTGGTGCAACATCCTTGGGAGAAGGAGTCCTAGATCACCTGGTGTATACTTGTTTCTTTTCTCTTGAGCTCTCTACTTCTACCATAGGTGTGTCAACCTTTTCATCCACCTTAGAAGTTACCTTCCCCTTTTGTGACAACCTCACAATTATCCTTTTCTTTGCTGAGGGGACACTAGTATTTTCTTTTTCTTGCTCACCTCCTTCATCCTTCTTCCTCCTTGAGACATGTTTCCTTTTCTTGGCTAATGGATTTCTCTATTTCTCTGCCTCTCCTACCTCCTCTACATGAACATACTTAACCATTAATTTTGAAAGAATATCCCACCTTGGTTTTGCCTTTAGGGTCCTGCTCAGGTGACTCCTCAGATGCAGAGTGAGACTCCAAGTCTCCCATGAGATCATAGGTGCATTGAACACCCTCACTTTCAAATTCCAACATCTTATGCTTGATCCAGAGATTGGCATATTTGATTACTGGGGTCATGACCTGTTCTAGCTCTGTCTTCTCTTCCTCCAGCCAATCAACCTCTTTAATTAGCTTATCCTTCATAGTCTCAAAGTGATGGCCTTGGATTAAATTTCCATCCTCCTCAACCTGATCAAGAATAACCCTTATGTTGTATAACCACAACAAGCTGACTGGTAACCTATAAATATTCTTCTTTATGACCTCAAATTCATCAACAATGTTGGCCCAATAGTCCTCTAGGTCATCCTTGTGGCTATATTCTCTGCTAGCCTTCTTTTGTGCTTCATCGATTATGTCAAATATAGATCTCTTGGAATGGAAGGAGATTCCAAGAGTGCTCATTTCTTCTTTAGGGGAATGGGCTGAGTTGATATGAGGGCATACTTCACTAGTGCCTATCCTCAAAGGGAATTCATTACCAAATCCGGTCTTGTGCTTTTATCCCTTCACAATTATATCAAAGTCACATATATGTCTTGTGACCTCTAGGAGTACAACATGGTCAGTAGGGTACCTTGGGAGTCTAGATGGAGCCCTCTGACAACCATCAATTCTTATGTATGAAAAGGTAGGGAACTGGATAAACCAAGCTCCAAACCTTTTGATCAATTCCTTGGCTTTATCTGAAATCCAAACATGTACACCTTGGAGCAACCTGGTGATGTACATGGTGAATGCACCATTCACCATTCTATAGCTCAAGTTACCTAGGTGTAGTTGTGGGTAAACCTCATAAATTACATCATGTGCTCAATCCCTTGTATGGGTGGAACCTAGCTAGAGCATAAAACAGGTAAGAGGTCATTGTGAAACTTTTAGTCTGAAGGACATTACACATCTGTTCATGAATCATTGCACTTATAATGCCTACCCAGTGGTAGTTTGTACCCTATTCCATCCTAGCAATAAAACAAAACATCCAATTCTTGAACACTCCAAGACTCTTCAATCCTGCCACCCTACTGAGAAGGGTGATAACATCATAATACTCCTTAAACTTGAGTGTGACCAACTGCTTGGGAAACTTGGAGAAGTGGGACTTAGGTTTTTCCAACTAAGAATTAATGGCCTGTTGGGATTTGATGGTATCCTCCTCATAGAAATTCCTTTCCACATCCATGTCAAAATCCACCACATGAGACTTGTCAGGTATGTCAAAGGTTTGGGCTATACACACAGGATTCAAATTTTCCACAATCCTCCCTTGGGGACCCACTATCCTTTGTGTACCTCTTTCATAGTGTCGTGCACATTCAAGTACCATCTCATAACACTACACTATAGTTGGAAATCTAGCTACATGTGACAATCCTGACTCCAATGTTCTCTTAGCCAATAGAGATGGATTTTGTGCTACCATTCTGGTCTTGAACTCTTCATACTCCCCCAATCCAACATTTGTATCAGTTACTCTTGACTAGATGGAAGTAAGCTTGCTCTTTGGAATTCTGCTCTTGATATCCATCTTGATCCTTTCTACCTCTGAAATGGAAGACCCCTCTACACCTGGATCCACTAACTTACCCTTGGTTCCACTTGTCATTGCCATACCTAATTCATCCTACATTTGACAAAAAAACCATAGTAAAGATCACATGCAACACAAATTGATCAACCACAAAGATAATTTCATCCTTATATACAAGTCCCATGATAAGAAAAATCCTCAAAACCTCATAAAAAAAAATCATTCCAAAGTTTGGGTTTTCAACCCTTCCGCAAAATCCAGGCCAGAGAGGATTTTCAAGAAATTCTCAGCCAGGCAGATTCGAGTGAAATAAGCACACAAACATCCAACAATCATTTAATCAACTGATAATCACTAAGAAATAGCATGAAACATCTCCAAATAATTCAAATTTGATCATCAAATGCATAATCATTAAGCAAACTTCATGCAATTCCTCAATTCCTCATTTTCAATAAAATCTCGAGAAATCTGTCAAGGATGGAAATCCGCAAAAACAACAATAATTCACAAACTCCGGGAGAATGAAGGGACCAAGAACTTTCAGGAAAATCCCAAACGCACAAATTTGAGCGAAGCTAATGCAATTTTCACATTTTAAGCCAATTTTCAAGAAAATGGCAAGGTGACAAATAGACTGGGGAAATCCAGAGTTAGCGAAAAATTCGTGAGGTAGGCAAAAATCCAGATCAAAGCACACTTCGGGAAAACAAAGAAAAATTGGGAAGTCAAGGAATTCTGGTAAATAAGGAATTTTGTGAAGACTCTAAAAACCGGAATACCTACATTTTCTCTCGACCCCACTCAAATTAATCGAACGATCACAAATTTGAGGAACCAGAACCTACAACCAGCTTGATTTCAACCTCCTACAGAACTTCTCTAAATATGAAAGTCACCCTAAGGTAAATCAAGAAGGAAAGGTGATGCCCTAGGCACATAAGCCTAAAAAATTTCCATGGGAGCATAGGATAACCTTGAAGACTCACTTCGGATTGGAATTCGAACAAAACGAGAAAAACCTAGCCTCGAAATACAATGCCAAAATAGGCAGGAACTAAAACCCCAGACATACCCAAAATGCCAAAGAAGCATGTGCATTCAATCAAGCAAAAACAAGGCAATGCGAACAATACGAAAGGGCACCAAATGAAAACTAGAAAATAGAGCATCAAATGCAAAACTCGACCAGATGGACATTCTAACTCATAGCACATATGCACAAAGCATGAAGTGATTCATTTCAATCATCAAAAGAGAGAAAGCGCCATGTACATACCATGAGGGCAAGAGAAAATGATGCAGCAAAATCTAGCAAGAAACCTTAAGGCGCAAGCTGAATGTAAATGGCTTCACACAAAATCCAACTGCAACAATTGACCACAATTCTAATCACACAATCCAACAACAACACCTAGGTCCAAGCACTCTAGATCAAAAGGAAACAAATGATAAAACTTTAATGACACAAAACTTCCAAAAGTTGACTTGGTGATGGACATTCAGAGAAATCCAATCCCAACAGAATTCCGCAAAGGACTAGAATCTCTGGATTTTCAATGAAAAGAAGTTGTCAACGGGCTTCGAAAGGAAACTGGGAAATTGCACCAAGAGTGGATTTTCCCGAGAATAGCAAACAACCCAGAATGAGTCCAAAATATAAGGTTTTCAATATGTATCATAGATGGACTATTCTAGCAGGCAAGATAAACATCAAAGCACATGCCCAAGCAAGCAAACCCTCAAAATACAAAGGGCTTAGAAAGACCAAGAGCAAAAGAAAAAAGAGAGCAAAAGAGAGTCCCTACTTTCAGTGGGGCATGTGTGCAAAAAGTGCACAACAAATAACGAATCCACTCGGGAAATGCTCTAGAGCATTTCAAGAACAAACTTGAATCAAGAACCCAAAATCTTTGGTTTCAATCCTTTCATCAGGACACCCATGAACAAAGTTTCAAAAACCAAAAGCAAGAAGACCTCTTCTTATACCAGGATCCAAGTGTGCGTATTTGCATTCATTTCCCATCCCTTAGATGCAACAGGAACCAGAGAAAGTCCAACTAGGCTACATGAAAGTTCTAACTTCAAAAGAAACCTATATAGAGCCTCGATGCCAGTCAGGCATCCATATCCCCAAAAAATTTACCATTGTGACCCTCCCAAGCATAGCTCTACTACCAGCTAGGTGTCTATAGCCCTGGTAGAGATACTAGGATACCCCTGATAAGGTAAAGATTCATTTTGATTATCAATACTTTCTCTTTTTTTTTCTTTTTTTTTCTTTTTAACATTCTTAAACCTTTGTTTCACCTCATAAGTAATGAAACTTACACTCAGGGATGAGGAACATAGTGGCACTAAAGCAAACTATAAGATTTTTCACTAGGCCAAATTACTTAGGAACCGTATGCAATTCCAGAATCTTTAAATTTAATATGCAAATGTGACCCAAATATATTCCAAAGTACAACCAAAACAAGTGACTCTAATTCCAAGTGCAAGGGACATTTAGATAAAGGAATTCCACCACTTGACTCTAAAAAACTAACTAGAGTTTGTAAAAGAAATGTCTAGAACAACCTCAGGTGAATAGCCCATTATGTAGATGCAACAACCCCCTAGAAAGCTAGAACCAAAAGAAAAATCAAAGTGGAAAGAAAAAACAACTGAAGCAAACCTATGCTAACCAAAGCAAAGAAAAAAAAAGAAAAGAATCCTACACTAACCAAAGAAAAATAGCAAGCAATCAAACAAAAGAAGAAAGCAAAACTACTCTAATTATGTACAAGAGAGAGCTACAAATAGCTCAAGATTGGAAGTAATACCTTAGATACTACCCATTTATAGGCAGAAGGATATCCTCACCAGTGAGGGTTTTCAAGAGAAAAGCATTATCTCCTAGAATTTTTGAAATCTGGTAAGGGCCAGGCCAAATGTTGTCAAATTTACCATACTCTCCCTTACGGTCATGGGCTTTATCCCAGTAGAGAACTAAGTCAGAAATTATAAAGGCCTTCACCTTAGCTCTCCTATCAAACCATATTTTAACTACGCCCTGGTGTTTGGCAAAGTTTTCTAGGGCCTCATCTCTCATCTCTTCAAGGTGTAACAACTCAGCCAAATGGGCTTCATGCTTATCCTCCTTGTTTTAGTATTCATTAATGAACTGCAAGGTAGGGATCTTCGGATGGATGGGGAATACAGGATCCAAACCATACACTAGGTGATAAGGAGGGGTTCCTATGGATGCCTTTTGTCTAGTGTGATTTTCCCAGAGAGAAAATCTAAGCTAGGTGTGCCAATCCTTAGGATTTTGTTCTAGTAACTTATAGATGACTGTCAACAAATTCTTATTGGAAGACTCAGCTAGACCATTACCCTGAGGGTAGTAATTGGATGCAAATTTTATGATGATTCCATGATCAAAAGCCCAATTAGAAAGTTTCAATGATGCAAATACAGGGCCATTATCACAAACCAAAGACAATGGACAACCAAAATGATTAATAATACCTAACTCAAGGAAATTGATTACCACATCAGAAGTACATTGCTTACATGCAAGAGCCTCAGTCCATCTAGTAAAATAATCATTTATGGTTAGAATATAATGGTGGCCTGCAGAAGAAGGTGGGTTAATTGGACCTATAAAGTGCATTCCCCACTGTGCAAATGGTTTCACCTCTATGACCGGCTGAAGTGGAAGGGCTGCGTGTTTTTCCTTACTTGTTGATGTCTTACATACATGGCAAGTCCTCACATGGTTGTGTGCATCCTTAAATAGGGTAGGCCAATAATAACCTGCCCTCAAGATCTGATTGGCAGTAGATGATGTAGAACCATGGCCTGTGTCATATCTTTCATGGAATTCAATCATCACTCCCGTAGCTTCTTCCTTCTCCAGACATCTTAAATACATGCCCTCATGATTTTTCTTATACAGGACACCCCCTTTCATCATAAAACCACCACTCTTCAAATGCAAGGCCCACCTCTAAACTGTATCAAGTTGATTAGGACATCACTGGTTCAATAAATAATAAATGATTTCATCATACCAGTCACCTAGAGATACCTCTTGGAGATGGTAATGATGAGTTGTGAGGTCAAGACCTATCTCAGCCATTTTCTTTGTCAATCCTTGCCCTCTCACCAGCTTCATGGGATGAATCTCAATATCATAATCTTGCAACATAGTTACCCATTTAGCTCTTCATTCACCTAGCTCATTTTGCATTAGTAACAACTTCACCACAGGATCAGGCACTATGGAAAAAACCTTATTCTACAAAATATAGTGTCTGAAATTTTTCACTGCTCTGACCAAAGCATAATCCTTCTTTTCTACATTGTGATATCTCAACTCTAAATCTTTCAAAGGGGCACTCATGAAGGCTATAGGATGTTCATCGCCTTGATCATACTTTTGAGTTAACATTCTAGCACAAGAGTGATCAGAAGAAAATGAATATATGTAAAAAGGTTTAGTGTAATCTGGACTGACCAACACTGGAGCCTCAACAATAGCTTTCTTAATTTTTGTAAATGCCTCCTTGGCTTCTGCACTCCATTCCACTTTGGACTCTTGTTTCAACATAGCGTTCAAGGGCTTTACTATCTCTGCAAATCCAGTAATGAATTTTTTGACAAATTTGATCTTCCCAAAGAATGACTTCATTTCCTTTTTGCTTGCAGGAGGCTAAATCTTCAAGATAGCCTCTATTCATTCAAGATCAATGGGATACCCTACTCAAAAATAATATGCCCTAGCAGTTTTCCTTCTGTAACCCCAAAAATGCATTTCTTTGGGTTAAGTGAGATGTCAAACTCTCTACACCTTTAGAATACTCTGCATAAATCTTCTATATGATTGCCTCACTTCTTAGAGAAGACTATCAAATTATCCATATAAATAATGATGCACTTACCAATTATGTCCTTAAAATAAATATCCATAGCCATCTAGAATGTAGCTCCAGCATTGATCAACCCGAAAGGCATTCTTTTGTAAGAAATACTTCCCCATTTCGTAGTGAAGGAAGTTTTATGCCTGTCCTCATATTGTACCATGACTTGGTTGTATCTAGAATACCCATCCAGAAAAGACATCATCTGGGATCCATTGACAATGTGAAGTACCTCATCTAATGAAGGAACAGGATAATTATCATTTTCAAATGACCTATTAAGATTCCTGAACTCCACACATAGTCTGATTTCTCCATTCTTTTTCCTTACTAGAACCATATTTGAAACCTAGGTTGAATGCCTCACTAAAAATATAATTCATGCTGAAAGTAGCTTCTACACCTCTTTCTGAATGATGGGTTCCAATAGAGCATTGATGGGTCTCTGTCTTTGTATGAATGGTTTGACATTTGACTTCAAGGGAATGGTGTGTGTAATGATTGAAGTATCATATCTTTTCAAATCTTCATAACTCCAAGCTATCACATCTCGATATGTATGTATAGCATCAATGATCCCTCTCCTTTATTTGAGAGTACATACTTTACCAATAAAAATATTCCTTACATCATTTTGTGTTCCCATGTTGTATGTTTCACATTGACTACTGAGGGATTCCCTTTTGACTTGTTGTTCCTAATCTTTTATCTTATCCAAATCAAAACTTCATTCTAGTTGCACCATACCCCTTGGGATAGTTTTGGTATTCAGGTTGATGACCCCTCCAAAGTCCATTTCTACCTCTTGGGTTTCTATCTCATCAATTACTTGAGAAGAAAACACATCACAACTTGTAAAGAAATCTAGAATATGTTTATCATCTTCAAATACCTAGAAATTGGTAACGTTGTTAGGTACCGAAGGTACTTGAGTGAGTTCCATAGTAAACTTATTCAATCCTAAAAGTTGCAAGGGTTGCAATATACTAGCTGCTTATGCTAGATAATCTACAACTTGGTTCTTACTTCGAGGAATCAACTGGATGTTGAATGCATCGAATCCCTCAATAAGATCCCACACTCTATGTCTATAATTAGTCATCCTCCTATCATGACATGAATATTGTTTCCTCACCTGCCTGACTACCAACTCAGAATCCCCAAAAACTTGTAATATATTAACTTTCTGCCTTGATGCCATTAAAACCCCATGGATTAAAGATTCATATTCAGCCACATTATTAGTGCATTGGAATTGTAGTCTATGAGAAGAAAAATAGCTCTTACCTTTAGGATAGATCAGTTTGAACCCTGCTCTAGCACCTTGCTTAAATTTGGATCCATCGAATCTTAATGTCCATAAGTCATCAATCTCTGATTGCTTCGAATCATCTTTTATTTTACTACAAATAGGAGGCTTCTCAGGAAGCATTGGGATTTTACCCTTGTCATTATGTAGTCCTCCCTATATATTCAGTCTGACAATTGGGATTGGGTTAATACATTTTTGTACTTGCTCCACAACAATCTGACATATATGACATTCCAACTCAGAGTGGGGAGCATCATGGAATTGACACCAATTGAAGAGCAACAATTCTTCAAAATCCATACTCCTACCCAGCTGGATCTGATTCTCCATGCACATTTGGATGAACTCCTAGAAGTTATCCAAAAAACTAATCTACCTATCTTCTTGGTCATTAGTTTCATCTATTTTATCGCTCAGTGTTTTAGAATGATTGATGGACTTATCTTGCATCATAAAAAATTCCTCAGACCCACTAGATTCTAATGAAGATTCATAATAGGGGCCCTGCAACATAAAGACCTCTTCATTATCTGAGACTAATGCAACCAGCACATAGTTCCCCAAGTTGACCTCTGATATTAATATCTGAGTTGAAGTATTCTAGTACTCAGTGATTACATACTTCATTTTGGGCTTTATTTCAATCCTAATCTGATTTGGGACTCCTTTGCATGGTAGCCACATGTGAGAATGGTCGATAGATGTATACCCATTTAATGCCTTGGTGAACTCCTGACCTAAAATCAAACCATAAGTGTCAGGAATATCAACAACCTAAATTTTGATAACCTGTTGCACCCTCGGATCTGATGCAACTAGCGTTGGGATCATGTTCAGTTCTCCTACTTCACTCACCTTTGTCTTTTCTAATTGAGTGACCTTCTTTTGAGAGGCAATAGGGGTAATACCTAAAGCTTTGTAGACAACAAAAGGAATGACATTTGTAGATGCTCCTAAATCAAATAGAAAATTATGCAGATTCTTCCCAAAGATACGAGCAGATATCAAAAAGGGAGGGGTTTCCATCTTTCCTTGGAATAGGCTCAATTGGGTGTCATCTTGTGCAACCTGATTCTTATTTTTATCTTTCCCTTTGTCTGCAGGTAGGATATGGCCTTGGCCTTTAGGTGCCTATGAATTAAAGGATCTGATAACTACCTCACTGGAAGTTACCCCTTGTGGTGTTGTGTTTGAATTGAAAGATCCAAAGAAAGCATTCCTAATAGCAGCGACTATTAATAATTCAAAAGAAAAAAGACTTACCTTTACTTTCTTGAATTCTTCAGTCACATATTCACCCAGTTGCTTCATGTTCATATCAGCGTGAGCTTCCTTGCAGCCACTAGTATGTTTGTCCTTCAATACTTCAACATTATTTCCCTTTGACAAGTATTGTGTTGGAACATGGGGGTAAGATGGATTATTATTAGCCTACGGATCTGGTGGAGTAGTAAAAATATTTGGAGGAATAGAAGTAGTGAAAGGGCCTCCAGATTGTGGAATCCTGTTAGGCCTATTCCTCAAATCATATTTCTTTAGGGGTTGCTGAAACATCTGAACTTCTTCAACACCAACTTCCTCTTCATCCAAAGGGTCATTATCATTCTCATTCTTTTCATTAAAAAACTGAGAGATTTCATCCTCATTCAACACCTGCTCTGTCTCATTATCCTGGTCACTGGATTCTTCTTCTAGTTCATTCTCCTCACCTTTTGGGAATGGAGCATGGTTAAGTACCATTATTGGGGAATCATAAGGATTTGAGGGCACAATCTCTTGACCATTGGAATTTTTCTCAACTTCATACTAAAATATGGAAGCAACATTTTGAAACTCAGGGCAATATAACTCAGAATGTTGGCTTGTCTTATGGATCCTGCGCCATCTAGACAGAGCTACTTCTGCCAAGTACACACCATTCAAAGGCTTCTCTTGAGTAGGAGGTTGATCCAATGGAGTAGGAATTCCTCCATTATTGGGTCCAATATTCTAAGGTCTATTCTATCTAGGTGGTTTCCTTCTATCAAACCCCTATCCACCTTGTTGCCCCCTGTCATAATTCTGGCTAGAGCCTTGTCTTCTTTCAAAATTTTGATTTATGTCAAAATACTGCCCTCTATCAAAAAATTTCCCCTTAGTAACATCTTTGTTCTCTTTGTTGTAGTTCTATTGCATGTTCTTCTATGCAGCCTGAAGTTGGTTGTTCTAATTTCTTAAATAGGTTACCTCCATATTTAGTTTCTTCACCTGCTCAGATAACTCATCCAATCACTCCTTATCTAGACCATTGTGTGGTGTTGAATTCACTTTACCGATCGGATATCTAGATGCTCCTCTGAAACAAACAACCTGATTCAAGACTTCTGAATTTTGCAAATATGTATGGAAACCATCCTACTGCTGTGGATGAAGGGGTTGATTGGCCCTTTGCTGAGGATAAGAGGTCATTGGCTGAGCTTGATTTACTGGAGGACCTAGATGTGGGACCAAAGGAAATGAGGGTATTGGATTCATAATGGGAGCATGATTAGTCAAAGCCTGGTTAAGAGCTTGGACTTGTCCAGGGTGAGTAGCAAGTCCTAAGGATGGAAAAGGTCCTAAAAAATGTTGCCTCAGATATGTGCTGACCTTAACAGCCTCTGTATATATAGTGAGAAAATTAGTTGGGGGATTATTCCTCCATTTAAAGAAAGTGGATGTAAGGTTGTCAAGGGCTTCAAAGTGGACCTCTAGGACATTGGCCTCATTTATAGCATAAGGTGCTTGAAGTCTAGTGTATGCTCACTGAAACCTATTGTTGAATGATCCTTAACTTCTCTCTTGACTCAAGTAAACTGTAGATAAAGCTCATTAGCGCAAATGAGAATCTTAAATTTCTGCACAAATTCAGCCTCAAGCTCAGCCCAGTTAGAGATGGATGCAATAGGAAAATAGTTATACTAGTAAAAGGCCTCCTCTCCTAGAGAATAAGGGAAAAGTATACATGCAACATCCTCATGGTTAATCCCTCTATCCCTTAGACAAGTTTAGAAAATCTTGATATGCTCCTCTATTGTCTTATTGGGATCATTGGAATGGAACTTCGAGAAAAAAGTGCTTGGGATTCTTGGGCATGACATTGTAATTATTGAAGATCAGAGGAGATGGGTTATTGGCCAGAAAATACATTGGTGGAGGTGGGGGCGGTAATGGCTGATTTATGACTGGTTGGGGTTATTGAATGGGAATTCCTTCGTAATTAGATGAGGATGAGGATGATGAGGATGAGGATGATAGGGTTGGTTGGGTTGATGATGATTCTCCCCCTATTCTGGCCCTTCTTGACCTATTAAGGGCTTTCAGCTCTTGAAATTATTCCTCTCCTAGAGTAGATCCGGTCCTTCTTTTGAACCTCTCAGGAGAAATGGTGTTGAGAAATCGATTCAACTTGCTTACTCAGGCTCTCCTTCTAGCGTCAATCTCTTTTGAGCCTCTCAAGAGAAATAAAAAAGGTGATCTCTACAATGTCAAGGTTGAGATAGAAAAGGTCATGTAATCTCCTTTGGTAGCCTATGAGGACTCACCTGTAGGGATTCATGAGGATAAATCTCCTCAGAAGGAGGAGATAGGAGCCAAGATTACCTCACTAGTATAAGACAAAGGGGAGGATATAGCTGAGAAGGCTCTTGAGAAGTCGAGTATGGAGGAGAGTATTCCCAATGTTCAACAGGAAGAAGTTGGACAGTACAAAGTATAATAAAAATCTACTATTCTGGGCTGGTTAGACAAAGAATGTAAGAGTAAACATATTGTAGTGGATGATACTCCTCCCGATTGGGATGACCTAATGGTGAATATTGGAAAGGGAAAGACAACGAAGAAAGCCAATCATTTCCCAGATTGAGAGGGATGATGTGAATAACAGGGTAGTCCACATTGCTACTCCTTCTCCTGACAAGGATAGAGATTATGTGACTGGAAAGGATTATAGTATGTAGAATATCAATCTAGGGCATTCTTCCATGGAGCAAGACATTGAGGAGTACGAGGGCTCCAGTGCTGTGATCCTTGGTAGATTGAGGAAAGAGGTATATACTTAATCAGAATTGGAGAAAGAAAATGAGAAACTTAAGAGATATTTGTAGGAGTTGATGAAACCCTTGTAATCAACTAGTTCTTCCTCATCTGTTGTAGGCTTCCTACCTCAAGAAACAATATTAGAGTTAGAAATAATGAAGAGCACCACACATGCTACAATCAGTTGGTTGCAAGGGGTGCAAACCAAGGGAGATAATGCTATCAAGGACATCCTTTTGACTGGAGGAGATGCAATGAGGTCATTAGATTGGTTGAAAGGTGTGTTGGCACCGGATAAAGAAGATGTAGATCTTTTGCTGTAAAAGAGAAAGACTATCATGGAGTACACAAAAGAAAATTTGATAAGTGAGGGAATTCTTCCTTCCTCAAGAATTGCAGAGCCTTGGGAGTGGTTTGAAATTCTACATATGAGGAAAAAGGTCTTGAGAAAGATATATAAACAAGGAAGGCAGATTGATGACACTTTGAATGAGATTTATAATAAGTGTATTTCCTTTTTTGAAGTGATGACAAGGAGAAAGAAATTTCCACGCAAGAATCTTAGTCTAGAGAAACTGAGAAAATGGTGGTGAGATGTATATTCTCCAATTGGTGAGGGTCCTATCACTAAACATCAACTAGATGATGTAGCTACTTACATTGCAGTTATTGATAGGTATCAGGAAAATAAGGTGGATTGGGATAATATAGTGAGGTAGTCAAGAGATGATATCAAGTGCCTTGACAGGAGATTTAGGGCTTTTCCTATGCCACCTATTGCCAACTTGGACAGGGTGTTATTGTTGGTGCAGGATAAGGTGGAACATGCTAAAGACAAAGGGGGAAGTAGTTAATGCAATGTTACATTGGAATTTGTGCTTCCCCATTATTTTCTCCTCTTCCTTCACATGCATTGGAATGAGTTTTGTTGGAGACCCTAGGCCGACTTGGATGAAATTGGTGCATATTGCACATTTCATGTTTTTTGAATTTCTCTTGGCCGACCTATTGTGTGGCCATTTATTATTGTAAATCCTAATTGGGATGACATATCTTAGAAGGTTCACTATAATTTTAGCATTATGAATCATTTGTAAGGGTATTAGTTAGAAGTAGTAAGACAAACTTTACATTAGAGCAAATTGTAAGAGCAAGAATTAGAGTTAGAGTTTAGTTTATCTTTTCAAGCAAGTGTTGTAACAAAAGACTGGAATTGTTGCCACCTTGGATGATTTAATACAAGCAAAGACATTGTGATTTGGTGCCTTTCTTGTGTTGAGTTTTATATGTCATGGTTCTTGATGTTCTATCTTTAAAATTGCTTAATTTTATTTGATGTTAGATGATTTGATGATGTTTAGGTTTTTACGCTTGAAGTGTTTGCAGAAATCTCTAGTCCATACTTTTTGTAGTTAGCTGATTTTTATGTGCTTTGCAAAGTTAGCCTGGACTCAAAACTGTGCTTAGTTCAATTATGATTTTTTATTCATTTCATTTGCAGTAGGATTGTCTTGAATGAATAGGAATGATCTGAAAATCTTTAACACCTTAGAAGATTGCACTATTTTTGTAAGATTGTAGATTTATCCGGGTTAAACAGGAATTAGTTTCTGAGGGATTGGTCCATTTCGAGCATCTTATCATCTACATTGTCACTCTTAGGGTTAGAATTAGTCTTAGAATTATCTCTGAAACCTTCATCTTTTGTTATTTATTTTATTATCTTGGTTAGTTTTAGGCTTTGAAGTGTCAACATATTGTTAGATCTGATAAATTTGAGTTCAGTATTTGCTTGTAGTAATGTCCCTTTGTGATTACCAGCATGCTCACATTATCTCTGATTTGTTTTATTTTCATTGTCAAGACTTGACATTAGAGACCTTGGGGTTATCTCTTTTCCCCATAGAGATCAACCTTTCAAGAGAGATAGGATAAATTTTATTTTGTCTGAGTTATTGTCGTTCAGATAACACCATCAACAGTACTTTATTGAATCTATTTTTGAGATCAGATTTACTTGTCTATTCAAGATATCTTGTCTCAAATTTTATGCTACAAAAATGATAGAAAGACATTCTATTTCTATGGGTAAATAGTTCAATTCATAACCCACCAATTTTTGGTTGATATAGTAGACCACTCTTTCCTTGTTATTATAATCTAGTTGTGATAAGAGAGATCCTAATGTTGCTTATGTTGTAGATACATAGAGTATTACCGCTTTATCTAGAATAGGTGGCATTAATACTGGAGGAGTGAGTAGATACTCCTTCACTTGTTGGAATTCCTAATCACATCTACCATCCCACTTGAATGTGATGTCTTTGTATAATAGTTGGGTGAATGGTGGCACTTGTCTTCCAATTGTGCAATGAATCACCTGATGGACTATAGTTTTCTATGTAGAATTCTCGATTGCTTCAATGTCTTTAGAGAAGACATTTCTAATTTTGATTTTACCTTTTCAAGATCTACTTCGATGCCTCTCCTTGATACTATGCATCCTAATAGTTTCCCAAATGTTTCTCTAAATACACAATTTTTCATATTGAGCCTCAACTTATACTATTCAAGCCTATCAAACACTTTTGCAAGGTTGGTCAAATTGTCTTCTCTTTTGATGGAATTCACTATTATGTTATCCACATAATCTTCCATAATTGTATGCAACATATCATGAAATATTGTATTCATTGCTTGCTAATAGGCTACCCCTAAATTCTTTAGACTGAATGCCATGAAGTTCCAATAGAAGGTCCCCCATGCACAAGTGAATGTTGTTTTATGTTGATCGTTAGGCGATATCTTAATCTGATTATATCTAGAGAAGTCATCCATGAGTGAAAGCATTTCATTTCTTGCAATTAGATCTATCAATTCCTAAAAGAGGGAAGTCATATTTTTGGCAAGCCTTGTTTAGATCTCAAAAGTCAATGTAGATTCTTATGCCCCCAATGGGCTTTGATACTGGTACTAGGTTTTATATCCATTCCAAATAATCTTGGTCTAATGAAGCCTACATCTAGTAGTTTCTTCAGTTCTACTTTTACCAAAAGTGTTATTTGGGGATGCATCTTTTGTAGCTTTTTCTTGATGGGTTTAGCTCTAGGAAATGTGGCTAGGAGGTGTACGACCAATGTTGGCTCTAGCCCTAGCATGTCTACATATGTACATGTGAAGTTTATGTTCTTTTCATTGATGAATGATGAGAAGTTCACCTTTTCTTCAAGATCAAGTGATCTTGCATGGTATGTGTTTTTGGGTGTTCTTATTGTGCCAGTATTGATAGGTTCAACTTCTTCAACTAGGAGTGTCAACTTTTCTTGATATTCAAAAATAGAGAGATTGAATACTCCATCTTCAGACACCTTAGAGAGGTTTTCACCCCTAGATTCGTCCTTTATTTTTCTCTTTTCAAGATCTGATAGAGCCACATTATGGTTTTCCCTAGGGGATCTCATTTTTATTTTTACATTATCTTTTTCAATTTTGTGACTAGAGGACACAATCTCCCATCCAAAATATGCTTCATGTTTGAATTCGATGACAAACCCTACTTTATGATCTCCTGATGGTATATCAGTTCACAGTCCCATAAATTTTACAATAACTTCATCATTTTGGAATTGATCCAAAATAGTCTTATGATGTTGTTGGTCCCAATATAATTGTGGATAGTAGAGGGGTAGGTTGTCATCATTATTTATAAAGCTTATGGAAGTTATCAAAATGGTCAATATGGCTCAGGAATCATTCTCCAATTGGGTATCTAGGCCATCATCACTAGAAGTGATGGAATCCCATTCATACACATTAGAGTTTGTTTCATAAGTATAGTTTTTAAGTATAGGTTTGTTGGGTCAAGTAGGGACTATAATTATGCTAAATATTTCAAATAGTTCCTTGATTGGTAAATCATTGTTTATAAGATGGTAGGTATCCAATGTCTTAACATCAGTAGAAGAGGCTTCTTTCTCAAAAGAGGCACATCCAATGTTTGGAGTAACCATGTCTATCGAACCATAGCCTAGTCCCATGTTCTTCTTTCTTTGTTCCACTATAATAGGTTCCCATTTTCCTTGTTTGTGTCGCCCAAGGCTAAATTTTCCAAATTATCCCATTTCTTTAGCTAGTTGATACCCCTTACTACTAATGTTAATTTGGAAAGGGCTATAATTGTTTTGGTTCTTGTTTTTCTTTGTAGATCATTGATGAGAGTTCCTCTTTGAATATTTCATCATCCTTCATATCTCCCCACTTGTTATAGATCATGGGTTTGACTACCATTGTTACTTCTTGAACATGTTTGATCTCCTTAGGCCCTCCATAAACCTTTGGTGCTAGGGGAATCATTCCAATCCAAAGGGTTTTATTGAAATGATATTTTTTGTTACCTTTATCAAGTACTTCAATCTTGGGATCAGATCTTGGTTTCTCACTTGATGGGGGTTTATTTGAGGTTGATGGTAGTGTTGATGGGTAAATATATGAGAAGGAATATAATGATCTATCATTACTAGGTACTTACTGTATTGTTGTATTTCTCCTCCAATTTTGCATAGTAGTGGTAGGGTTCAAGATCAACATATACTATAACCTCCTTTCCTTTGTGAGGAAATTTTAAACACTAGTGAAATTTTGAAGGAACTACTTGTAGTGTATGAATCCATGGGCATCCTAGAAGAAGGTTATATGGTAAATCAAGGTCTAGTACTTGACATATTTTTTTTATTTGTAGTCCTATATGTATGAGAAGCCTGATGGTTCCTTATAAATTTATTTTGAGGTCATCATAAGCCCTTATAGTGATTTTTTTCCCCTTGTCAATTAAATCATAAGAATACCCAAGTTTTTTAACAAATTTCAAGGTATAAATATTTAGACCTACACTATTATCGATCAATACTCTTTTGACCTTATGTTTGTAGACACCAACCTCTATATACAGGGCTTGGTTGTGGAATGAATTCTATGGAAGGTGTTTCTCATAAAAGACTATGATGATTGGTCATGATTTTTTCAACCATGGCTTGAAAATGATCAAGATTGAGGTCATTAGGGACCAATGTTTCCAAAGCTTTCTCTATCATTTCCTTATGTTTAGGTGATAATTTCAATAGATCTAGTATGGAGATCAAAGAGGGGGTCTTCTTTAGTTCTTCCACAATGCTATAGTAATTAGATGACTTAGTTGTGAGTTTAGGTGGGGCTCCTTGTATTGTGACTTTCCCTCGATAGGTAGTTACATTACATTTGGGATCCATGCCTTGTATAGTTAGAACATTAGCTCTAGTGTCATCTTCTTGGGAGAGGGTGCTTAGGATGGTGTCACCATAGGTGTAGTTGGTGCTATGATAGTCTTGATCTTTCCCTTTGTCATTTTTCTTATCATGGTTAGGAATTTGATTCATGTAGATTTTGAGGTATTTGTTTCCAAGACGGTGTTCTACATCAACTTCTCCCTTGTTCATTAAGTCTTGCACTATATGTTTAAGTCTCATGCAGTTATTTGTCATATGTCCCTTGATCTTGTGGAACTCACATAAGTCTTTTTCATTGTGCCATGGCGTTTTAAAACTCGGCTCTTCATAGTTTGTGTGCTCATTGACTTTGGTGAGGTTTTTTTGAAGTAATTTGTGCACGCTTATCTCAATTGGTTCTCCTAAATGAGTAAATTTCCTCCTTAGTTAGCTATATTGTCTTTGTTGTCCTCCTTGATTTATCTGTTGGTTATCCGATTGATTATTTTTGGGATAGCTAAGTTGATTATTTTGTATGTTGTTGGGAGCATAGCTAGTTTGTGAAAATTGGGCTTTTTTTTTTTGATCGATTAGGATTTTGCACATTCCATATAACTCTAGCATCAACTACTCCATCATTGGTAACATTTTTTTTTTTGGCCCTAATCTTGGGTTTGTCATTAGAACTAGAAGGGTTTTCTTTTGAGTTGTTTAGTTTAATGACTCCCCTTGCTATGAGAGATATTTATGTTTAGTCCCTTTTTAATAGTCTCTTCAAATTATTAGTTCACAACATGGTGAGTTGATAATTTATTTCTTCTTGGACATTGGAAACAAAGATATCTGCCAATTCTTTGTTGAGAATAGGCCACTTGCACCTACTAGCTTTATGTCTCCATCTTTGTAGGTAGGATGTAAAGGATTCCCCTTGGATTTTTTTAATCTAGAAGAGTTCAATTATGGTTACATCATGTTCTATGTTGAACAAGAAGTGGTTCACAACATGTTAGACAATTCATCAAAACTCTTAATACTCTATGGTATATGGGAGAACCATTTCATAGTGTGACCAATAAAACTGCATTCAAAAAGTCTCATTAGGTAGGAATCATTATTTTTCACTTCCATGCAATCTACTAAGAAGTCTCATACATGTTATATTGGATCACCTTTTCCCTTGTACTCGTCAAATTTTGGTTTTTTTTTTTTTCGAAAGGGGAGCATGGTAATAGAGTGATCAAAAGGGAACAGACATATATCTTGTAGAGTGTAGGTCTTCTTTGGTTTTTCAATCTGTATGTCCAACATCTTTTGATTTAGGGCTTGTAGTTGCATACCTACCTCTATTTTTGGTACATTTATTTGGGGACCTTGTGTGTAGTAGCCTTGTTGTCCCAAAAATTTTGTTTGGTCATAGTTTGGGTATGGTGGAGGTATAGGACCTTGGTAACCATGTTGGGTGGAAGGAGGTTTAAGTACTTGTTGTATGGAAAGAGGATTAAGTCCTTATTGATTGTAAGGAGGTTTAAGTCCTAGTTGATTATAAGGAGGGTTAAGTCCTTGTTGTGTGAAAGGAGGATTAAGTCTTTGCATATTTTGGTGAAGAGGGGTACCTTGATAGTGCATTGGTGGTACACCTTGTTGTGGTTGATTCTATTTAAGGGAACCCTAATAGTACATTGGTGGTACACTTTTTTGTTGTGATGATTTTTTTTTAAGGGTTCCCTGGTAATGTGTTCATGGCACACCTTTTTGTTGAGATTAATTGTATTGAAGGTTACCTTGGTAGTGCATTGGCGGTATACCTTGTTGTTGGGATGAATTATTTTGAAGTATACCCTAGTAGTGCATTGATGCTACACCTTTTTTTTGGGATGGATTGTATCGAAGGTTACCTTGGTAGTGCATTGGTGGTACACCTTGTTGTTGGGATGAATTATTTTGAAGGGTACTATGGTATTGGATTGGTGGTACACCTTGTTGATTTGGTATTGTTCATGATGATTTCACTCACAACAACAAGGAAAATAAAAATATTCATAGATGAACCACAAAGAAGCCTATCCTTCTTGAAAGATATGGAACAAGACAATCTCAAGGGGAAATCTGCCTAAATAGAACAAAAGTCTGACTCGGTTCAATCTCAAGTCTCTAGTAATTAGATCATGATCTTACTAGGTTCACTGAAGGGTATGATATGATTTTGTTGTTAATCTCAAAGGGAATATGTTTGTTTTTAGTTTTATCAAATATCATAATTTTTTCACACAAGATTTATAATTCATTCATAAAAATAACATCATGAAATCAAAAGATTAAAAAAAAATAAAAATTCATGACCATCAACAATTTCAATTTTCGCTATCACTTCAGTAGATTTAGCTTTAAGCATTCAACAATTTTCAATATAAAACGAAACATTTTCAATAAATTTCCATCCATCCATCTATTTTTTGGAACATTTTCAAAAATTTAAACATCTATTCTAAAATAAAGCATAAAAATACTGAAAATTAAAATTTATCCCAATTATTCTCCACGCATGCACCAAAGAACTAATTAAATAAAAGAAAACCACTTTATAATTCACCAGATCGCTTCACAGCAACATATAAAATAGTGTGAACTTTCAAAGAGAGGGTTTTAGTTTGGACACTGAGTAGGTTCTACATACACCCTTAAATTGTGCAACATACAATCTTGTTAGGCTAAACTAACAAAAATAGCTACAAAAGATTCATGAGATAGGTAGCTATCAAATTGGCTCTAATATTAATCAATGTCTACATGCATACAAGTTTGTAGACTAGGATGATTCAAAAAATAGGAAAAAAGAACAAAACTTAGAGAAGTTTTGGCTCTTTCGACATCCACAAATTTTGAACTTAAAATGAAAATAAAGTAGTAAATGGCCTTTTATAGAAACAAGTCCCTAATAGTTTTAAACTTAATGTCTTTTAGAGAATTAGAAATAGTAAATCAAAAGGTAACATGTGGCATATGCTAGTTGTCATTTAGAATATTCTAGATGAAATCAAAGATTTGAATTCGTCAACATCAAGACTCTTCACTCCTTACTCTGGTACTCAATATTCCACATAAACCAAGGCTATCGACATCCTTCAGAATATCAGACAAAATACATCCACCAAGATTTGGAACATCTTGCAAAACTACAAATCAAATATTACCATAACACCTCTGGTATCTAGTATTCTTTAATCATTCAAGGCTCGGACTTAGACTCTGATCTTTGCCTTTCTTCTATAAATACTCTCAAAAAGCACCCATTGTTTGATGCATTATGCTCTTTTGAATTTTCTTGTACAGCTTTCCAAGTGAGTTTAAGCATGGTATATTCTTCGGATACTCGAATTATTATATCATTTCTTTGCAATATGTCTGTTTCATATTTTTCTATACTGTTCTTGCACTGTATGATCTCATCAATGAACTCTCGAGTTAATAGCTGAACAAGATATCTATTTATTCTTTCAATCAATTCCTTGAAAGCTTTAGCTTCTTTATCTTCCTATCCTAGTGTTTGGGTATCACAATTTTGACGTGCTAACAATTCAATAAAATCTTGATACTTATCAAGCAATTTTTTACTTTCCATGGTGACCTTCTCAAATCCTTCAACACATTGTGTCAACATGTCACCTTCCCACTTCAATTGTTTTTTCCATTTTTCTGGCAATAGAGCTTCTTGCTCTGATATTACATTTCCTTGTATTAAACCTTGGACATCCGTTTGTATGATAATTTTGATGCTTTTCTTTTCAATATTAATTTGTTCTTGACGAACCCTGCATTCACATTCAAAGCTTTTGGTTTTTTCAAACCAACGGTATGCTTCCTTATATTTCCTTATTGCATCTTTGATAAATCATTCTCCCTCTTTTATCGAATATTCAATCCATTCTTCAAATACATTCATTTTATGGTGAACCGTTGCAATTGCATCTACATGCTCTTGTGACATTAATACTGGATGTTGGGGAAATTATGTTTATTCTTGACCAAATAGGGTTAGGGATTTTATTAAATGTTCTAAGGTACCAACATGTTCTTTCAATTCTCTTTTCTTATTTTTATACTTATTTACTCTAGCAACAGTGGCATCCAAGTTCACTTTTATTTCATCCAACTCTTGCTTCCAGGATGAATGTACAAGACTAATACTTGCTATCTTATACTCTTTAAGTGTTATTTCATGTATGTATTTATCAGCTATTGGAGTAGCTATATGGATGGTTCTGTCACCATCTGTATTCATTTATATGACATTTTTTTCTTTAGCTCTGCACCTAGGCTTTGGAGTAACTATTTCCTATAAAAACTATTAAGGTCTAGAGCCAATACTTCTAATTCCATTGGGGAATCCAATTCCCTAATCAACCAATCAGGTGCATCATTATTTAACTCTACCTCTATAGCATTTATTTATTCCTAATTTTCATTGTGTTCATAAATCTCTTCTCTTAAATCTTCAAATTTATATGTTACTTCTTCTAATATGCAAATTTCTTCAAAACAAATTGGCATAGAGTCAGGATTACTAAGATTTGGCACTGTCTCCTTGTTTGGAGACTTACATTCTCCTATCTATCTAGATGTTCAAAATTAATTTCCTGAAAAATTAACTTCCTTATTATTTTCTACACCAGGATTCTCTTCATTTTCAACTTCTTCACTTGGAATTTGTTTAGTTTCCTTTTCAACTTTAGTTTCAACCAAGTCCTCTTCTGATTTTCCAAATACTTTTGATTGTTCATTATCATTTGGCACATTCCCAAGCGAAGGCTCAGAATCAAAACTATCTTTAACAATTGTTTCATCAATACAATCGTACTCTATAGTCTCTTTTGTTTCCATCTCAAGAATATCAAGGGTCCCCGCTTATGAGGTGAGTGTTCCTTGAATGAATTCTTCTTCTTCAATATTTATAGAGGTAGACCTTATATCCTAAATTTATTCTACCACTAGTTGTACCATGGGTTTGTCTTTGGACTTATTTTCTTTTACCTTCTCCCACATACCACCCCATTTATCCTTTTTTTATTTAATTATGGCCTCGTCCATCTCAAAAATTTCATCCAAGACCATAGGATTTCCTCTTAATCCTTGTTTCACAATAGCCATGTTAACAGAGGGAGGAGAAGTAAATAGTGTTGTAGCTATTTGAGATGCAAACCTTGTCTATGTACCAACACGTTCTGCTACTCATGTTTCTTCTTCAATAACCAACTTATTTCTTGGTTTTGTTGTAGAGGAAGATGCACCTTTGGTTCTTACTTTTGATTTATCTTTATTTGATTCTACATCCCTCCATTTATCAGATGGTTTCATTGGAACTTCTTGTTTAGAAACCTTGGGGGTTTTCTCTTCAATTCTTATACTAGGGACCACCTTACTAGTTCTCCTTTTCTTTCTAGCAAGTTCCCCACTCTCAAATGTAGTTTCATTTCTTTATTTTATCTTCTTGTCATATGAGAACATGGGATTAATTCCTCTTTCTCTCAAGGATTTACAAAAATCATTTATCCAGTTTTGAGTGTGTAACAAAAATGGTGCAGAGAACTCATCAATTGGCATCATTTCTTCACCTTCATAATCTGGGTCTGGAATGGGTTCATCATACAACCTATCTTCATTGTAGGATTTATTCAAGGCTTCTCCATCAACTTCTTCTAGATGGTTTGGAATATCATGAAGCATCAGAATTCGAGCAGATTCTAAAAATAATCTATCATAGTTTCTCAACCTTACTTTATGCTCATCTTTGCAATTAAGCCAATAATCTTCTAAGTGCTAGACATGAGCATGATAACCAACAATAGTCATGGCAATATTCCCTTCAGGATCATAGTGCATTCTCTAAGGTGGAGAAAACTCAAAATTATATGTTCTCAAGTCTTCCAAGCACACAAGTCAGACAACCTTATTGCATTGCATTTATAATTTCCTAATACTATAGGAAATCTGAAAGAGGCTTTCTTGTGGGCCTTGTTGTAAAGAGCTTGAGATAGTTTTCATTGTCTCACCAATTCTAATAAAATTATTTTATTTGTTGGGTACTTCGGCAACATAAATGGATGTTCATCAAATCCTTCCATTCTAATGTAGGAGTAGGTGGGGTACTGAATATACCAGCCTCCCATTGGTCTGATAACACTTTGTGCTTCCAAGGACAATATTTTGGCTTTATCACCTTCCATTGTTCCGACCATATTCATGGAGAACACTTCATTAACTCTCTTGTAATTCTTTGTATAACCATAGATAGTGATCTAGGGTAAATTAGCATTAATCAAATTGTTTCCAAACTCCCTACCAAGAGTACCAACCCCTTTCAACCCTTGTTTGCTTGCCCTCAACATGCAGGAATAAATCATATATGAAGACAAATAAAAATATTTGGTTTTGGAAAATGCCTTTATTTTTTCACATAATCAGTCACTAATAAATTTTCCCCAATGTATTTGCATGGGATTCTCCATCAATCTAGATATTATTACAAACATCCAAGGTTCAAATTTACTGGCATCTCTTAAACCAACTATCTTGCTTAGTAGAGTGATAATATATTGAATTTCTTGGTTGAATATAGACCTTTGAAACACTTTGGTCTATGGTGTAATTGGCCCATGGCACCATTGGGAACCTTATAATTTCTCTATTGTGGGATTCAACATTTTGATATGTCCTAGCCTTTGGCTTCATATCAACATTGTACATCTGAGTGAAATTAGGAATCCCAAATGTGTATATATTTCCTTTCGGCGTGAGATCAGCATAAATTATTCCTTCTTTCTCAGCAACTTTTTTGTTAGGTTTATAATAATTCATACATTATGTAACCAATTCAAGGGCCTCCATTGCTAGTGGAAAACCTCCTACTTAGAATAACCCACTTTCTACAACATTTTTGGTACATTGAGAAGCATTTTCTTGTCGTACATGAGTGCATTTTTCAACATCAGAAGACCATCCCACATGAGTGTTTGTCACTACAATATTGATTGGTATGGCCTTTGAATTGAAATATTTGAACTCATCTTCTTCTCTTGCGTCAGAAGTACTCATGTTTTCTAGTATTTTATGCATTTTCAAATGTGTGCCTTGTGTGCGAGTAAGGGTTAAATTTAACTAGAAATTTATTACAATTTATAAAACTTTAATTTATCTTTTGGTTAAATTCAAAAATTAGAGAATAATCATCATATCAATTTTTTAGAGGGAAAAAAACATCCTTCGATATCTTTAAATATGAAAAATGGCTAACATAATTTATTTAAAACATACCTAGTTCTAGCTAATAATGATAATCTTTTGAAATGAAACTCCAAAACCCTTGGTAGTTGTGTTCTTGGTTTCTCAAAATTTACATTTCCTTGCGTGCCAATATTATTTCGTTCTTTCAATGTCCTTTGCAAATTTGGAGCATCACGCGAAGCAGGGTGTTACGAAAGCAATTGTATGGTTAAGGTGATGCCAAGTACATGAGTATTTCACCACCTTCATTAATTACCTATTACAATGCATTAATTTCTTGAATAAAGGTGTAATCATTATGGATTAGGGTTCAAATTACGAACACCTAGGTTTCCACACAGGCTCACTACTAGAGGAAAAAGACGGTGTGGTGATCATACATGGCATTATGATGTTACTCCCATCACCGACTAGGCATGGACCATTAAAGATACATGATCAATTTATAATCATTGGGATTGACACTTTCTGGTATCAACTTTTAGGGTAAATACCAGGATCCAAGAACTTACCTCCTAGCTTCAAAGAGAGCACATAAACTAAAATGAAAGAAAAGACTGAAATCCATGTTCAAGGAAGATCAAAACATTTCAAAATAGACCCTCTAATTTCTAAGTTACAAATTAAATTATCGGACTTTAATACAAGAAGAAAAGATACTACTGGGATTGACACTTTTCAGTCGATGACTTACTAGGCAGGGTTAAGATCAACTAAAGATACAATCACTTTGATACAATCGCAGAACTCTGATATTTTTGTTTTTGGTGATATATTAAGCTTCATAAAAAGACCGAAAACTAAATCTAGGAAAGAAAACATAGGGTAAAAATGAGGACCAAACAATATTGAAAAAGAGAGTCAAGACCGACCAAGCCACAGAACAAAGACAAAGCAAATGAAAGTGAAAGGAATAGAGGGAAAAAAAAGGGGGTCCACATTTTTCCAAAGGAAAAAATGGGATATGTTGTGAAACTACACAACAACTAGCAACCAAAAAAACTAAACAAAAGAATAGAAATTCAATTCTGGATCTAACATCAGTGCATCAACTTTTTTTAGTCTTCTAATTATAAATCATTGGATCCTTATTCCAAAGTTCAAGTTTCACTTTAGCTAGCATACAAAATTAAGTATCATTCAACTCATGTTTGTGCAATTGGTTATTTCTACTACAAAAAACTTAAAATAATAATTGTTTACATTAACATATATAATTTTACAATTCCTTTTAAGCTAGCCATCGATAGACCCTTGCTTCCAGTCAAGCATCCATAGCGCCAACAAGGTTATCTATGTAATTCCCCCAAACATAGCTCTACTATCAGCCAGGCACCTATAGCCCTGGTAGAGTTATTTGGATAGCCTAAATAGTTGATTTCTCTCTTCTTATTTTTTAGATATAGCAATGATAGCTCATTTTTCAACTTGTAGGTAGTGAAGCCCGCTATTAGGTTGGGAATTACAGTGGTAGCAAAGGCGGTCTTTTAACTTTTCACTTAATGCAAATAGATGATATCCCAAATTTTAGTAGACTGATTTAAAATGTGTGCATTTGTAGCTCAACATCAACTAAATGATTCATGCTAACTAGAGTATAAAGAATGAAACAATTCTCAAATAATCCATAAATAAAAGACTACTCCCAGTCAAAGCATAGATCAAATTTATAGAATTGACGTTCTACTAACTTGTTCACCTTCAAAAGTTGCTAATCATTGAAAATTCAAACAACGCAACATACAAAAGAAATTAAAACAAAGAAACAACAATTATTTACAAAACAACACAGAACTATTTACAAAAAAAAAAAATATTTGCAAAATAATCTATTTACAAAAGAATTATTTACCTATGATTGGAAATATTGCTTTACGAACTACCCATTAATAGGAAATGGGATATCTTCACTGGTCAAAGAATTCAATCTATAAGTGTTATCACCCAATATCTCAGAAACTTGATATGGGCATGTCCACATCTTATCAAACTTACCATGCTCACCTTTTCTTTTATGGGATTTATTCCAATAAAGGACCAAGTCAGATATTCTAAAAGTCTTTAATATAGCCCTTTTATCAAATCATATTTTAACTACACATTGATGCCTAAAAAAATGATCTATAGCTCAAGTATTCTTTTCATCTAAATGCATCAATTGTAATAGCTGAGCCTCAGGTTTGTCATCCAACCCTATATACTCTTGGGCAAACTACCAAGTAGGGATTTTCAAATTTATTGGTAGTATAGGATCAACCCCATAAACTAAGTGATAAGGATAATTCCCTAATGCATATTTCATTCTAGTGAAGTCTACCCAAAGGGTGAATTTTAATAAAGCATGCCATTCCTAGGGTTCTTTTCAATCAACTTTTTTATTGTATTTAACAATTTTTTATTTGATGATTCAGCTAATCCATTTCCCCACGGATAGTAATTAGATAAAAATTTCAATGTTATACCATAATCAAATGCCCAATTAGAAAATTTTAATGAAGAAAAGGTAGGGCCATTGTCACATACCAAAGCACAAGGTACTCCAAACCTAGTAATAAGATTCTCTTTCAAGAATTTGATTACTACCTATCTAGTGCATTGTTTGTTGGGAAAATCTTTTGTCCACCTAGTATAGTTATCGGTGGCAGTTAACATAGTATATGGCCTGCGGATGATGGAGGATTGATAGTTCCAATAAAATCTAATCCCCATTGTGAGAAAGGACACATTTCCATCACTGATTGTAGTGGTTGAGCATTGAATCTTCCTTTGTCTGATGCAGTTTGACATGTATAACAATGTTTCACATGTTCGTATGTGTCTTTGAAAATCATTGGCCAGTAGTAACCAACTCTTAAAATGAGGTGTGTAGTGGCTTATAGTGCTCCATGAGCTGTTCCAAATTTATCATGTAATTCCTATAACACATTTTGCACTTCTGTTCTATTCAAACATCTTAAATAGACTCCTTCATGATTTATTTTGAATAGGGTGCCTCCTTTGATCATATAACTTTGTGATTTTATCTTGAGGGCCCTTCTTTGATTTCTTTGCATCTGATTAGGGAATGCATGGCTAACCAAATAAATCCATACATCTAAATACCAATCATCTTGGTCTTTTACATCCAACATACATTGTTGACTTGAAATTTGTGGATCTATTTCTGCAATACACTTGATCAAAGCTTGTCCTCGAATTAATTTCATGGGTATGATTTCTAGATCAAATTCATGTACGATAGTAACCCATTTGGCTCTTATCTCTCTGAGCTCACTCTGTGTTAACAACATCTTGATTGTAGCATCTGGAACAATAGCCTTGACCATACTCTTGAGGACGTAATGTTTGAATATGCGTACCACTTTAACCAAAGAAAAGGCTTATTTTTCAACATCTGTATATCTCAACTCCACTTCTTTGAATGGAGCACTCATAAAATCAATTGGATTTTCTTCTTTGTTCTCACCTTTCCATTTTAGTACTATTGCACAAGTATGACCAAAAGCAAAAGAGTAAATATAAAAAGGTTTAATATAATCTGAACTTGTTGGGGATATGGACTCGGTTCTGTCATTAAGAAACACATCTAAGACAACAGTCCCTTAGTGATTTCAATCCAAAATCACAACAAGACACAACCAACTATGCCATAAAGCGGAAACAGGCACAATTGATACCCCATTGATCCTCTGAGAGAAATAAATGCAAGAAAAATCAGATTTAACACAAACAAATAACCATGAAACACCAAACAATGAACACACAAATATACATGGGGAAAACCTTTTCAGGTAAAAAACCCCACCTCCAAAACATTCAGCTCACATGTATTATTCAGTAATTAAAATGGTTACAATACAAGACAAGAGATATGCTCTTCAGGATATTACATCTTGTTCATCTAGAGAAAGAAATACAGGCTACACAAACTAGAATCTCACACAGTTACAATGTACTCAAGACATACTGTGTAGATTCCCTTCAGCTCCTCTCACAAGACTATCACAACTAGTCTCATTACCAGCCTAGCCTCTTCACCTCATAGGTTCACATCATACCACATCTGAGAGTCAAAGTGTTCACTGTAGAATAGCTCGAACACTCTCAGGCTCTCTCTGATATCGCTCATCACTTTGTCCCGAACTACACACTAGATTATATATAATCTTGCACCGTGTGCAAACCTATTCAACCCATCCCTGCCAGCAATGACCATCCAAGATAATAACTATCCTACTTGCAAGGCACCATACTTCACTGATAAAATGCACCGATCATGCAGATGCATCGAGCCACCCATTCATTAATTCAGCCTGAGACGCGTCTGTCAACCAGCCTTTAATATTGCATCTCATGCACAATCAAGAAATAACACTTTGCTAATCAAATCTCAAAGCTCTCGCCACATATTTCCATCACAATCGTCTATCACTACTGACTGTTGATCAAACTGGTCCAACTCAGTCAACCGAGTTCCAAGCTCATTCGAGCTCTTACCGCACTACCACCGAGCTCAAAAGAACCTATTGTGGTATGGCGGTGAGCTCGCCTGAGCTCACTCCACCATTTACCGCACTACCGTAGCTCAGAACGACTCACCTCACAATATGGTGGTAAGCCATCCGAGCTCCCTCAAGCTCTAGCCCAAGACTTCATTGAGCTCATATCTTTCATATCCTTCGGCCAACCAGAAGCTGCCAAACTACCACGTGTGGCCCTACCATTTACCAATCATTCTGACACTGGCCCTACCGTTTACCAATCATTCTGACACCGATTCCAACTCAGTCAAACTCTGCCCCAAGCTCATCTGAGCTCCTATCGTGCTACCGCAGCCTTGTTGGCCTTGCCTCGCAGTATGGTGGTAAACACCAAGACAGATCATTGGATGTCTTACCGCAACCACCGTGGTCAGCCAAGACACTGGTCGCGGTATGGCAGTAAGCGCTAGCCAGGCCACTAGCAATCTTATCATGGCCACCATGGTTAGCCAAGACACTAGTTGTGGTATGGCAGTAATTTCCAGCCAGGCCACTGGCGGTCTTAACGTAGCCATCACGGTTAGCCAGAACACTGGCCGCGGTATGGTGGTAACTACCAGCTAGGCCACTAGTGATCTTACTATAACCACCGCGGTCAGCCAGAACACTGGCCACAGTATGGTGGTAACTGCTAGCTAGGCCACTGGTGGTCTTACAATGGCCACCGCGGTTAGCCAGAACACTGGCTGCGGTATGGCGGTAACTGCTAGTTCTAACTATAGGTAGTCTCACCACACTACCATAGTGAGTGGACCCACCACTAGCGGTATGGCAGTAACCGCCAAGCCAAACTTTGATGGCTTTATTGTGGCCACCGTGGTGAAGGACATCGCAAACCATGGTATGGCAGTAACCGTCAAAACCAGACCGAAAGACCAATACCACAACCACCGTAGTGAGGAGGGAGACTATGCACGGTATGGCGGTAAACACCATAAATAAGAATAAAACCACCAAGGTCGATGGAGTAACAAGCCAGAAAGCTAAGGCATATTCTAACAAACTCCCACTTGATGCAGGCTTTTAGGCATCCTCCAAAACACCCAAACAAGGACCAAACCAAGCTTCCACGAATCAACCAACACCCCTGAAATGACATAAAAAATGTCCACATCTCAGGCACCAGCTCCAAACACAAGAACACAATAAGGTGAAAATGCACTCAATCTCAGGGATGAAAATAAATGGCCCTTCAGTGACATAGGCAACAAAACGAACACCAAAACCATTCTCCAAAACAAGAAACCAACTAGCTAGAACAAAAACCATAGACTAACTACCCTCATCCAACTGATCAAACCCACGTGATTGAAAACCAGCACCCACAAGTCATGTTGAACATCCAACCACCCATACCTCAAAGGTATGAGAACCAGTAGCAGACTCATGCCATCATAAAACCACCCATCTCAATAGCAACCAAGCACCCTGTGTCAACCGGTCAAAAGACCAAACACATCTAGGTACTCCCACTGCAAGGGTACTATCCAGATGAATGAAACCAAAGCACCATCGCACATGATCTAGGCATACCAGGTCCACCAAACCTCTGCACAAAGAAATGTAGCCATGTAGATCCAAGGAACAACCACACCGATTTGCAACACCTACAACCACTTGTTGCAAGGAACATTTCTCTCTACTGTCTTCCATAGTTCTTCCAAACTCCTCCAAAATTGATTGAAGAAAGAAACACCACAGTTTCACAAACATCCAAATTCAAAAGAACATTTAGGAAGAACAAGACCATATTACAGAGGAAACAACAAATCAAACCATGTAGCCACCTTCTACACACATTTCTA
Organism: Sequoiadendron giganteum; assembly: GCA_007115665.2. NCBI lineage: Eukaryota > Viridiplantae > Streptophyta > Pinopsida > Cupressales > Cupressaceae > Sequoiadendron > Sequoiadendron giganteum. The sequence goes on from CM021100.1 coordinate 657,939,526, forward strand.
AATGCAAGTTGTGACAAGAATGATCTTCTTCACATCCCAAAAGAGAAAAGACTTAACAACATCCAACAATGCCATGGATGTAAGCACCTTAAAGAAGATCAAACTTACCCATAT